>VZQC01008488.1:134158-183166 GCA_009823505.1 Rhizomys pruinosus | reverse complement strand
AAAAAAAAAAAAAAAAAAAAAAAAAAAGGCTATATGAGGGGCTGGAGAGGTGCCTTGGTAGTTAATAATACTGGCAGCTCTTGAAGAGGACCTGGGTTCAGTTCCCAGCACCCACCTGGTGGCTAGCAACTACCTGTCACTCCAGTTCCAGGGATCCAGGAGGCCCTCTTCTGGCCTCCACAGGGACCAAGTGCTCCTGCGGAGCACACACAGGCATGCAAGTAAACACTTGTACACATACATTAAAAGTAAATCCCAGACGAATGTCAGTCATGGTGGCACACACCTTTAATACCAACACTGGGGAGGCAGAGGCAGGGGGATCACTGTGAGTCCAAGGACAGCCTAGTCTACATAGTGAGTTCCAGGACAGCTGGGGCTACAGGGAGACCCCGTCTCAAAAAGATTTAAAAAAAAAAAAAAGCTCTTTGAATGCAGTGTGCAGCCATACTTCTTGTGCTGTGTGGAATCACTCACTGTCTATACAGTGAGCTGAGGTAAGACAATGGCGTAGGCATCATGACACAGATGAGGCTTTCAGTATACTTCAGGGCAGCCTGGATCACAGAGCCTGATCATGTTGATTCGCTGAATATATCAGAAACAAATGTCAGTAACCAAAGATCCACAATGGTGATTTTTAAGGAAACTCATGGAAGAGACCTGTAACTGGAAGCTTCTATCTGCATGGTATCTACTTTGCTTTCATGAATGCCAGTTCTATTGGGTATCTTCTTCCAGAAAAGCCTAGTTTCATCTATGAGGACTTTCTTGGGATGGAATCTTAATTCAGTTTCTTCAGCATGACTGAAAATGTGTAGCAGCTTCTTCTTCAGCAGATGGAGCCTCTCTAGTAATTTTTACAGTTTTAAGCCCAAACACATACATAATCTGTGTGACCAATCCTTGCTTGGACTAAGTGGCTCAGTGTCACTCAGTTCTGAGGAGTGCTGCTGGAGAATTCACACAGGCTAAACACTTTCTGCCACACTGCAAATGATAAAAAGGTGTTTTCTATTCATGTTGTCCACCACAAACATTAATGCCTTTTCCCACTTTAACTAGGCATTGATTATATATTATGTCTGTAGCTTTTAAAAATTATTTTATTACACTTATTTATTTACATGTACGTGTGTGTGCATACACGTGTTCAACATTCTGCTCATATCAAAGACAAAGGGCAAATCTGTGAACTTGGTTCTCAGGGATCAAACTCAACGTTGTCAAGCTTGGCAGCAAGCACATTTACCTACTGAGCCATGTATATAACTTTTGTAGGTTGAAATATGACAATAAAATTTGTAAGAATTTATTTTTCCTAAACATGTGTTGTAACTCTGTAATCCCAGCAACAGAGGCTGAGGCAGGAATGCCTGCATTCTAGGCCAGTACAGACTACAGAGCAACACTGCCAAAAACCACAATAAAGGGTCAAAGAGATTTCTCATCAGCTGCTTGCCTCCAAGCCTAACTGCCTGAGTTCAGTTCCTGAAACTCACATGGTAGAAGAAGGAAACGGACACAACTGTCCTCTGACCAATACACAAACCACTAGATAGACATACAGACTGACAGAGAGATAGATAAAAAATAATTTGTTTCCCCCTTTATAATTTCAAAGTTAGAAGACCATGGGGCCCAGCGTGGTAGTTCATGCCTTTAATCCCAGCACTCAGGAGGCAGAGGCAGGCCGATCTCTGTGAGTTCAAGGCTAGCCTGGTCTACATAGTGAGTTCCAGGACAGCTGGGGCTACAAGGAGACCCTGTTTCAGAACGACAAAAAAAAAAAAAAATCAAAGTCAGAAGATCTGTTGGTAACATGCATGTTAGTCGTCTTATTATAACCAAATAGCTGAGTAAACAACAGAAGGGAGGAAGGATGTAGTTAGGCTCAGTCCATCACAGCAGGAACTGTATGACAGAGGGGCTCACATCATGGTAGCAGGAAGCAGGGCAGAGAAGAGGGACTGGAGACTAGATTAACCTTCAAAGTCCCCATCATACATACTTTCTCCATCTAGGCGCCATGTTGCAAAGTTTCCACCACCTCCCAAAATAATGCACCCAGCAAGGGACCATGCATTCAACACATAAGCCTGTGGGGGACAGTTCATGCTCAGAGCATAGCATTCTACCCCAGACCTCCAAAGTTCCTGATGATATCACAGGGCAGGAGGATGTAACCCATCCCCAAGAACCCTGACAGCCATAGTAGCACTAGGACTGTTTAAAAGTCCAAATTCAAATGCCGGACTCGATAATACCCTGGAGTTTAGGCTTCACCCTGAAAACTTTGAACCCCCAGCCTCTCCCAGTGCACCTGCAGGGGTTCCCACGTGGTCACATCTTCCCTGCCTGGCCTCTCAGCCTCTCAGCCTTCCCTTTGAAATCTGGGTAGAAGCTTCCATGGCCCTGCAACCAGGATCACGTGGATAATGACCATTTCTGACATGAATTAAGAGTGGCAGCCCCTCAGACTATGGCTGTGGGTGCTCCTGAGTATCCGGGCAGCTAAGCACAGTGAACGAATCCTGGGAAAACACTTTCTTTTCCTGCCCTGTGTAAGCAAGAGGCCTAGGAAATGCTCTCTTCTCAAAGTTTTTCAAGTGAGTTTAGTCTTTTATGCCCTTGAGCCTGCCAGGGTTGGAGCCTAGCCAATTCCTGAGAACCCTGGGCTTCTTTCCTATAGTCCCAATGTATAGAACAGTGCCAGTCTCTTCTGAAGCCATGCCTTCCTTAACGCCATCTTTACTCTGGCTTCTCTGACCATAATGCAAGGTTTTCAGGTATGTGTGTTGTGTTCTGATCCTTGTTCTCAATTCTCACAGTAAGCCAGGCGAAAAGCGGTCAGCTCTAACTGTGCCCCAGCCTGAAGGCTAAACTGCCTTAAAAATTCCTCTGCCATATCAACTAGTCTATCACCTTTAAATTCCACCTCCCAGAAAGTCTCAGGATGTGAGCAAAGTAGAAAGTGACATGAATGGTGTGGTGGTTTGCATGAGTGTCCCCCATAGGCTGTAAGTATTCAGACATTTGTCTCCAGTTGGTGGCACTGTTTTTGGAGGTCTTGGAGGGTGTGGCCGTACTAGAGGAAGTGCGTTCTTGGGGGCAGGCTTAGCGAGCTTAACAAGCCTCTGTGGTCTACAGTTGCTCTCTCTTTTTCCTGTGCTCATTGCGAGATGTGACCCTCGGTTTGCTGCTCCAGATCCAGCCGCCACGCCTCCCGCCACAATGGACTCTATTTCCCTGAAACCGCCAATCGTAAGCTCAAATAAACTCTTCCTTTTATAAGTTCCTTGGTCATGGTGCTTTATCACAGCAACAGAAAACTGACTAATACAGTTATTGGTACCAGAGAGTGGGCTGTTGGCTGTGAAGAACCTGACCATGTGGATGTTTGGAGAAATGTGGAAGACTTTGGAACTTTGGGCTACAAAGGCTGTTGACTACTGTAAGAAGAGCTTAAGGGGCCATTCTAGTGGAGGCCTGGAAGAAAGCATAGCTGCAAAAGATGTAGTTCCAGGGGAAAATAAAGACTTAGGCAGCAACCGGGATATTTTGATAAAGAGCCTGGCAGCAGTTTGCCCGCAGCCCAAATGCTTGCCTGATGCTAAGTTGAAAAGCAATGGACTGATGTCTTTGGCGGAGGATATTTCAAGACAGCCTAATGTAGAAATGGTGGCGTGGTTTTTAATGGTGAATATTATACAGATCTACAGTGAAAAAGAGCAGATGGTGCAGAAAGAAATGCAGAATGTACAGTTTGGATCTGAAAACTGCACTAGGAAGATTAAAGGTGGGGCCAAGGCATGTGAAGGAGAGGCTCCCTTTCATAAGGAGATTAAAGCCATTAAGGAGATAATACAAATGGTGAGTGGCCTCTACTCCAAATCCAAGGGAATCTCCACCATGAGCCTGGCCTCCACGGCCTCCACCATTCCCAGCGTTCTGGTCCGCTAAGCTCTCACCACCATCATCCAGTAACCTCCGCTTACCCCACTCTAGAGTTTCTCTAGCCCAGTTCACCAACCCTTCCCAAGTTCCTCCCACAAACCAGTTCCCAGTGGCTTGTGAGCCACATCAGGTAGTACTGGTTTTCTGGATTAGTCAGTTTTACACCGCTGGGAAAAACACCGGATAGAACACTGAGGGAAGGATGGTTTATCTGTGCTCATGGTTTCCATGGTGCTTGGGCGGAACATCACAGTGGTAGAAGAACAGGGAAGAAGCTGTTCACCTTGAGCCTGACAGGAAGCAGAGCAAGAGGGAAGAACTGTGGGTCAAGTGCCCCAGAGGACCAACCTATGGACCTACCTCCTCCGCCAGCCCCACCTCCCAAAGTTTCACAGCCTCTGGAAACAGCTCCACCAGCTGAGGACCAAACATTCAACACATGAATGAGGACGTCTCATATCCAACCCAAACACCATCAATTGCAGTAAAAGGATACGATCCTTTTTTTTTTCTTTCCTGATGGAAAATTTTTGCCTTTTCACTTAAATTAAACACTTTACGTTTTCTTTGGGACATGTGCAAACTACCAACATCTTTTCTCTTACACTCTGGCCACTTGGGGGCCACAAGTAAATAAAACTGCAGTTCTACCACACTCTGTCTGATAACTAGTTCTAGCACACTCTGTCTGATAACTAGGCCTCTGTCTGATAACTAGTTCTAGCACACTCTGATAACTCAGTGGCTAACAGAGAGGTAGCATACATGGTATACATACACCGGACAAGGGAAATATGCACATCCCAACTGGATGGAGCAGGACAACATGGGGTTTTCATCACACTACTTAGAAAGGCAAAATTTAAAACACAAATTTTCCAGACCTGGGAGATAGCTCAACTGGCAAAGTGCCTGTTCCACGAGCATGAGGACCTGAATTCCAATTCCCAGCACCCACAAAAGGCTGGGGGGAGGGGGGGTCAGCATGCATCCATAACCCCAGCACTGGGGGTGCAGAGAGAGGCGCATGCCTGCATCTCAGCCAGCCAGCCAACCTGGCCAAATCCATGAGCTACAGGTGCAGTGAGAGGCTCTTTCTTAGAAAAGACGGTGAGCCGGGCGTGGCGGCGCACGCCTTTAATCCTAGAACTTGGGAGGCAGAGGCAGGCAGATCTTTGTGAGTTCACACCTGGAGCTACAGGGAGACCCTGTCTCAAAAAAAAAAAAAAAAAAAAAAAAGAAAAGACACTCTCGTTATGGGACATGGAGAAACCAAGCTATAACTAACTAGTCTTGAAGCTTTCTTCTTGCTGGCTAGCCCTGACAGTGCTATGCAGGTTGTTGGGGGAGAATTGTCAACAACAGTCTTACTCAGTGTGAACCCTGGGTACAACACTGCCAACTAGCCAGGCAAGACATGTTCACTGGAGCAACAGTGGCAAGTCTATTGTGGGGACAACCAACAATTCAGACTTTCAGCTGAATTCACAGTGGAGAATTCACATCTAGTACTACCAAAATTCCAGTCAAAAGCTCATGGCTGGAGAGGTATTAGGCCCTAAAGGGGAAGTTACTGCTGTTGTTTTGCTAAGTGGACATGATGTGCCCATCAACTGTGCTCTAAATAACTACATTTATGCCTATAGATTAGTGTTGCTGTCAGCTTTAATCAGAACTTTTGTCTTGTTTTCGCAATGCTCAGTGGTTAACTGCAGAGATTGATAATTGGTCAAAGTGATGAAAGTAACTGACTGTCCCATAAATGGGATGTTGATGTCACATCTACCAAAGCTCAAGGGAGTATCACAGACAAGGCTGAAAGAATTTAAGGGTCAGAGGAAGGAGATAGGAGTGGAACAGAATGCCTACTTTCAGGCATGACATGGCTGCCGCCCTCTTTAACTCATGGCAGCCATGATTATCGTACAAGATGAGCACAAGATTGGGCCCATCAGTACGTTGTCAGGGAAGGCAGAGGGGCTCATGAGAGCCCACCTGTCCTTGAGGACCTACATGTTGGGGAAGGCAGAGGGGCTCATGAGAGCCCACCTGTCCCTGAGGACCTACATGTCGGGGAAGGCAGAGGGGCTCATGAGAGCCCACCTGTCCCTGAGGACCTACATGTCGGGGAAGGCAGAGGGGCTCATTAGAGCCCACCTGTCCCTGAGGACCTACATGTCAGGGAAGGCAGAGGGGCTCATGAGGTCCCACCTGTCCCTGAGGACCTACATGTCGAGGAAGGCAGAGGGGCTCATGAGAGCCCACCTGTTCCTGAGGACCTACATGTCGGGGAAGGCAGAGGGGCTCATGAGAGTCCACCTGTCCCTGAGGACCTACATGTCGGGAAAGGCAGAGGGGCTCATGAGGTCCCACCTGTCCCTGAGGACCTACATGCCGGGGAGGGACATTTTCTGCTGAGGTATACATAACCACTGGGAAGGTGCCCATGCCCTGTAAGCAACCCTGATGAAATCTAGTGGGTCACAAAACAAAAGACACAACAGTAGAACAGAAGCCAGTAGGGAAGAGAAAGGGACCTCAGTAGGAGCAGGAAGAAGATAAGGAAAGATAAGAGAGGGTGAATATGATCAATATAATTAAATACATATGAAAATATCATAATGCAACCCACTGTTGTGTATTAAAAATACTAATGAATAAATTAAAAGGTGGCAAACATGTGAGCAGACTGACTTCAACCTCGGGCCTCCAGCACACACACACACATAAACCTACATTAACATGTACATACAACACATATACACAACACATTTAAAAAGCATGAATTTTCTATTTAATACTTTTCAAGTTTTCCATTTAGTACTTGAATATTATTATTGTATATGTGATGAGAGGCTGGAGGACAAATTTGTGCAGCCTCTTCTCTCTTTGTACCTTTACACAAATTCTGTGCTCCAACTCAGGCCACCAAACTTGCATGGCAAGCACCCATACCTGCTTAGCCAGATCGCTGGCCACTGGCCGCATTAAGTCTTTTCATAAATTCATGTGGATAATTGACCCCCCTTGAAAGCAGGGGTGGGGGGATTTGATGTTCTTCACTGACAAAGCCATCATTTTTTTCTTTCAAATTATTTTCTATTAGCATAAAGACTCTGTGAGTTCAAGGCCAGCCTGGTATACATAGTGAGTTCCAGGACACCTGGAGCTACAGGAAGACTCTGTCTCAAAAAGACCAAAAAATATAAAAATAAAATAAAAGACTCATCATTTTTAAAGTTCACACAATTATAAAAGTCAAAATACTTGGCTACTTTTTAATATTCATATTTTTAATGAGGATGATTCCTATTTTAGCCGTACCTGGGAGGCAGAGGCCGGAGGATTATGAATTTGAGGTCAGCCTGGGCTACATATTAAGATTATTTGAAAAAGACAAAAAATGACTCTACTTCATAAGATATTTTAGCCAATAAAGGATCTAGAATGAGATCTGGCATATTTAAAAGCTTGCATTCATTTATAACTTCAGTTGTCCACCTGACACACCTGGGTACAGGGAACCTCACCTGAGGAATTTCCTCCATTGGACTGGCCTGTGGCCATGTTGAGTGATGTGAGGGCCCAGCCCACTGTGAGCAGTGCAACCACTAGACAGGTAGTGCTGTGTTGTATATGAAAACAGGTTGAGGAGCTGGAGAGATGGTCTAGTAGTTAAGAGCACCGACTGCTCTTGCAGAGGACCCAGGTTGGATCCCCAGCACCCACACTGGTAGCTGAGAACCATCTGTAACTCCAATTCCAGGAGAACTCCAGTTCCAGGGGAATCTGACACCCTCTTCTGACCTCCGCGGCACTGCACGACATGTGTGCACAAACCTACATGCAGACAGTACAATCATACACATACAAAAATAAATAAAATTTTAAAAAAAGAAAGCAGGTTGATCATAGCCCAGGGCAGCAAGCCAATAAGCAGTGTTCCTTCACGGTCTGTGCTTCAGGTCCTGCCTCCAGGGCCCTGCCCTGATTTCCCTCAGTGATAAAACTGTGACCTGGGAGATGTTAAGATAAAATAAACCCTTTCCTCCCCAAGTTCCTTTGGTCAAAGTGTTTTGTTACAGCAACAGAGAAGCAAACTACAACAAAAACTGGTACAATAGAGTAGGCTCCTGCTATGACAGGCCTGAGTACACGTGTCTGGAAGACTGTGGAAGCCTTTGCAGCTTTGGAATGGAAAAGTGCTTGGAACTTAGTGAGATGTCCTACAGGAACTTGGAAAGAGGTTTAGATGATGTAGGCCTGGCTTGGGAGCTTCAAAGGGAAGCAAAGATTCTATCAGGGTTGTTTATATAATGTATTTTGAATTAAGAATTTCTA
This sequence comes from Rhizomys pruinosus, assembly GCA_009823505.1. NCBI lineage: Eukaryota > Metazoa > Chordata > Mammalia > Rodentia > Spalacidae > Rhizomys > Rhizomys pruinosus. The sequence continues at coordinate 174,868 of VZQC01008488.1, read as the reverse complement.
GAAGTGAAATCTTTGTGCTTTACTGGGATAATCTATGATAAACAGCTGGGACCAAAAAATCAGCTGTAATATCATTGAATGAAATCTTCTGGGAAGTATCTCCTCAGGGTCAGCAGACAGAAGCTGTGATGGGGTGGGGGCTGGAAACAGGACTTGGTAATGTGATGGTACTGGTTCTGAAGGCATCAAAGGATCATGGGAGTAGCTAAGGCCTGGCACTGTGAGAAGCCAGGAAAGGCCATTGGTGAAGGTACAGCCTCAGTTTTGCTGAAGACCCCCAGAACTGAAGGGGTCATAGAAAGGATCTGAGGATTGGCACCCTGTGAGGTTTAACAGTGATGTCTCAAGCTGACAAGGGAGTCGACTGTGCTAGAAAGCGTCAGTTGTCAACTTGACACACTTGGAGTGAACCTCAAATGAAGAACTGCCTCCATTGGACAGCCCGAGGCCATGTCTGTGGGGCACCTTCTTGATTGCTGAGGACTGTGGGATGGCCAGTGGCCATGTCTGTGGGGCACCTTCTTGATTGCTGAGGGCTGTGGGAGGGCCCAGCTCACAGTAGGTAGTGCCCCACCTGGGCAGGTGATTCTATGTTGTATAAGAAAGCAGCCTGAGCCACCCAGTAAACAGAGTTCCTCCACGGTCTGTGCTCCAGCTTCCAGGTTCCTGTCCTGATTTCCCTCAGTGATGAACCATGGGAAATGTAAGACAGAAAATAAACCCTTTCTGCCCCAAGTTTTTTTGGTCAAAATGTTCTGTCACAGCAATAAAGACACAAACTAGAACAGTTGGTATTGCATTTAATTAAAAACCACAATAAAGAACATCAGGGTTCATGTTCTTTGGTACCTAAGAGTTTAATTCCATCACTGCGCAATGAAAACAGGTTTACCCTCCCCCTTTGTCCACCACTATATCTTCACTGTATAAAGTACCAGATGTGGAGGAGTTTTGTTAAATAGATGGGATATAAAGTAGCCCAATTAGCCTGGAGGGACAGTAGTGGCCTAATGTAACTAAAGTGTATATAGTCCCATTTTGTTGCAATCTTTTGCCCACTAAAACCTTTTATTCAGAAATACCTTATTAAAGATTTTATTCTAGGTTATAAGGAATCAAATCAGAAATATATAAACAAAAAAACCTTGAGGGTAGTGTACAACAGATATGGTTACATAAGGATAAAAGCTAAATAGATCACACAAAGACTTCAGTGTTTGAAAGCTCACTAAAGTAAATGTTTGTATCTGAACACTGCTTAGGCAAAAAGTGTTTCACAATTCAGATATTTAATTCAACTTCTTGTCCTTGTTTGGTTTTTGTTTTGTTTCATTCTGCTCTTTTTTGTAGCCCAGGCTGGACTCTAATTTGAAATCCTCTACCTCAGCCCCGAGTTCATACATTATAATGTTTGGCCTTCCAATTTTTTCATTTGTTTAATTTTAATATTTTATTATTTTTATTTTATGTGAATGAGTATATTGCTTGCATGTGTGCAAGTGCGCCCATGTCGTACAGTGCTGGAGGAGATCAGAAGAGGATGTTGATTCCCCTGGAATTGGACTTTCAGACAGTTGTTGGCTACCATGTGGATGCTGGGAATTGAAACTGGGTCCTCTGCAAGAGCAGTCAGTGCTCTTAACCAACCCTGGCCTTCCAATTTTTTTATCTCAAACAAAATGTGTTTGTTGGTTGGTTGGTTGGCTGGTTGGCTGGCTGGCTGGTTTCTGAGACAGGGTCTCCCTGTAGTCCTAGCTGAACACGGATCAGGATGTCCTCCATCTCACAGAGATCTGCCTGACTTGGCCTCCCAGTGCTGGGATTAAAGGAATCATACCCAGCATGTTCACTTTGTATATGAACTAAAATATGTTTAAAATGTCTCACTGCTGGGCATGGTGGTACACGTCTTTGATCCCAGAACTGGGGAGGCAGAGGCAGGTGGATCTCTGTGAGTTCAAGGCCAGCCTGGTCTACATAGTGGGATATATATACATACACACACACACACACACACACACACACACACACACACAGTCTCACTATGTCATAGCCCAGGCTAGCCTCAAATTCACAATCCTCCTGCTTCTGTACACAAGTGCTGGGATTATAGTGATACATCAAGATACCCAGCCTAGAAACACAATTTTTATTGAAAGTTCATAATATTCAAAAGAGGAACTACATACATTTAGGGTCCAAATTTAAACTTCAAAAATGTAATTTTATATCAAACGGTAAAATTTCCACTTAAAAAAAAATCTTCCAGATTTTTATAACAAGATTTTGACCTTTAATCTGATTTCAGACTAGCATTTAAAAAAACAAACAAGGAACCGAGCGTGGTGGTGCACACCTTTAATCCTAGCGCTTGGGAGGCAGAGGCAGGTGGATCTTTGTGAGTTCAAGGCCAATAGTCCCTAGGTCTATGGAATGTGTGTATCGGTTGCCAAGAGACCAGCACTGGGAGCTACCAGGGATAAGACCCTGTCTGTCAAAAAGAGCAAACAAAGACAAATAAAAAAAACACACCAACAAAACAAAACAAAAAAAAAAAAAAAAATGTTTAAAAAAAGAAAATGCGAACCGTGCAAAAAATTTTACACAATGAAAATGCCCTCCAATCTAAAAGCAAAATCAAAATAACCACACTGGACTGTAAGAGTAACCACTGTGTTTACTCAAATTATCAAAAGATAACATGACAACGCCAAGGCTCTCTGCCTTCCTTCCGCCAGTACCTCTCCTATTTCCTCATCCATTTAACAGAAAACCAATGTTCTAAGTTTCAACAGTGGTAAATATTTTCCTTAACAAGATGTGACTTTGCAAAGTCCCCAGCACCCAAGGCAGTCATATGCACATCCATATTTAAATGACAGAAGATTCATTTGTGAAAGAATTTTTTATTTTTTTTATTTATTTATTTTTTGTCTTTTCGAGACAGGATCTCCCTGTAGCCCCAGCTGTCCTGGAACTCACTCTGTAGACCAGGCTGGCCTTGAACTCACAAAGATCCGCCTGCCTCTGCCTACCAAGTGCTAGGATTAAAGGCGTGCGCCACCACAGCCGGCTTTTTTTTTTTTTTAATTTTTTATTTATTTTGTATGTGTATGAATGTACTGTCTGCATGTAGGTCTGTGCACCCGGGTTGTGCAATGCCGTGGAGGTCAGAGGAGGCCATCAGATTCCCCTGGAACTGGAGTTAAAGACGGTTCTCAGCCACCATGAGGGTGCTGGGGATGGAACCCAGGTCCTCTGCAAGAGCAGTCAACGCTCTTAACCGCTAGGCCATTTCTCCAGCCCCTACAGCCGGCTTTTTGTTGTTGTTGTTGTTGTTGTTGTTGTTGTTAAAGAATTTTTTAAATGAATTAAAGTCAAAGGAGACTAGCCCTTGTAATTTTGTTGTCCTTACTTTTGCAGGTGGGGTGGATAAAGACAGTCGGTGACGTTGGGTTTTGTGTGTGTGCATGTGGTGTGCATGTATGATCTGTATTTACATACATGGCAGTACATATGGAGGCCAGAAGTTAATGTTGGGTATCTTCCTCCATCATTCTCCACCTCATTTATATATTAAGGCAGGGACTCTCAACTGATCCCAGAGTTCACGGGTTGAGCTAGTCTAGATAGCCAGTTTACACTGGATTACAGGTTGGCTATGACCGGCCAGCATGTGCAGGTGCTGGAGGTCCAAACCCCAGTGCTCAACAACTGCACAGTAAGTGCTGTGCCCACTGAGCCATCTGGCCTTGATGACAGGGTTCTTGATAAGCTGTCCAGACAGACAACCTCTGACTCACAATCCTGGTATGGGCTACCCATGTGCACAGATCACGTATTTTCTACTTTATGATACTAGTTTCAATAGAGCACTCAAAATTCAAATATATGTCAAATTTGTCCAATATATAAAGCATGTGAATAAAGAAGGAACTAAACTTGGAGAAAATTTAAGAACTGTCTTTTTCGAGGTGTTTATTTGTAGCTAGTGTTTGTAAACAAACACAACCCGGACCTGATTTGGTTACTGTTGTTGCCATTGGGTTCTGACAGTTTTTTGTTCTGCGCAAATAGAAGGGCCCTGGTGATACAAATGGATTGAGTAGGGCAGACCTGGTCCAGCTTCCAGCTCTGGACAGTGAGTGAAGTCATTTTAACATGTTAGAAAGTTTTGCTTACAGCCGGGCGTGGTGGCGCACGCCTTTAATCCTAGCACTTGGGAGGCAGAGGCAAGAGGATCTTTGTGAGTTCAAGGCCAGCCTGGTCTACAGAGTGAGTTCCAGGACAGCTGGGGCTACAGGGAGACCCTGTCTCGAAAAGACAAAAAAAAAAAAAAAAAAAGAAAGTTTTGCTTACTGTGAAATTTTTATAAATGTGAAATTTTATAAATGTGTTGTATCTGCAAATGGGAGTGTAACAGAAAAACTACAATGATTAGGAATGTGTTTTATGGGACTTTGATTTCTTGGCATTCTTCTCTCTACTGCAAATCTAATCTAGTCCCCAAACCAAACACGAGATGCTGGTGTTCTTGGAATCTTGGTTTCTGTTCCCAATTTGCAGCTAACAATTGGAACGCTAGAAAGCTACGACAACTGAAAATCTCTAATCTTAATTAAAACAAGGAAGAAAGTGCATTCAAGTTTAACAAAAAAGTTCACCATATCATGCCATACAACTTAGTATCTCTACTTATTTTACAGTCAGTGATTAAAAACAAAAGCAGCACAGCGCTGGGACCAATGCCAAAGCTCTTCCCTCAACTTGCCTTTTATTGGTTTGATCAAAATTATCTAACTGACCATCCACTCGAGGACAGGGTCAGGTCTTGTCAGACCAGGCTTCCCTTTTTGAAGCATGAGCAGACTTTCCTCTTTATAAACCCTTAACTCCCTTAGCCAAGATGATATGGGTGTTGAGTGTGGTCGTTGAGCATCCAGAAAGGCTGGGTTACACCAGCCTGATACTTTTAACCTCTGTATAATATTTTATAAAAGGCTTGGACAAAAGCTCAAGCAGCCTTGTATAAGAAATACTAAGAAGGACGCCCATAAAATAAATACTGTGGTTAGACACACACAGAGAGAAAAAAAAAATTATCTAACTGAACACACCTTTAATTCCAGCATTCAGGAGGCAGAAGCAGGTAGATCTCTGAGATAGAGGCCAGTCTGGTCTACATAGTAAATTCCAGGCATCTGGGGCTATAGGCAACCCGTTTTAAAAAAAAAAAAAAAAAAAAAAAAGTAACCCAAAACCATGGGGAGCAGGGGCACAAAGCTGTATTCTCTAAAGAGAAACCACTGTGGTCACTTGGTGAGAGGTGTAAACTGCTGAGGTGTGGAAAGATGGCTCAGTTGCTCAAATGTTGCCACATATGGCTGAGGAACTGAGTTTGGTCTTCCAGAACCTGTGTAAAGCTGGGTGCAACACCACACCTATAATCCCAGAGCTGGGAAGACAGGCATAGGGGCATCCCTAGGGCCAGTGGGCTAACCAGTCTGACCGATTAGCAAGCTTGGGGCTCAGGGAGACCCTGTCTCAAAAACAAGGGGGAGAGCAATTGAAGACAGCCAGCAAGTATCTCTGGCCTTCATACACATAAGAACACACAAAGATAAATAGATGAATCACATTTATAAAAATTTCACAGTAAGCAAAACTTTCTAACGTGTTAAAATGACTTCATTCACTGTCCAGTGCTGGAAGTTGGACCAGGTCTGCCCTATTCAACCCATTTGTATCACCAGGGCCCTTCAATTTGCGCAGAACAAAAAACTGTCAGAACCCAATGGCAACAACAGTAACCAAATCAGGTCCGGGTTGTGTTTGTTTACAAACACTAGCTACAAATAAACACCTCGAAAAAGACAGTTCTTAAATTTTCTCCAAGTTTAGTTCCTTCATTTTTTATACTTCTTTTCCTTCCTCTTCACTGAAGTAGAATGGGTTACCAAATTAACAGTGACAGGGCCCAGAACAGCTAGTTTCCCAAGGATGCAAGAATGTACAATGCACACTTGGCAGGGAGAGTGATGTGGGTGCGCACGGACACACACACACACACACACACACACACACACACACACACACCAATGCTCAGCGGAAGCTTTCAAGAAATGTCACTATGTAACGGAAGTTTTGAGGCCTAAATATTTAGGCCGAAGGCCAGCCCTGGCTAATACGCTGTAAAATACAACCTAAAAAAGCTCCTTTCATGTAAACCACGAACGTCCTAGGAGGCTGGAAAGGGAAAGGCATGGATTCTGGACCCCGCAGGCCTGCGGTCTCTCACGTGGATGTCTGGGCAGCCCATGTGAATGGGAGTACCACCACATCAGCTTTGTGACAGATCCACTGGGAGCATCCGACTGGAATCCAGGGTCGTGCGGGGCCGAGGCCAGGGGAAGAGGAACATGCATGCAATCTTCAGGGCCCTCCTACTTCCGTCCTCGGAGCAGAAATGCTGTCTCTAGACTCAGTCCAGCACCTCCTGGCAGCCTTCCCCTTCAACGCGCTTCAGGGGAGAGCAGAGCACAGCCTTGCAGTCCGCAGCCTGCGCTGGGCTAGCACCGAATCCGCAGCCCGCGCTTCCCGGGCGCCCCGCAGACCCGGGAGCCGTCGGGGAGCCGCCGTCCGCGCCCCCCGACTCCCCCGCCCGGCCAAGGGGGCCGAAAAGAAAGAGGAACTGGGGCTGGAAAGATGGCTCAGTGGCTAAGTGAACTGACTGCTCTTGAAGAGGACCCAGGTTCAAGTCCCAGCACCCATATATTGGCTAACAACCTTCTGTAACTCCAGTTTCAGGAGAATGTGACACCTTCTTCTGACTGTGGGCATTACACAACACAGGTGTACTTACACACATGCAGACAACACATTCATACGTTAAAATAAAAATAATAAAAAATTAAAAAAAAAAAAAACAGAAAGAGGAACTAAGTGAAGTGCTGGAGGATGCCCAGAGAGCAACCTCGCCGAGCCGGTGGGAGGGAGCGGAAGGAAGGGGACAGGGCGAGCCCCAGAAGGGAACGGCGAGGGCGCGCGCCCGCAGGGGACGCTCGAGAGGGAGCTCCGGGTGCCCGCAGAGGCTGAGGGCGCGCCGGGCCGAGAGGAGGCCCTGTCCCCTCCCGCCACGCTTCACCTCACGGCTCCGGGACAGACTGACAGACTGACAGAGAGCCTGCGAGGGGGCAGGCTGAAGGCGCGGGCTGCGGTTCGGCGGGTGCTCCCGGGGCCAGCCCGCGCTGCAAAGGGGTAGTGGATGCTCCCCGGACTACAGGATCCTCCCCAGCCCAGCGGGTGCTCCCTGTACTACAGGGTCCTCCCCAGCCCAGCGGCCGCTCCCCAGCCCAGCGGCTGCTCCCCAGTCCAGCGGGTGATCCCCGGGCTACAAGATCCTCCCCAGCCCAGCGTCTGATCCCCAGTCCAGCGGGTGCTCCCCGGGCTACAAGATCCTCCCCAGCCCAGCGGCTGATCCCTGAACTACAAGAACCTCCCAGCCCAGCGGGTGCCCGCTCTCACAACCCGCCGCAGGGAGCGGCTCCGGGAACCCTGGGCGGCCGGGCCGGTTCGGTTACCTGAAGCGGGGCGAGTCCTTGAGACACTCCTCGAAATCCACCGTCATCTTCATCCTGCCTCCGTCCGGCCTGGCAGGCGATGCCGGAGCGGCCAGGGGCGGTGGGAGGGGCAGCGGCAGCGGGGCCGGTCGGCTTCGGCGGGCGCTCGGCCGCCACTAGCGCTGCACGGAGCTTCGGAGGGCGCCGCGCCCGCTGCGCATAGCAGCCGCGAAGACTGCGACAGCTCGGCGGGCCCTAGGCCGGCCCCTCTTCCTCCCGCCCCCAGCCGAGCGCTGGCCGGGGAAACCGCCCCGGAGTGACAGCCGCAGCCAGCCAGCCACCGAGCCGCGGCCCGCGGGAGGGGCTTCCGGCAGCGCCGCCTGCGGGAACTCCGCGGAGCCTGAGCGAAGACGGCGGAGCCAATAGACCACGCCAGCGAGGACGCCTCCTAGCCGCTGCTGTTCGGACAGCCAACCGGGATGCGCTGGCGTCGTCAGGCGGATGCCTCGGTTGCTAGGAGGCGGGCAACGCAGGCTCCAGGGAAGGAAGTCATGTGACCGCCTCTTCCCTCAGCGCCCCCTCCTCTGCTCAGCTTCCCCAGCCCCGCCCTGCCCAGCTCAGCCGCAGAACCGCCTCCTGCAGGTCGGATTTGCTCTTTAAAGAAGCTTTGCAAAAAAATCAAAAAACAAAAAAACAACAACGGGACATGGTGGCGCACGTCTTTAATCCTAGCACTTGGGAGGCAGAGGCAGGCGGATCTTTGTGAGTTCAAGGCCAGCCTGATCTACAGAGTGAGTTCCAGGATAGCTGAGACTACAAGGAGACCCTGTCTCGAAAAGACCAAAAAAATAAAAATAAAAAAATAAAAAATAAAGCAGCTTTGGCAACGATCTGAAGAGGGCAGGGCAGAAATCCTAATGAGGAAGAGATTAGAAAGTCTTCCGTTCAGTTTAAAGAAACTGAGGCCAGGGGCTGGAGAGATAGCCTAGCGGTTAAGAGCATCGACTGCTCTTGCAGAGGACCCGGGTTTGATCCCCAGCACCCACATGGCGGCTGAGAACCCTCTATAACTCCAATTCCAGGAGAACTCCAATTCCAGAACTCCAGTTCCAGGGGAAGCCGAGACCCTCTTCTGACCTCCGCGGCATTGCACAACACGGGTGCACAGATCTGCATGCAGACAGTACACTCATACACATACAAAAATAAATAAAATTTAAAAAGAAAAAAAATAAATAAAATAAATAAAGAAACTGAGGCCAGGAGAGCAGCGAGGGCAACTTTATGGATAAAGTCCAACTTTTACTTACTATTTGGGAATTGTTTCCACGTACATCTTTTCACATACCCGGAGACCGCTTCCTGAAAGAGCTGACATTTGGAATAGAATTCCAAAGATTAGAAGGATTTACACATGTTTTATATCTGAGAACTGATGTTAAAACCATGAAAGACAAACCTCTTTGCACCCCCCCCCCAGTAGTTTTCACACCAATGTGGGTGCTGGGAACTGAACTTGGGTTCTTTGTTTTGTTTTGTTTTGTTTTTTAATTTTATTTATTTTTGTATGTGTATGAGTGTACTGTCGGCATGTAGGTTTGTGCACTGAACTTGGGTTCTTTGTAAGAGCACTGCTGAGCCATCTCTCCAGCCCCAGCTTATTCTACATAATGGGCTAAGAAGCTCATTGTATCCCGTCTTGAATCACCCTCTTCTTGAATGTGTCTAGAAACATTTTATGATAGTCACCACCTGATCCTCATATTCATCCTACAAGACAGGTACTAGCATTGACTGTAAAACAAAATGCAATAACTACATTATATTTAAATGTATATTATCGAGCTGGGTGTGGTGGCGCCCGCGCCCGCCTTTAATCCTCCTAGCTCTTGGGAGGCAGAAGCAGGCGGATCTTTGTGAGTTCAAGGCCAGCCTGGTTTACAGAGTGAGTTCCAGGACAGCTGGAGCTACAGGGAGACCCTGTCTCCAAAAGACAAAAAAAAAAAAATTGTGTATTATTGAAATCAGCCCTAATAGCTGGATATTTTAACCTAGTGGCTGTGCTTGGAAAATATGGAGGTAAACTTCTGGAATTATCTCTGAGCTTTCTCACTTTAAAATAACAGCACTGATCTGATAAGACTGCCCAGTTAACATGGTGCTACATAGTAATCATCCAATAAGTGTTGGTAGCTAGAATTCTACTGTCTTCTTTGGTGCCATAATCAAAGGTTAAGTTTAAACTCACTTTAACTATCTAAAGTCTATATAACCTTTGACCATGTGCCTATAAGTACAAATGGATGGTATGCTGATTTTCACAGCCCAGGGTTTCATCTTGCTCCCTTCAGTACCTTGAGAAAGTAACATTGTAATGCTGAAACATTTCAAAGAACACACAACGTTTCTTCTTTGTTTAGTAACTTAATTTCATTTTTTCTTGAATACTATATCTCTACAGTTTCTCTTGATGGCTACAAACTACTGAGTGTTAAATGTTCAGTGTCCTCAGATAATCACCTAGTCAGGCTATCACTTTAACTTCTATATTAAATTTACAAAGAGAACTGGCCATTTCTATTACATTTAATTGCATCTGATTTGTGACAACTAATCTGCATACAAAATAATTTAATGTGTCAATGCTTCATCATCGTATAACCTCTTGGAAGACACCTAAAGTGGTATTTGGAGATCACATTTAAATTTAGCTGCATTGGCTGGGGCTGGAGAGATGGCTCAGCAGTTAAGAGCACTGGCTGCTCTTGCAAAGAACCCAAGTTCAGTTCCCAGCACCCACCTGGCAGCTAACAACCATCTCTAACTCCAATTCCTAGGGATCCTACACCCTCTTCTGGCTTTCACAGGTATTACATGCATGGATGCACTTATATATATGCAAGCAAAATACTCATATACATAAAATTAAAATAATAAATTTTTTAAATTCAACTGCCTGGGAAGATCCTAAATTTGAGACCAGCCTATGCTACATAGTGACATCCTGTCTCAAAAAAAAAAAAAAAAAGTCGGGGCTGGAGAGATGGCTCAGTGGTTAAGAGCACCAGCTGCTCTTGTAGACCACCCATGTTCAAATCCCAATACCCACATGGTGGTTAACAACCATCCTAACTCCAGTTCCAGGAATCTGACATCCTTTTCTGACCTCTGTAGGCATTGCATGACATGGATATACACATACATGCAGGTAATATACTCATACACATAAAATAAAAAAAATACTCTTTTTAAAAGTCATAGTAACAAAAACTGATATGGACTGGCACCAACCCAGGTAAGTAGACAAGTGGAATGGAATTGGCCCCAGAATGAAACTCACAGGGCTACAGTAACTAATCCTTGACAAAGGGGTATTGGAAAAATGACAGCCTCTTCAACAAATGGTGCTGAGGAAGGTGGATATCCACATGTATAAGAATGAAACTAGGGGGGCTCGGGAGATGGCTCAGTGGTTAAGAGCACCAACTGCTCTTGCAGAGGACCCGGGTTCAATTCCCAGCACCCGCACCCACATGGCGGCTAAGAACCGTCTTTAACTCCAGTTCCAGGGGAATCCAACGCCCTCTTCTGATCTCCATGGCATTGCATGACATGGGTGCACCAACCTACATGCAGACAGTACACTCATACACATTAAAAAAAAAAAAAGAATAAAAAAAGAATGAAACTAGGGTCTGGAGAGGCTCAGTCCTAGGTGCTTACCACACATGCATTTGGATCTTCAGCACCCCATGTAAAACTTAAGCATGGTGGCACATGTCTGAAACTCTAGTGCTGGAGGAGAGATACAGGCCAAACCCGAGGTCCAGTGAAAGAAACTGTCTCAGAAAATAATGTTGAGGGGCTGGAGAGATAGCCTAGCGGTTAAGAGCACTGATTGCTCTTGCAGAGGACCCGGGTTCGATCCCCAGCACCCACATGGAGGCTGAGAACTGTCTGTAACTCCAATTCCAGGAGAACTCCAGTTCCAGGGGAATCCAAGACCCTCTTCTGACCTCTGCAGCATTGCACAACACGGGTGTGCAGACCTACATGCAGACAGTACACTCATACAAATAAATAAATAAATAAATAAATAAATAAATAAATAAATAAATAAATAAACTTTTTAAAAAAAGAAAATATTGTGGAAAGCAACTGAGGAAAACACCAGATGCCCACCCCTAGCCTTCACACACAAGCACACACACACACCAGCACAGACACCTGCATGTAACACATATGTACACACAAGAGTTTCTATACAGCAAAAGAAACCACAGCAGAGTGAAGAGACAGCCTACAGAAAGGGAAAGAATTTTTGCCAATTGTGCATACAACAGGACATGAATATCTGGAATCTATAAAGAGCTCCAGGATTATTGAGATGGCTCAGCAGGTGAAGGTACTTGCTACCAAACCTGACCTGAATTCAACCCTGGATCCCATGATGAAGAGAGCCAACTCCCAAAGTTGCCCTCTGATCTGCATATGTGTGCCATGATTAGTGCACTCCCACACTCACATACATATACATGCATCACACACATACAATTTTTAGTGTACATTTTTTCTTTTTAAAATGTCATGTATGTGTTTGCCTGCATGAATATAGGTGTACCATTACATGCAATTCCCATGGAGGCCAAAAGAGGGTGTTGGGTCCCTTGGATCTGGAGTTACAGATAGTTATAAGCCACTACATGGGAGCTGGGAACTGAACTTGGGTCCTCTGCAAGAGCAGCCTCTTAACCATTGAGCCATCTCTCCAGCTCCAAGAAATATTAATTTTAATTGAAGAAAAATAAATGCAAAAGGTAAATATCAAAAACCAAATCATCCAATTAATAAATAGGCTAATGGATTGAAGAGACAGTTTTCAAAGAAAAAGTGTTCACCTGGCGTGGTGGTGCATGCCTTTAATACCAGCACACGGGCGGGGGGGGGGCAGAGGCAGGCAGATATCTGTGAGTTTGAGGCCAGCCTGGTCTACATAGTGAGTTCCAGGCCACCTGGGGCTACATGGAGACCCTGTCTCAAAAAGACAAAAAAAAAAAAAAAGCATTCAACTCTTAGTCATCAGGGAAATGCAAATTAAAACTACAGGGAGGTTATATCTCATCCAGTCAAAATGGCTATCGTCAAGAAAACAAGCCATAACAAAGGCTGGTGAGAATATGGAAAAGGGGGCTGGAGAGATGGCTCAGTGGTTAAGAGCACAGACTGCTCTTGCAGAGGACCTGGGTTTGATTGCCAGCACCCACATGGTGGCTAAGAACCATCTTGGGCCAGGTGCAATGGTGCACGCCTTTGATCCTAGCACTTGGGAGGCAGAGGCAGGAAGATCTCTGTGAGTTCAAGGCCAGCCTGGTCTACAGAGTGAGTTCCAGGCCAGCAGGCCCTGTCTCAAAAGAGAGAGAGAGAGAGAGAGAGAGAGAGAGAGAGAGAGAGAGAGAGAATATTGAAAAGGAGGAACCATTATACCCCACTGGGGAGAATGTAATCTGCATAGCCATTACAGAAATCCACATGGAGCTGCCTCAGAAATGGAAACCAGAGCTACCTTGTCATCAGCTATGCCACTCGTATGTCCACAAAGAACTCTAGGTCAGCATACAGCAGAGGTACTTGCATACCTTGCATACCCATGTTTATTGAGGCACTGTTCAACATCGCCAAGATATAGAACTGCCCTAGAAGTCCATCAACAGATGAGTGGATTTAAAATGGACATATATATCAGGGCATAGTGGCACATGCCTGTAATTCCAGCACTGAAGAGGCAGAGGCAAAGCAGAGCACTGTGAAATCGAAGCCAGCCTGGGATGATCTACGTAGTGAGTTCTAGGCCAGCTGGGGCCACACAGTGAGACATGTCTCAAAACAAAAGAAAAAGTACATATACACAATGGAACTTTATTCAGTATAAGGAAGAATAAAATTATGCTATTTCCAGGTAGCTGGCTGAAACTCGAGATCAGTATATTAAGTGAAATAAGCCAGATACATAAAGACAAATACCATATTTTCTCTCATGGGCAGAATCTAGATTTAAATTTATATATGCATGTGTCTATACCTACATATGTGTGAGATATGAAAGTAGAGAGGGGAACACAGAGGTGGCGCAAATAGAGGGAGGCGAGAACAAGAGAAAATGAAATGTATGTGACAAGAAAGCAGAAGGAGACCCCTTTGGGAGAGGAAGGAGACCAGAGAGGACTGAGGAGGGATGAAGGATGGCAGCAGGTATGTGGAAGTGAATAAGAACAAAGTATGGGGGCTGGAGAGATGGCTCAGTAGTTAAGAGTACTGACTGCTGTTGCAGAGGACCTGGGTTTGATTCCCAGCACCCACATGGCGGCTAAGAACCATCTTACTCTAGATCCAGGGGAATCCAACACCCTCTTCTGACCTCTGCCACATTGCATGACACGGGTACACCAACCTACATGCAGACAGTACACTCGTACACATAAAAAATAATATAGGGGCTGGAGAGATGGCCTAGCAGTTAAGAGTGCCGACCGCTCTTACAGAGGACCCGGGTTCAATCCCCAGCACCCACACGGTGGCTGAGAACCGTCTGAAACTCCAATTCCAGGAGAACTTCAGTTCCAGGGGAATCCAACACCCTCTTCTGACTTCCGAGGCATTGCATGTCATGGGTGCACAAACTTGCACGCAGACAATACATTTATACACATACAGAAATAAATAAAAAATTTTTAAAAATTAAAAAAATAATAAATAAAAAAGAACAAAGTATAATGATTTATATGTATGAAAACATCACATTGAAACCCATTACTTTGTATGGTAGCTAAAAAATAAAATACAAAAATACAAAAAAAAATAAAATTCAGGTGCATCAGACCCCAAATGCAAATGAGTAAGCTGACTATTAAATGAACATCTTTTTCCATGCACTTGCATCTGTGCACTTGTCCAATTAGTGGCAACACTGTCACAATTTCTCTTCTCTGCACTGTGATAAAGCTAACGTTTTGAGATGTCAACTGTAAGCTATGTCCTAAATTAAGAAACATTAAATGTGGGGTGGTGTGGGAGCAGATCTTAGAATAGAAGACCAATGTTATTGTCCTCATAATAATGGAAATGGCAGCACCCAAGAGAGAAAAATAACACACCAGGTAACTCAGGCCAAGACACGCTCCATGATGCCAGACTCCAACTACAAACTGCCCATGCTTCCCTTGAGAATTCTTTAAAGCATCACTCAGAACTGAGGATACCCCACAGTTCAAATGCCCCCTCTTTGGAAGCTTTTTTCCTTCTCTTTTCAACACACAGTTAATGTCAGTAACCAGGGCCAGTCCATATTTTAACAAGATATAAATTTCTGGGTGTGGTTGTACATATTTGTAAGCTAAGCACGTGGGAGACTAAGGCTAGAGGATCATGAGTTTGAAGCCAGCCTGGGCTACATAGAGAGTTCCAAGCCAGCCTGGGCTAAAAATGAGATCCTGTCTCAAATAATAACAGTGATAATAAAAGTAGGGCTGGAGAGAAGGCTCAGTGGTTAAGAGCACTGGCTGCTCTTGCAGAAGACCTGTGGTCAGTTCCCAGCACCCACATTGGGTAGGCTCACACTCTGTAACTCCAGCTCCAGGGTACCTGACACACTCTTCTGATCTCAGGCACCTGCATTCACATGCATATACCCACACACAGATACACTTTTTTTTTTTTTTTTTTTTTTTGGTCTTTTTGAGACAGGGTTTCCCTTTAGTCTCAGCTGGCCTGGAGCTCGCTATGTAGAACAGGCTGGCCTTGAACTCATAGAGATCCACCTGCCTCTGCCTCCTGAGTGCTGGGATTAAAGGCCTGTGCCACCATGCCTGGCAAAAAAAACCCAAAAACAAACATACAACTTTTTAATTAAAAAAAAAAATTTCATGGGGCTGGAGAGATGGCTCAGCAGTTAGGAGCACCGACTGCTCTTGCAGAGGACCTGAGTTTGATTCCCAGCACCCACATGACAGCTAAGAACAGTCTTTAAGCTGGGCATGGGGGTGCACTCCTTTAATCCCAGCACTCGGGAGGCAGAGGCAGGTGGATCTCTGTGAGTTCAAGGCCAGCCTGGTCTACAGCGCGAGTTCCAGGCCAGCTGGGGCCCTTATAGGGAGACTCCATCTCAAAAAAATACATATTTCATTTAGTTTATGTGTATGAGTATATTGCCTTAATGTAAGTGCACCCATGTCATGCAGTACCCATGGAAGTCAGAAGAGAGTGTTAGATCCCCTGGAGCTGGAGTTGACAGCTGTTAACTGTCATGTGGATGCTGGGAATCAAACCCAGTTTCTATGCAAGAGCAGCCAGTGCTCTTAACCACTGAGCCATCTCTCCATCCCCTTCAATAAATAAATAAGTAAATAAATAAATTTTTTTTGAAGACAGGGTCTCCCTGTAGCCCCAACTGGCCTGGAACTCACTATGTAGATAGACCAGGCTGGCCTCTATCTCACAGAGATCTGCCTGAGTGCTGGGATGAAATGATCAAACACTGAACAGTTCCAAAGTTCATTCTTCTGGATTTCTCAATCCCTTACTCCCAACCCTCTAAAACCCTGGACATCTGTAGCCTTCCCTTCCCAGAATGTTTCTGATTTCCCCTGAGGATCCTTTTGACCAGATACCCCCTTGGGCAGAGGTTTAGTGTCCCCTCCCCAGCGCTCCAGGCCCGGGATGTATAGTCAGCAAGAGTCTGACTCTTCATAACTTACAGTTTACATTCCATCTTATTCACAATTTCTCCTTGTTTGAGGCTAGTGCCACCAGCCATATTACTACTATCTTGCTGTCCTTGTGGCTGTCAGCCTCCAACTTCCTGGTAACTTGCCATCTTTGCCTGGCTGAGTGCATTTCAGCTTGTTTAAAAGAAATGGAGTTGCGATGACGGGGATTTTGAGAAGATGCAGGACCCCCAGGCACCTCTGGGAGCTGTTGTCCCTCCCCTGGAGTCTGTAGCCTCTCTCTCCACACTCCACCCAGTTCTATGTTCTATAGGCTCAAGTGGGCCTGTGTCACTGCAACAGGTTGTTTCTATAGACTGGAGCCTGGCAGGTAATCCCAGTGAATGAAGCTGGTTGCATATAAACAGTTCAGAGTGGTAGAAGCTGAAGTTTACAGACACCATGTGCCCCGAATCCTGATCAACTCTGATCAGTGTTTGACATACCAGATTTTATAAGAGATGCCAAATAGCTATATTTTGATGTGAAAACTCCTTATTTTAAAATGTTGACACTTTTTTTTTTTTTTTTTTTTGGTAATTTTGAGACAGGGTCTCCCTATAGCTCTGGCTGTCCTGGAACTCACTCTGTAGACCAGGCTGGCCTTGAACTCACAGAAATCCGCCTGCCTGGGTCTCCCAAGTGCTAGGGTTAAAGGCGTGCGCCAACATGCCCAGCAACACTTTTAAACTATTAGAAAGCATTGCCTGGGTCATAAAGTTTCAGGATCACTCAGCAACTCCTATATGTTTTCTGTTTGTTTTTTATGTATATGAGTGGTGTACTGCCTGTACGTGTTTAAGTGCAACCATGTCGTGCAGTGCCCGCATGGGGCAGAAGAGGGTGTCAGATTCCCCTGGAACTGGAGTTACAGATGGTTGTTATCCACCATTCAGGTGCTGGGAATTGAACTCAGGTTCTCTGAAAGAGCAGCCAGTGCTCTTAACAGCTGAGCCATCTGTCCAGCCCCAACTTCTTTATGTTTCTTGCCAGTTCTTGATGTAGCCTTTCAACTCACACTCCCAGTGCAGTCCAGTGTTTGGGTCTACTACGCAGTTGTAGGGAAAAGGGAAGCCGCCTGTGGCTTCTTTAGTGCTAAATTACCTGCTTGTCTGTTTACACTGACTGAAACCTGGCCTTAGGCAGGATTTGCATGTGCATTAGCAAGCCTGTGACACCTTGGCATTGACAAGTACTTGTGATGTTATGGAACTTGAGGCATGGTGCAGAAACCAGGCCCTGAAATATGATGTCACTCTGGGTATAAGTGGTGGGCATGCTTTTAATCATAGCACTTGGGAGGCAGAGGCAAAAGGATCTTTGTGAGTTCAAGGCCAGCCTGCTATAGAGTGAGTTCCAGGACAGCTGGGGCTACAGAGAGACCCTGTCTGGAAGAAAAGAAAAAACAAAAAAACCCAAAACACCAGAATGCTGTGAGTTAATAAACGAGTCCTTCATACCATCAGACAGGGACTACCGGCTGTTATTTGCAAGTGTAATCTTAGCCCATGAGGCTTGTGTAGTAGTGACCAGTGGGTTGGCCAGCAGCCAATCAGGCCACCAACTTGGGAAGCTGGTGTGGACCAGTGGGTTGGATGGCGGTCAAGCAGACTACCAACTTGGGAAGCTGGTGTGGGGCTGGAAGGAGACTCATTAGGTCGCCAGCTATGCTGTGTGGTGAGTGCCCAGGCGGGAATTAGACTGTAGAGTGCCAATCAGGCTGCAGTCTGGAGGATCTGGGAGTGCCATTAGGGCATTGCCTGGTGTAGTTGTTAGCTAAGACAAGCGGGCAGTGGAAAGGTTGTCAGCCTTTGGCCCCGAGGTTTAGGACAGCTGTTGGCAGCTGTCTTGCGTCTTCCCTTTTCCCTGTAATCTATGTGTAGCAGAGTGACATCACACTCTGTCCCTCCGGTCTCCAGAGAAAACCACAGCCACACAGCTCATCTTTCCCCATCAGACCACACAAGTTGTGGGTCCCTGGCAAGCCAAGAGAGGGCTGGGACCACTTAAATGTACAAATGTAATCAGTTAAGTAGACCTAAGGGCTGTAGGATATCTGACTAATAGGCAGGGTAGTTTCCCTAAGAGAATGTCATGGCTAGGTCTTGTAAAACATCTAGTAAACTCTGATGGTCCGGACTTTGGGCCCTGACTCCCAGTGCCCCACCCCATCTCCCATCATCAGCTATGATGTCTACAGATCTCTTTCTCTTCATTCTTTTTTTTATTTTTATTTATTTTATTTTATTATTTATTTATTTATTTATTTATTTATTTATTTATTTATTTATTGGTCTTTTGGAGACAGGGTCTCCCTATAGCCCCAGCTGTCCTGGAACTCACTCTGTAGACCAGGCTGGCCTTGAACTCACAAAGATCTGCCTGCCTCTGNCTCACTCTGTAGACCAGGCTGGCCTTGAACTCACAAAGATCTGCCTGCCTCTGCCTCCCAAGTGCTAGGATTAAAGGCGTGAGCCACCATGCCCGGCCTTATTTATTTTATGTGTATGAATGTACTGTGTGCATGCAGGTCTGTGCACTCGTGTCGTGCAATGCCGCGGAGGTCAGAAGAGGGCGTCGGATTCCCCCGGAACTGGAGTTCTCCTGGACTTGGAGTTACAGACCGTTCTCAGCTGCCATGTGGGTGCTGGGGATTGAACCCTGGTCCTCTGCAAGAGCAGTCGGTGCTCTTAACCGCTAGGACATCTCTCCAGCCCCCTCTCTTCATTCTTTAACATCCATGGAGCCTGTGCTTTGGCTAGACCTTATAAACTCTGGGTTTTACAAGTGAAATAAACAGTCCTCTGCCTCTCAAGCTCACAGCCCCTGAAGAGGACTACACCAAGAGCTGTTTATACCCATACAGTAAAAGCTCCCGGGGAAGAAAATGAGGCTTCTTGTATCACTAATATAGGAGGAATCCTGAAAAAAACAAGAGCGAAGGAAAGATGAGGAAGATCTTTCAAGGACTTTTAGTCACAAGGAAATGTGTGAGGAAAGCAGAGAACTAGAAAAGCCCGGTCTTCCTGAGCTATAAATAGAGCACCCGCCTTTGGGAAAGAAGAAAGGAGTGGGAGAGGGAAACAGTAGCCGAAAGAGCCTTGTGAGTCCTAAACAGCAGGAAGCCCTGAAGAATTTAAGCCAGCGTGACCAGAGGTCTGTGTCTCAATTCAAAGGGGATGGGGTTCTTAGGACTTGTAAGCAATTCTGAAGTTTTCAGCCAATACAGTTACAATCAAGAGCCATTTGGGAAAGGCAATTGACAGGATCTGATAAACAGGTGAATTTGAGGGAGGAAGCAAAAAAAAAAAAAAAGACAAATTTGAAGCCAAATTCAGATTTCAAGTTTGGATGACTGGGTGGGAGGTGGCTGATGCCGTTTATAAAAGGTTTATCCATTTTGTGCGCCTTTAATCCCAGCACTCAGGAGGTAGAGGTAGGCGGATCCCTGTGAGTTCAAGGCCAGCCTGGTCTACAGAGTGAGCTCCAGGACAGCTGGTACTAAAAAAAGGGAGATCCTGCCTCAAAAATACCAAAAAATAAAATAAAATAAAATAAAAAGAAGTGTATCCATCTCAAGATCTGTCCTTTTCTCCTTAAACCCTGTCACATCTAAAGCATTCCATGCCGAAGTTCAAGCTCAGATGCCTTGAGTGGTTCATCCAGCATGTTCCTTTCCCACCCCACCCCCACCCCTGCTCCCACCCCATGATTCTCTTTCATCTCCCACGCAGCTGGTATCCACTCTGCTTGCATCCTCTCTGCCTCATTTCCTGGGTCATTTCACACACCAACTTCTGCATCAGTGTGTTTTCCTCCAGCTTTCTCCATTTCTATTTAGCTAACAAACCAGAACTCTCTCTCTCTCTCTCTCTCTCTCTCTCTCTCTCTCTCTGTGTGTGTGTGTGTATGTGTTGTGTGTAACCAAGGGCCTCCAGCATGCTAGGCAAGCTCTCTACCACTGAGCTACACCCCCAGCCTTGGCTATTTATATAGTGGGAAGACACTGGAAACATTGAACCAGAGAAATGATGTTCTTCAACTGTATTTTACAGACAGTGGGTAGCTCAGCGCGTAGCTAGGCAGGGGGAGCTGTGACTATCACTACATTTCACTGCTAGAAACTCCAGTTGCTAGGCACTCTGGCTGTCTCTGATCTGTGCCCAGATCCCTTCTCCTCGAGCTTCTCAAAGCACATGGCCCACCCCTCTGATGGTCTGTAGATACCTGTGACTCTACAGAGAAAGGAGAGTCACTAGGAACGCTCTTGGGACCGGCAGCGGTGTGCTTATTTACATTCCCATCTTCCTTACTTGTTGCCCAGCTGTCTCAGGAAAGCCCATCTCTTCCTGCCACTCCTAACTCAGGCTCAGGACACCACACCCTCTATTCTCCTCTGAGAACAGCCCTGTCAGTTATCCTCTGAGAACAGCCCTGTCAGTTATCCTCTGAGAACAGCCCTGTCAGTTGTCCTCTGAGAACAGCCCTGTCAGTTGTCCTCTGAGAACAGCCCTGTCAGTTGTCCTCTGAGAACAGCCCTGTCAGTTGTCCTCTTCTGCCCTGCCTTTCCCAACCTTCACACACTTGACCATTTTTCCCCTTTTAGAAGAAATCATAAATGAAACCATCCATCATTTGTATCCGAAAGGTTTGTTGTGTTATGAGTTATGCCAAAACAAAGGGTCCAGGACAAGTGGGGTTTCACCCAGAACCTAGAGAGAAGGCTTCCCAGGGACCTTGAACAGGATTTGGCCTGTAAAGCGGGCCTGGGTGCTCCCTCCTGCCTGCCCTTTCTACTTCCTGCTGTCTTCAGTTCACCTGACTCTGCAGGAACCAGCTCCCAAGATTACCCAACCAACTGCAGGGAACAGGTTTTATTTCTTGACCTAAATTCTGAATTTCTCTAGGGGAAGCCCAGCTTGGATACTGCACCCCCATCAAGCTTAGTCAAGGCTGGGTGTGGTGGCACACACCAGTAATTCCAGCACTCAGAAGTCTGAGGCCGTAAGATGGAGAATTCTAGGCCAGCTGGGCTCCATAGTGAGACCCTATCTCAAAAAAACTAAGGTCAGGAGTTGGAGAGATGGCTCAGTGATTAAGAACACTGACTGCTCTTGCAAAGGAGTGGGGGGTTCAGTTCCCAGCACCCACATAATGGTTCACAACCATCTGTAACTCCAGTTCTAGGGGAAATGACTTGCACTTACATAAATGTAGGGAAAGCACTAACAGCAACAGCAGCAACAACAACAACAACAAAAATAGACCCCACTCCCAGGCTGGAGAGATGGCTCAGTGGTTAAGAGTGCTGACTGCTCTTGCAGAGGACCTAGGTTCAATTCCCAGCACCCACATGGCGGCTAAGAACTGTCTTTAAGCTTGTAAAGCCTGTGCAGCAGCACGTGGCTTTAATCCTAGCACTCAGGAGGCAGAGGCAGGTGGATCTCTGTGAATTCAAGGCCAGCTGGGGCTACGGGGAGACCCTATCTCAAAAAAATAAATAAATAAATAAATAAATAAATAAAATAAATAATAAATAAATAAATAAATAAATAAAACCTCCCTACAAATAGGCAAGAACATTCATGTACATAACATTTAAAAACAAGAAAACAGTAGTAGAGGGCTTACCTAGCATACTCAAGGCTGGGCCGATCCTCTACTCCAATGAGTAAATGCTTTGAGACTTGTATGCCCCACTTTCACGACTTCTGGGTGGAATTGTTATGTTCTTTTCACTTTTGGAGCACTTGACCCTTGCCAGGTACCTGACACCTACCAGTCACCTAGTAACACAGAAGCATTGGATACTGGACGTAGTGCTCTCCAGTGATGTGCGCCTCGTTCAAATCCCTGTAATTACTCGTATGTGTTTCTCCATTAGAATATGAGCTCAAGTGATACTAGTCTGCCATGGAGAGGGTGAAAATTAAATAAGATTCAGATAATGCCTGATTCATGAGTCACCTGTAACTGTAAAACAGAACTGTCTATATTCTTTACTGGACTTTGTTCCTGTGTTTTAATGCTGACATGAGAGCCCCACCTACCCGAATCAGAGTTTTCTGCTGGAGCCTGGGCACGAGTCTCACAGGGGTCTGTAACACACAGCATTCCAACCAAACCCCAAAGCCTTGGCTAGGAGTCCTTCCAAGACCTAGCAGAAATCAATGATATAGTAGATGCTCACTAAATACAATTAGAGTTAGAAGAATCCAACGTTTCAAATGTGGAAGCAAAGAGGTTGAGCTAGGAAAGCATGGGTAAGTTAAGGCCCCAGAGTGAAAACTGACTCTGGCTCTTATCTGTGGGGTCCAGACTTGAGCAAACTCCACTGCACCTACTTCCTTTCACCCCAAAGCACCCCCCCCCTTCCATAGTAAGGAAGGTTCCTCCTTGCTCAGCTACGGATTCAAGGCACCAGGTTTGCAAAGCTTTGCTTCTGAACTTCTTTGTCTGCTTTTGTTTTGTGGGGCCAGAGGCTGAACCTAGGGCCTTGTGCTGAGCTCAGCCTACTTCCTAACCTTGTTCTTTACCTGCGATTTTCTCTCTGGCAGCTCTTCCGGGAGTCTCCTTTCCCACAGCCATCCCAATTTAATTGGTCCTCAGAGCCTAGTAACAGTTTCCCAGCTCTAACCTGGGACCTTCATTTCCACACCTGGAGCACTTCAATATTTCTTGCCTCGACTATTCCGAACAGCCTAATTGGTCTGCCTACCTTAATCTCACACTCTCCAATTTAGCCTCTGGTCTGCCTCTAAAAACTAGCATAGGGGTGGGGCGTGGTGGCCCGACCCTTTAATCCTAGCACTTGGGAGGCAAAGGCAGGCGGATCTTTGTGAGTTCAAGGCCAGCCTGGTCTACAGAATGAGTTCCAGGACAGCTGGGGCCACAGGGAGACCCTGTCTTGAAAAGACAAAAAAAAAAAGAAAAAAACAAAAAAAAAAAAAACTAGGCAATTAGGGACTTGAAGAGAAGGCTCAGCGGTTAAGGAAGCACTGGTACTGCTTTTGCAGAGGACCCTGAGTTCGATTCCCCAGCATCCACATGGCAGCTAAAGAACTGTCTTAGCTGGGCATGGGTGTGCATGCCTTTAATCCCAGCCCTTGGAGGCCAGGGGTAGGTAGATCTCTCGTGAGTTCAAGCCCAGCCTGGGACTAAAGGGAGAACCGCTTCCCACATAAATTAAAACAATAAGGACAAACGAACAAACAAACAAATAAATAAATTACTAGCTTAAAAAGTTAATTTGGTCAAAATAGCATGGCATCCACCCCAGTTTCCTGGCAGGGCACATGACAATGGCCTCTGACCTGTTTAATTGCTCGATCAAGCTTTGCATTCTCCTGACTACCTCTTGCCAAACAACAACCTCATACCTCTATGGCCTGCTTGTAGGGTTAACAAGCGACTGAGACAAAGACTGGCTAATTTAGGTAGGAAATGAACTCCTTGAGAATGCTGATAAGGGTTGTCGGGGGCGTGGCAGATGGCAGGTGGATCTTTGTGAGTTCGAAGGCCAGCCAGGTCTACAGAGTGAGTTGCAAGCAGCTGGGCAAGTGCTGGGTACAGGGAGACTGTCTCTAAAAGGCCATAAAAAAAAAAAAAAAAAAAAAAAAAGAAAAAAAAGAAAATGCTGATAGGTTTCCCAGAGAAGGATTATTCGTTAGTAACCCCAAACTAAAAACAAACAATCCCCAGCCAGGTTATGTGGCACACGCCTTAAATCCTAGCACTTGGGAGGCGAGGCAGGCGGATCTTTGTAAGTTCAAGGCAGCCTGGTCTAACAGAGTGAGTTCCAGGACAGCTGGGTGCCGACAGGGAGAACCCTGCGTTCTGAAGAAAAGACCAAAAAAAAAAATACCAAACAACAACAAATCCCAACAGGCAAAGGGTACATCCATAGAATGGAATATATTCAGCCTCAAAATGGGGGGAAAAGGAATAAACAAGATGGGTGAAATTCAAGAAAATATGCCTGATAAAACGAAGCCAGAAAGAAAGAGAAATATAATTAGGGGTTTCAATTTCTAAGAAATTATAGAAAACACAAAACTCATCTATAGTAAACTGAAACATCAGTGTACCTGTCAGGTACAGGTGAAGTTGGAGGAAGAATGCATCAACAAGAAGGCATAAACCGGGGATATATTCTGGGGATGATGGGGATGGTTTCTGTGATGGGTGGATAGCTTTTAAGATGTCAACTTGGAACCAACTAACCTGGGTTGAGGGAGCCCCTCGAAATTGTGGGGGAATTGGGCTCCATGTTGGATTGGCCTGTGGCCAACATCTGTGGAGTCAAATTGTCTTTTGATTTCCAAGCCAGTGTGGGAGGCGCCCAGCCCACAATGAGTGGTCACCCCCCCTGGGTAGGTGGTTGGTGTAACGGGGGTAAAGAAAGCTAGGCTGGGGGCTGGAGAGATGGCCTAGAAAGGTTAAGAGCGCCGACCGCGCTCTTACAGAGGACCTGGGTTCCATCCCCATCACCCACTTTGCAGCTGAGAACCGTCTTTATGGCGGTTGAGAACCGTTTGAAACTCCCAATTCCAGGAGAACCCATTTTGTTCGCAAGGGGAAATCCGAGACCGCCTCTTCTAGAAACCGTCCGGCGGCAATTGTGCGCAAACCGAGCCGGGGTGCAACAAACCTGCATGCAGACAGTACTTTGATACATATACAGAAATAAACTAAAAATTTAAAAAAAAAAAAAAATTTAAAAAAAAAAAAAAAAAAAAAGAAAGGGCAGGCTGGGCATGAGCCAAGGGAGCAAGCCAGTGAACAGTACTCCTCCATGGCCTGTGCTTCAGCTCCTGCCTCCAGGTTCCTGCCCTGAGTTCCTGCCTTGGGCTCCCTGAGTGATGAACTGTGACCCAGGAGATGTAAGATGAATAAACCCTTTCCTCCCCAAGTTGGTGTCAGTCAGAGTGTTTTGTCACAGCAATGGAAGACAAACTACAACATTCTGTATCTTGGTTTTAGCGTTAAATACACAGGCATGGACATTTATCAAGACTCATCGGACCACACACTTCAAATAGGTGTATTTTATTTAAGTATACCATACCTCCGTAAAGCTGTTGATGTTTATGGAAGAAGTTTATCATCAGAAATGTAAAGACAGGCCCACGGAGGCAGTGACAAACCCGTAACCGAACACCAGAGCTATTTATTCCACCGAGGATGCTGTGCCCCTTGCCACCCACTCCAGATAGCCCAGCCTGCCCAGCACCTCCAGGGCCCCGGGAACCAGGATGCACCTCACATTTCTGCTATGGCTCTACTGCTTTTCACTGTGGCTCAGGACTGAGTCTGGGAAGTGCTTCTCACCATGTTTGAGGAGGGCTGGGAATAGACACACAGTCATGAGGTGACCACTGGGCAGGCCAAAGGATTTGGCAGCCGCTTAGGGAATGCAAACGTTGTTAGTTGGGCTAGGGTTTCCATCCCACAGACTGAGTGACTTCGACAGAAGTTCATTTGCTGGCGATTCTGTAGGCTTAGACGTTCAAGATGGAGGTGTCGGCAACTTTGGTTTCTCCTGAGCCTGTCCATGGGGCTTGCAGTGGCCTCTTTTTGCTGTGTCCTTACATGGCCCTTCCTTTGTGCCTGCATCCGTGGTGGCTCTTCCTCTCCCAGTCATCTTTGGGTAGGGCACCACCCTATGACCTCATTAAACATAAATTCCTTATTTAAAAGCCTACGTCTTGGTTGCAGGGTGTGGCTCAGTAGAAGAGCACTGGCCCCATCTGTGTTTGAAGTCCTGGGCTGGAGTCCCAGTGCCACAGGCACAGGTGTTCAGCAGGGCTCCTGATAGTGGTCTTTCAAAATCCACTCCGCTGCCTCCTGCTGGCGGGAGCCCTTCCCCTTGGGTTTAGACCTCTGCTCTGCCTCCCAGTGTTTGGGTATGCTCCTACCACAACACACGTCCAGGCCAGTGCCCGGCTGCTGGGAGATGGTCCACAAACAGGATGCACACTGCAGTTTCTTGTCTTTCCTCTTACTAGGAAATGGCAACTTGTCTCAAGGTCCCTGAGTGTACTGTGTTATTTTAGGCCTGTGTGCATGTGTATATGGACAATACAGCACGTGCCGCTTACCCACCACCAGCTTGGGCAATAGAAGCTTACCAGAGTGTTGAATCTCACTGTGCCTTCCTCCCCAAGCCACTTCTCCCTACCAAGCCCTCAGAACTGACTACTGTCTTGAGTGTTGCAGCTTTTAGTCCTTTTCATGTTCTCTATTTTGTTTATTGTGAGGGCAGGTGCCACCATGGTCACACTTGGAAAACCTGGAGGACAACTTGTGGGGTCATCTCTCTCCTGCTACGCAGGTCCCAGCGATCAAATTCAGGTCATCGAGCTTGGCAGCAAGCACCGCTGCTGATGGACCATCTTGTCCTTTTTCTCTTCCTCCTCTTCTCTCTCCTCCCTCCCTCTCTCCATCTCCCTCCTTCCATCCCTCCCTCCTCCTCCTCTTCCTCCTCCTCCTTCTTCATCCTCCTCTTCCTCTTTCTCCTCTTTCCTCCTCCTCCTCTTCCTCCTCTTCCTCCTCCTCTTCCTCCTCCTCCTTCATCCTCTTCTTCCTCTTTCTCGTCTTTCCTCCTCCTCTTCCTCCTCTTCCTCCTCCTCTTCCTCCTCCTCCTTCTTCATCCTCCTCTTCCTCCTCCTCCTCTTCCTCCTCCTCCTCTTCTTCCTCCTTCATCTTCCTCTTCCTCCTCCTCCTTTTTCTCTTCCTCCTCTTCTCTCTCCTCCCTCCCTCTCTCCACCTCCCTCCTTCCATCCCTCCCTCCTCCTCCTCCTTCATCCTCCTCCTCTTCCTCCTCTTCCTCCTCCTCCTTCTTTGTCCTCTTCCTCCTCCTTCTTCCTCCCCTTCTCTTCCTCCTCCTCCTTCATCCTCCTCTTCCTCCTCCTCCTCCTCTTCCTCCTCCTCCTCTTCCTCCTCCTCTTTCTCCTCCTCTTCCTCCTCCCTCATCCTCCTCTTCCTCTTCCTCCTCTTCCTCTTCCTCCCCTTCCTCTTCCTCTTCCTCCTCCTCCTTCATCCTCCTCTTCCTCTTCCTCCTCTTCCTCTTCCTCCCCCTTCCTCCTCCTCCTTCCTCCTCCTCTTCCTCCTCCTTAATCTTCCTCTTCCTCCTCCTTCCTCCTCTTCCTCTTCCTCCTCCTCTTCCTCTTCCTCCTCCTCCTTCTTCCTCCTCCTCTTCCTCTTCCTCCTCTTCCTCTTCCTCCTCTTCCTCTTCCTCCTCCTCCTCCTCTTCCTCCTCCTCCTCCCCTTCCTCCTCCTTCCTCCTCCTCTTCCTCCTCCTTCGTCCTCCTCTTCCTCTTCCTCCTCTTCCTCTTCCTCCTCCTTCCTCCTCCTCTTCCTCCTCCTCCCACTCCTTTCTCCCACTTCCTCCCTCCCCACCCCAGGCTCCACTGAGCTACATCCACAGTCCCTGTTTTTCCTTTGTCATATATCCCTAAATGACACATCATTTCCTTTCGCTGTGTTCGTTTCCCTACTTTATGTGAGGGATACACATTCTTCTGTAACTTTTTTTCTTTTTAATCAAAATCACATTGCTGAGAATCCCTCATATTGAAACCACAGTTCTACAACATTCGTTTTCACTGCTATTTGAGTAGGTTTTATTTCTAGTTCATTCTTTCCAGAAACAGTGTTCACATGACATTCTGGTCCTTGTCTCCTTAGCCCCAGAAGCAGAGTTGCTAAGCTAGGGGTTTCTGTAAATCCTCAACTTCATAAGATGAAAGCAGCCTGTTGGCAGAGTGTTCAACCAACTTGCACTCCACCATTTGTGAGTCCATATCCCTACTGATACTTGCTGGTGTCAGATGTTTTAATTCTTTCCAATCTGATGGATAAAAAGCACCTCATTATGTTTATGACATATATCACATATAACATGACAGATATCAGTATATATATATATATATATATATATATATATTCCTTATATAATCATGAATGAGGTTGAAAATATTTACAAATCATCTTGGTCATTTGTATTGCTTCTTCTGAGAAATGTCTATTTCTCTCTTTGCTTGTTTGGGGTTGGGGGGGTACAACGTTGATATTTTGAGACAGATCCTTTCATGGGGACCTGGGGCTCAGTGGTTAGCCTAGGCTGGCTGACTAGCTAGCCCTCAGAGGGTTGACCTTGAACTTCGGATCCTCCTCCCCTCCCTCTACCTCCTGAAGGCTGGAATTACAGGTATGTGTTACCGTGCTTAATTCACATGGTACTAGGGATGGTACCCAGGGCTTTGTAAATAAGAGGCAACTACTCCACCAACTGAACTATAATACCCACCCTTTTGCTAATTCTTAGTAGAGTTATTGTTTATTTAATTTGCAGAACATTTTTATATGTCTTAGCTGTCAATATTTTTGTTTGTTTTGATTATTTATGTATTTATTTATTTAGAGACAGGGTCTCCCTGTAGCACCATCTCGTCTGGAACTCACTGGTGCTGGGATTAAAGATTTGACCACCACACCCAGCCACTGTTTGTTTTTTGTTTTTTGTTTTTGGTCTTTTTGAAATAGGGTTTCCCTTTAGTCCCAGCTGGCCTGGAGCTCACTATGTAGATCAGGCTGGCCTTGACTGCACAGAGATCTGCCTGCCTCTGCCTTCCAAGTGCTAGGATTAAAGGTGTGTGCTACCAGGCGTGGTGAGTTTTTGTAATTTCTTTTTGTCTTTTTTTTAGACAGGGTCTCCCAGTAGTCCCAGCTGGCCTGGAACTTGCTTTGTAGATCAGGCTGGCCTTGACTGCCCAGAGATCTCCTTGCCTCTGCCTCCCAAGTGCTGGGATTAAAAATGTGTGCCACCATGCCCAGCTGTTTGTTTTATAATAGTAGTGACTGACTCAGGGAGACACCTATGCTAGGCAAGTACTCTAATACCAAGCTACATCCCCAGCCCCAAATGTTGACCTTTTGTCAATTATATGGTACAAACATCTTCTCCCAGCTATGAATAACCTTTTGCTAAGCAGAAACAATTAATTTGAATGTAATGAAATCTGTTTTTTCTTTTATGATTAGTACTTATGACTGAATGAATTCAAACCCTAAGCTCTTTTTAAAGATTTATTTGTTTGTTTGTGTGTGCGTGTGTGTGTGTGTGTGTGTGTGTGTGTGTGTGTGTGTGTGTGTAGGTGCCCATGGAGACCAGAAGAAGTTGGGTCCCCTGGACCTAGACTTATATTGTAAGTGGTTGTGATCTGCCCAAAGTGGGTGCTGGAAACTGAACTCAGGTTCTCTAGAAGAACAGCAAGCGCTCCTAACTTCTGAGCCATCTCTCTAGCCCTAAACCCTAAGCTTTTGAAGAATTGTTGTTGTTGTTTGAGTCTAAGACTCCCTACTTGGCCTTGAAATCAAGAATATCTGTCTTAGCTTCCCAAATGCTGGGACTCCAGGTATGTGCCACCTCACCCAGTGCCAAGGACATTCTTGTATGTGCTCTCCTAAAACAGTGTTGTTGCTTTCATGCAAGTTTTTAATCTCATGTGAATGTGACTTGTAAATAGGATAAGAATGGGACCTCTTAAAATTGAACATTGGACTTGGTTAGATGGCACATGCCTTTAATCCTAGCATGCAGGAGGCAGGTGGATGTCTGTGAGATTGAGGTCAGCGCAATCTACATAAGGAGTTACAGATCAGCTGGGGCTTACAGAGACCTTGTCTCAAATAACAAAAACAAAACAAGAACAACAACAAAAAAATTGAACATAGGGACTGGAGAGATGGCTAACTAAGAGCATTGGCTACTCTTACAGAAGACCCAAGTTCAGTTCCCAACACCTGTATGGTAGCTAACAACAGTTTGTAACTCCAGGTCCGGGGGATCTGACACCCTCTTCTGGCATCCATGGGCATCACATGTACATAGTACACTTACATACAAGCAGACAAAACACGCATATAAATAAAATTTTTTTTAATTGAACATATCAATATCTAATTGTTCCAGTTTTACATTAAAAATTTCATCCTTGCTGATTACCACTGCTTACCTTACTAGCTCGAGAACTCTTTAACAGCAGGCACACTCAAGTGAAGATACTAGATAAATAGTGTGAGATTTATTTCCATATTTCCAGTTCCTAACACTGTGCCATCTCTGGAATTAGACAGAACCTAAAAACATCGCCTTATCTTGCACCTGTCTTCCACAGGTGAGGGAATGTGGCCTATGGAGAGAAGCCCATGTACCTGTGAGACTACGTGGGATTCAGCTGCAGAGCCAAGGCTTGTGCTCAGCTTCATTTCTCCTAGAACCCACCCTTGGGGTCCAGCTTCCCTTGCCATGGTCACTTGGTACCTCAATAAAATCAGGGTTCCTTTAGCAAGGCCAGATATGGGGGTCAATGCTGGCCATCATGGCAAACTTGCACTATTCAAAAAGGGAAAGGGGGTCTGGAGAGATGGCTCAGTGCTTAAGAGCACTGACTGCTCTTGCAGAGGACCTGGGTTCGATTCCCAGCACCCACATGGAGGCTAAGAACCATCTTTAACTCCAGTTCCAGGGGAATCCGATGCCTTCTTCTGACCTCCATGGCATTGCATGACATGGGTGCACAGACCTACATGCCAACAGTACACTCAAACACATAAAAAATAATAAACAAACAAACAAACAAACAAATAAATAAATAAATAGAAAGGATGGGGAAGGACTGGGACATCCAAGAGTGCTTGCCTAGCAGGCTTAAAGCCCTAGGTTTGATTCTCAGCACGCTATAGGTGGAAAAGACTAAGCATGATCATTTAAGATGTGGAGAGGGGCTGGAGAGATGGCTCAGCGGTTAAGAGTGCTGACTGCTCTTATAGAGGACCCCAGTTTGATCCCCAGCACCCACATGACGGCTAAGAACCGTCTTTAACTCCAGTTCCAGGGGAATCCGATGCCCTCTTCTGACCTCCGTGGCATTGCACGACATGGGTGCACAAACCTACATGCAGACAGTACATTCATACACATTAATAAAACAAAAAAGATGTGGAGAAGGGGGCCACCGAGATGGCTCAGGGGCTGAAGGTGGAATTCACATAAAGGTGGAAGGAACTGACTCCACAAAGTTGTCCTCTGACCTCCGCACACACACCCTGGCATGTACACCCTCACCCCAAACATAGAGACACAATTTATTTTTAAGTGGGAGAGGGCTAGGAATTTAGCACAAATGGTAGACTAGCATGCCCAGATCCTTGGGCAGACAAAAAATGATTGAACTTAGGGCTAGAGAGATGGCTCAGTAGTTAAGAGCACTGGCTGCTCTTCCAGAAGACCCAGGTTCGATTCCCAGCACTCACATGGTAGCTAACAACTATCCATAACTCCAGTTCCAGGGGATCTGATGTCCTTTTCAGGCCTGTGGGCTTTACATGAATGTACTTACATGCATGCAGGCAAAACACTCATACATATAAAAATAAAATTTTAATAATTGAATTTGGAAATCAAATGCATGCAAATTACATGTAACTTGTCTTCTCCTATCATGTGGTACATATAAAAAAGAAGAATGAGCCAGTTGTGGTGGCGCACGCCTTTAATCCTAGCACTTGGGAGGCAGAGGCAGGCGGATCCTTGTGAGTTCAAGGCCAGCCTGGTCCACAGAATGAGTTCCAGGACACAGGGAGACCCTGTCTCAAAAAGACACACACACACAAAAAAATGCTTTAGAGAAGGCAATCCATGAATTGGGCACAGTGGCACTGCCTTGTAATCCCAGCACTTGGGAGGTGGAGGCAATGGACCCAGAAGCTTAAGGTCACTGTCATCTACATATCGAGTTTAAGGCCAGCAGGGGCTCTATGAGGTCCTATGTCAGGGAAAAACAACAAGGAATATGGAGGAAGAAAGGGAAGGAAGGAGGAAAGGAGGGGGTAGAAGAAAAGGACAGAAAGAGGGAAGAAGGGAAGAAGGAAAAGAGGTAGATAATCCATGAGAATATAAACTCCCAGAAATCATGGACCAACTGTTTTACATACCACTGACCCTACCACAGCTTTATTAATATATCATAGTTAAGGACTTGCTGGTACATCTGCCACATACATTCACATATGAGCTTTCCTTTTAGCTTTTCTTTTCTTTTTAGGGGGTCTTTTTGAGACAGGGTTTCCCTGTAGCCCCAACTGGCTAGCCTGGAACTTGCTATGTAGACCAAGCTGGCCTTGAACACAGACATCGCCTGCCTTTGCCTCCCATTTTCTGAGATTAAGGGCATGCACACGCTGCCACACTCTGACTTGAGCTTTTGAGTTGTCCTTTTTTCAAAGGGGCTGGGAGGTGAGCAAATCCACGTCCTCAGCCTTCCTCTGACATGCACAGCAAACGTGGAAGGGAAGGCCTGCTCCGAAAGGGGAGCTTGGCTTCTGCCCAGTCCTGAAAGCTGTGACACAAGGAGGTAAATTATCTTCAAAATGGAAACAGGAACTGTACAAGCAAAATGTAAATGAACGCTGGTGAGACTGTACAGGTGGAAGTTCTTGTTCATTCTTGTTAGGAGCACAGAACTTTCTAAGGTATACATTTGGCAATATATATCAAAATTCTAAAATATGCATATCTTGAATTTATCCTAAAAAAAGAATATATAGGGGCTGGAGAGATGGCCTAGTGGTTAAGAGCACTGACTGCTCTTGCAGAGGACCCGGGTTCGATCCTCAGCACCCACATGGCGGCTGAGAACAGTCTGTAACTCCAGTTCTAGGAGAACTACAGTTCCAGAGGAATCCAAGACCCTCTTCTGACCTCCGAGGCATTGCATGACATGGGTGCACAAACCTACATGCAGACAGTACATTCATACACATAAATAAATAAAAAATTTAAAAAAGATTATATTTAAAAAAAGAATATATACACGCATGCATATGTGCTATAATATTATTAAAATGGGAAAAATGGTTATATCTTACATTTCTACTAATACACTGGTAAATCAGCTACAGTATCTCAGGGCTTGGAGCATAGCTCAGTGATAGGTTTCACATGCACAAGGCCCTGAATTTAGTTCCCAAGGACAGTCACAATATAGTCAAATAATGAGATGTCATGTTAGGACTGATTTTTTTTTCTTGTTGTTTTACTATATTCCTTTATGTTGTCTGTCCATTTAGGGGTAGTGTTGAGACAGGGTAGCCTCAAGTCCATAATCCTCCCAGCTCTACCTACCAAGTGCCAGGATTACAGGCATGAGCCACAATCCCAAGCATATCTCTCCATTTTTTAAGAAGAAGAAAAAATATTTTCAACTGAAAACATTCCAGACTATTATTCCAAAAAGTGTGGATCTTGAAGTTTCCAGTTTATTTATTTCATCATTTATATTCTGCATATGCCCTGAAGTTTTATTTTTTATTTTTTATTTATCTTTTTAGAGATAAGCCAAAGAAAAACTTTATTTTTTTAATTTTTTTTAAATTTTCATTTTTTATTGATGCTTTGTGTATTTCATACATCATTTTCCAATTCAGTTCAGGCATATTTCCCTTTCCCTTCCCCCCCACCCCACCCCACCCCACCCCATCCCAGCTCATGCATTCTGCCGTAACTTTCCTGCATCTTTCTCTGTTTTTTTTTTTCATTTTTTTAGCAATAAGTGATAATTTATGAGTACAAGCATCCTTCATGTAAAACCAATTTGCAAGCAGTTGTGCCCAAACCCACACAGCTCACGGGTCCCACCATCCAGCAGGGGGTACTTGTATGTTCAATCAAGTTGATCAAATGAGTGTCCAGTCTATATTGTTGTAGTTTCACCATTCACCCCAATCGCAGCCCTTACATTCTACCACGTCCCCTCTTCCGCAGATTGTTCCCTAGGCTTAGAAAAGGGGCACAGGTGGATGAGAAGCAAAATAGTCTACTTTCTCTGGAGCTGTTGTCTTGGACTCTGGTCAATTCTGGTTGTTTCCTTTCAGGGGCTGACAGTTTGTCCAGGCATAACCTTTCGATCCTACTAATGAAGCACAAGCAATTAGATATATAGGTATTTAAACAGTACTAATTGTTATGGTAGGTTACTTTGGTATAGACACAGATGTTTGTTAATCCATGAATTACATTTTTTTCTGTTAAATATGATAGGGTCTTACTGTGGCTTATAACATCTCCTAACCATTAGAGGATGTAAGCTTGTGGTATCAGCTGTGGGTTATTCCTCCAAGGAGAGAGCTAATAACCAATTTGATTTGGGATATACAGGCATATGGCTGCCTCTGCTGCACAGTATTTCCAGGCAGGTGAGGTGTAGCTGGTGCTGACGGAGGAGTCTTGCTTGACTCAAGGAGACCTATATCTGCTTTATTGGTTTAGTGGCCTTTGGTAACACTCTCTGGCATTCCAGAGACCAACTGTACACTTGCATGTGTGGCCTCCATACATCTTTCCCATGTTTACATCAGGTCTTCAACAGCAGATGCCCTGAATTTTTAAAACATTTTTTATTAATTATTTTTTTATGTGTATGAATATACCATTTGCATGTAGGTTGGTGCACCTGCAGAGGTCAGAAGAGGGCATTGGATTCTCCTGGAACTGGAGTTAAAGATGGTTTTTAGCCACCATATAGGTGCTGGGAATTGAACCCAGGTCCTCTGCAAGAGCAGTCAGCGCTCTTAACTGCTGAGCCATCTCTCCAGCCCCATGCCCTGAATTTTAAGAATAGCAAATAACAAGCGAGTTAAAAATGATAGCTGAAAAAAAAAAAACAACAACCCAACAGTATGGAGAAAAAAAGAAGTTATGCTAAGACCCTCGGCTTGACTCTATCTTTGGGTTTGTTTCTGTTTCTGTTCTGGACAAAGAGCAAAGTGACTGTGGTTCTATTCTACTCATTAAGGGGAAAAAAAATTCTCCCTACCAGTATGCCAGGAAAGAAGAAATACTTTCTAGAATCAAGTTCTGAGCTTCTGCTGGCTTTCATTTTGAACTGATGGCCTTGAAAGTGTTTGTACATGACCACATGGTATTAGCACAAGGCTATTTTGCTATTTCCTTAGGGGAGACACCAAATATAAACTTTGATTTCCATGTACTTATTTATTTATTTTGTTGTATTGAGGATTGAATGCGAGGCCTTCTGTGCTGAGCAAGTGCTGTACCACTGAGCTACATCCCCAGTCCCATACTTTACTTTTGTGTGCTTTTCATTTTTTTTTTTGGGGGGGGTGGTGCTAGACATTGAACTAGGCCTTGCATGTCAAGCACATACTCTGCCACTGAGCTAGCCATACCCCCAGTTCCTTCCTTTTACTGTTTGAAAATGAAATTTGGAAAAAAAAAAAGAAAGAAAATGAAATTTGGTATTTCCAAATATGGACAGAGATTTAAGGCCAAATAATGGGGAGGGGTAGTTTTGTTGCTATTGTTTATAAGTTTAATGCTTTAAGTTGTACTCGAGGGGCTGGAGAGATGGCTCAACAGTTAAGAGTACTGGCTGCTCTTGCAGAGGACCTAGGTTTGAGTCCCAGCACACACACAAGACTGCTAACAACCATCTATAACTTGAGTTCTAGGGGATCCAGATCCCTCTTCTGACTTCCTCGGGCATTGCATGACATGGATGCACTTACACACATACAGACAATATACTTACACATATAAAAAATAAATTGAGGGCCGGGCGTGGTGGTGCATGCCTTTAATCCTAGCACTTGGGAGGCAGAGGCAGGCGGATCTTTGTGAGTTCAAGGCCAGCCTGGTCTACGTAGCGAGTTCCAGGACAGCCGGAGCTATAGGGAGACCCTGTCTCAAAAAGAACCAAAAACAAATAAATAAATAAAATAAATGGAAAAGAAGAGTTATACTTGGTACAAAGCATGATA
Source organism: Rhizomys pruinosus (assembly GCA_009823505.1). Classification (NCBI taxonomy): domain Eukaryota; kingdom Metazoa; phylum Chordata; class Mammalia; order Rodentia; family Spalacidae; genus Rhizomys; species Rhizomys pruinosus. Next base: position 138,708 of record VZQC01008488.1, on the reverse strand, counting down.
CAGTAGAGAGTAAGCCTCTCCCAGGGCTACGGATACCGGAAGGGCTCAAGCTTTCTACCTCATGTTTCTCTCTTCAGGTGCCAATCACCCATCACAATCAATATTTATTTATTTATTTACTTATTTATTTTTGAGACAGAGTTTCCCTGTAGCCCCAGCTGGCCTGGAACTTGCTATGTAGACCAGGCTGGCCTTGAACTCACAGAAATCTGCCTGCCTCTGCTTTTTAAGTGCTGGGACTAAAGTCCTTCTCGCCACTCCCAGATCTCATTTATTCATTTTACTTTATTTTATTTTTTTTGGTCTTTTCGAGACAGGGTCTCCCTGTAGCCCCAGCTGTCCTGGAACTCATTCTGTAGACCAGGCTGGCCTTGAACTCACAAAGATCCGCCTGCTTCTGTCTCCCAAGTGCTAGGATTAAAGGCATGCGCCACCACGCCCGGCTCATTTATTTTTTAATGTGTGTGGCATGTGAATCTCATAATGCATGTGTGTTGGTCAGAGGACAGCTTTCAGGAGCTGACTGTCTCCTTCTTGTGGTTCTCAGGTCATTACGTTTAACTTAGTGATCAGTGTCTTTGCTGGCTGAGCCATCTTGCTGCCGTCGTGAACATTTGTTGCTTTTCTTTCAAGTACCTGTTTTCCCTTTCATTGCCTCCAGATTCTCAGGGGCAGAAGGGTTGCTTTGACATATGAAGAAATAGAAGGAAATCTATCTTCTTTCTCTGTTTGAAGAAGCTGATTCTAGTGGATAAAGCCAAACTGTTTCTGGGATGAAGTTAAACAATTTTTAAATTAATAATAAAAAACAAAGCCAAGTATGTCCCTAGCTATAAAAGATAAGACTACCTACCCAAATTATCTGCTAAAACAGCTTGTGAATTCCCCATTCCTTAACCTCTCATGACAAGGTGGTTTATCACTTTAAATGTGTTCAAAGTCCCTGAAGAAGAGGCTTTTTCTGTTTTTTGTTTTTTGTTTTTAATTTTTGTATGTGTAAGAATGTACCATCTGCATGCACGTTTGTGCATCCGTGTCGTGCAATGCTGCGGAGGTCAGAAGAGGGCGTTGGATTCCCCTGGAATTGGAGTTAAAGACGGTTCTCAGCCGCCATGTGTGTGCTGGGGATCGAACCCGGGTCCTCTGCAAGAGCAGTCGGTGGTCTTAACTGCTAGGCTATCTCTCCAGCCCCCAAAAGAGGCTTTTTCAAAAAGAGGTTTCATTCTACCAGAGAAAAGTACTCATGTCTTAAATGTTCTAATGTTGACATTGCTAGTAGCTTTCTACACTAAAACACATGCTTGCCAAAATGCTTTAAGTCCAAGTCCAAAACTATGGATCTGCAGCATCAGATGCGTGTGCTCTGGAATGTAGTGGGAAGGGTGCTGTTTCTAGTTAGTACAAACAGCCAACACAAGAACAAACTGCTGGAGAAACAGGCTCCCAGAAGTGGCAGGGTCACCCTGCCTCCACGCCTCTGAGAGTTCTGTTGCTCTGGGTCCCGTGGTTCTTGTACACAACCAGCCGTGCTGTGGCTGTCACAGTTTGAATCTACAATGTCCCTACAGGCTCCTTTTGAGCACCTGGTCTCCAGAGGGTGGCTGTGTTTGGGGGAACCTTAGAGGGGAGGCCTGGCTGGTGGAAGCAGGGCACTAGGGGTGGAACTTTGAAGGTTCTAACCCAGTCCTTGGTCCCATCTACTCTCTGCCACCTGATCTACCAAGATGGGCACCTCTGTCACACACTTGTGCCTCTGTGAACTCTGCTGTGCATTTCCCACTACGGTGGACTGAATTCTCTGAAGCTACAAGCCAAAATAAGCTTCTTCTCTCTTAAAATTTATATTTATTTTTGTCTTAAAAATTTTTTTTTTTATACAGAGTCTCATTATATAGTCTTAGCTGGCCTAGAACTCACCAGGTAGACAAGGTCAGAGATCCATTTACCCCTGCCTCCTGTGTGCTAGGCTTAAAGACATGCATCACCATGCCTGGCTTCTTAAATTGTTTCTGTCAGGTATTTGATCAGAGCGACTGGCTGGTGCCAGTGGTGTGCGGCCACTGACAAATGGGGTGTGTGGACCCACCAGCACTGGGCAAATTACAGATGATTATCCAGAGTCCCCCCTTCCTTCACACTGGCCGTAGCTAGTTGACCTGCCAGGAGAACCGGAAGGGGTTGGCAGAGATTGGGTGTGTGGGAACCTCCTCTTCTGATGGCCTGTGCTTTCTCCACATTGATTGGCAGCTGAATGGGGGCAAGATAGGCAGGGCTATTGCCAAGGAGCAGTGGGCAGACTGTCAACTACATGACTCTCAAAGGCAGTAAGGTGGGTGGTACTATGGAGATAAGCAATTCACACCTCCCCAACCTTCCACCTACTTCCCAACTTGGAAACACAAAGTACTTTGGGATCTGGAGTCAGCCTCCTGCAGCTGCTGTGTGTGCTGTGTGGCTTCTGCTCTGTCAGTGCTTCCTGTGGCCAAGCTTCGAGGACTGGATGGTCTTTGTCCTTTAACTCCCCATGGTCACAGACAGACACTTGGCTACATACCCAAATGGGGAAATTTTTCTACAGCTTGCATCGTATTTTACAGAATGCTAAGAATGTCGAAGATTCTGGAAGGGCCTACCTCAGGTGACACGGTCAGCGTGCAGGACGAGAACTCCAGGAGTGTTTCTCATACTGATGAAGCCAGGACTTCTGGCCGGAAATGCAGGTCTTGGTCACCAAGAAGTGTTGAGTGCAATACGGGCATAGGGAAGGAAAAATAGATATGTGTAATTGGGACAGAAATGTCAGACATGTGACTTTTCCAAATGCTAGGCTCTGTTTTCTGTTATTGTTTTGCAATGCTGGTTTTTGACGTGCTAGGTTGGTCTCTGGCCCATTCATGAGTCACAGCCTGCGGTTGGAAGCCCACCGTTCGGAGCAGCACAAGCTGGTTTTGTTCTCTCACACTGACCCTTCTAACTTTTAGCTATGTCAGGAAACTTTCTGAAAATAAGATTGATCACCATTCTTAATTCAGACATAGAGTTGTTCTTCGCAGAGTTCTTTCCAGAGCCGGTTATTCTCCCTCCTTACTGCTGCTGTAGTAAGGCTTTACGACTGAGATCCCAGCACTTGGGATGTAAAGGCTGATGACTGGAGCCACTCTGGGCAACATAAACGGGACCCTGTCTTTTTTTTTTTTTTTTTTAATGTCTATGAATGTACTGTTTGCATGTAGGTCTGTGCACCCATGTCATGCGATGCCGCAGAGGTCAGAAGAGGGTGTCGGATTCCACTGGAACTGGAGTTAAAGATGGTTCTCAGCCGCCATGTGGGTGCTGGGGATCGAACCCGGGTCCTCTGCAAGAGTAGTCAGTGCTCTTAACCACCGAGCCATCTCTCCAGCCCCAAACAGGACCCGGTCTTAATGTAGCCAACCAACCAACCAAGGAATAAAACAATCTAAGTCCTACCATGTCAGTCTTCACCGTCAACCTCTTCAACATCTGCATTGTCAAGAATCATGATGGTGGTCTCACGCCATGCTTGGAGCACACTCCTGGCATGCATCGGAACTCTTCATGCGTTTTGGTCATTTATTACTCCCAATAACCCTAGAAGACAGGGTAGCTATTAGTCCCATCTTACAGAGATGGTGAATACCAACTGAAGGCTCACAGCATGCAAGGAAGGGCAGAAGTGGACCCAAGCAGAAGTCCTGGTCCAGGGCTTGCCCTGGTGGCCATGAAGCCTCTCCTTCCTGCCATAGTCCAGTTGTTCAAACTTGTTTCCTGGCCTCAGAATATTGTCTCTGTCTACTCCAGCCTTCTGGACACTTAAATGACCTCACATGCGCAGGCGCCTTTGTCACTGCCTGCATTCTATTTCAACTCCCAACTGGGGCCTTTTTGCTCTCTGGCCTGAGCCCCCACTCTCGAGCTGCCCTGTGTTCCTGCATCACCTTCTTCCTTCTCCCTGTCTCTCTTCCTCTTCCATCTGTTAATGATCCACTTAATAAATTATTTACTGAGCACTTATCTGATGCAAGGAGATAGAGTAGTAGCCAAGGAAACAAAACTTCTGCCTTCAGAAGCCAATGGAGGGTGAAAGGGGGAGGTGGAAATGCCTCAGTGATGCCAAGTAATCACGTGTTGCTAAGAGAAAGCAGGGCAGGGTGGGCGGGGCATGACTCAAACACACACACGTGCCTATTTTTATATTGTCCAGCTGGGGAAAGGCTCATAGATGTGCCATCTCCAAGGATCAAAGGACACGTGGGGACAACCTGGGGGATTTGTAGGGGAGTCAGTCCAGAGAGAAGAAGACAGAGCGAGAACGGACAGGGGTAGGAGTGTGGAGAAGAGGAGGCCAGTGTCACTGGAGATGAGGGGACAGTGTGGCTGGAGCTGAGGGGACAGTGTGACTGGAGCTGAGGGGACAGTGTGACTGGAGCTGAGGGGACAGTGAGACTGGAGCTGAGGGGACAGTGAGACTGGAGATGAGGGGACAGTGTGACTGGAGCTGAGGGGACAGTGTGACTGGAGATGAGGGGACA
>VZQC01008488.1:79282-130229 GCA_009823505.1 Rhizomys pruinosus | reverse complement strand
GCTAAGATCACCCCCGAGATTGAGATGCTTTCCTAGGATATTACATTTTTCTGGTGTTGGACTTAGCATAACACTGAGCACATAAAGATCTTTTCTTAAAGCCAGCTTATAGATACAAAACAAACTATTTGAATGTGCCAGTAACTGGCAATTAAAATGCCTCTCTTGGGCACAGGGCTTTTTCCTGGCAGCAAGAATGGTCTGTAAGTCTTGAGTCAGAAATAGACTTAAAAATAGACTTCTCTTGCAATATACATTACAATGTAAAGACCTGTGACAAATTGGAAAACAGAACAATTATATAGTGGTAATAACTCTATGACTGTTTCTAAAGAAAAACAAGTTCCAGTGATATGTGTAATAAAAACAGAATATATCATTCCATTTAAAATAAAGTAAAAACTCCTCTTTAACAATTAAAATAAAAAGACTCTTCAATCCCATTTCCCTATTTAAGTAATGGAACAGGTTAAACAGTTTTCCTAGTTCTATGCAGCCACTGAATGTCTGAGTTCTGACACTCCCAGAAAAGCTAGACAAAAGATAAATTACTTTACACCAGCCAATTGTCTTACAAAAACAAAACTGTTAGCTGAATCAAGCAGTGGAATGGCTCTTAGTTCTCAGTAAAGATTGAAACTTTAGATTAGCAGTTGGAGTTAGAAAAAACTAATAAGTAGTTTAGGATGCTATAGGAATAAGGTCTTTACTTTAATAAAAACTTAAAAGAAGCTATTAACCTTAGGATATTAAGATATATTTACTCTAGATTTAGGATAGAGATATAAGGCCAATATCTTCTGCCAAAGAACTTTGTACTGTGACATGGCAATTACTACTCGGTGTCCTGTAACTTTTCAATTATGACTTATAATTAAGAGCTAACAAGTAAAAACTAATTGATCATGTTAAAAACTATGGATGTTCCTTTTTTCTTAAATGTTATTTCCTTGGTAAAGGTTATCTTAAGATTTCTACATTTTACCTAAAAAAAAAATTCATTTCCTGACTAAACTTTGTAATGTTTTAGTTTTCTGCTCTGCGTGCCCCGTATCTCGTCAATCATGAAATAGATAATGAGTTCTGGTTAATGTATTAGTTTTGACCTATTAGTAACATATGTAATTGTAAAGCTTCACCAAATCCTTTGTTCTGCCTTCTCCTAAGACTGCTATATAAGCACTGCCCCTGTTCAATAAAGTTGCTGCAGATTTGGAAACTTCTCTTAGTCTCTCATCTCTGTACGCCGTCAACTTCACTGTGTTTTCCTGCCAAAGGAACTCCATCAGAAAAACTCACGACCCCAGGAGGGCTGGCTGGTCTCAGCTGCCGGTGACTGTTCTGTGGTCACAGCCCCCTCTGACCATAGCCCCCAAAGTTCATCCACTTTGAAGAATTCATGTGACTAGGTAGGACCCATTACAATGTTCCAGAATAGTCTTTCCATTTCAAGATTCTTTTTTTTTTCTTTATTCTTTATGTGTATGAACGTACTGTCTGCATGCAGGTCTGTGCTGTGCACCAGTGTCGTTCAATGCCGCGGAGGTCAGAAGAGGGCTTCGGATTCCCCTGGAACTGGAGTTACAGACGGCTCTCAGCTGCCATGTGGGTGCTGGGGATCGAACCCGGGTCCTCTGCAAGAGCAGTCAACGCTCTTAACCGGTATGCCATCTCTCCAGCCCCCGATTTTCAAGATTCTTATGTCTATAAAAGCTTTTGGTTATGTACAGTAATATATTCAGGGGCTGGAGATGTAGCTCAGTGGCCCAGTGATTCCTACCATGCACAAGATCTTGGGTCTGATCGCCAGCACTACTGATAGATTCAAATGTCCCAGGAATTAGGACACGGACACATTTTGATTCTTTTGCATGTAACTGGAAGAATGATCTGACTTTCTTGTTATTTCTGTGATGAGGTCTTACTACATAACTTGGGTTGGCTTCAAACTTGGATCTTTCTGCCTCAGTATCCTGAGTGCTGGCTTAACAGGGATGAACCACCACACCTGGCTGACTTAATTTTTTTTTTTTTTTTTTTTTTTTTTTTTTTTTTTTGTCTTTTCAAGACAGGGTCTCCCTGTAGCTCCAGCTGTCCTGGAACTCACTTTGTAGACCAGGCTGGCCTTGAACTCACAAAGATCCGCCTGCCTCTGCCTCCCAAGTGCTAAGATTAAAGGCATGCGCCACCACGTCAGGCTGACTTAACTTTTAAGAGCTTCACCATGGCTACTTTATGGCGACTAAATAGCGGGAGACAAGGGTGGTCAAGAGGAGACCAGTTAAAAATTATGGGTCGCCGGGTGTGGTGGTGCACGCCCTTAATCCTAGCACTCGGGAGGCACAAGCAGGTGGATCTTTGTGAGTTCAAGGCCAGCCTGGTCTAGAGAGTGAGTTCCAGGACAGCTGGGGCTACAGGGAGACCCTGTCTCGAAAAGACCAAAAAAAAAAAAAAAATTATGGGTAATTCAGATAGGAGCTGGTTAAGGCCTGGACCAGGTGCTCACAGAAGTGGTTAGATATAATTAAATTCTGTTTCATGAAGGTAGGACTGGCATTATTTGGATGTGGGGGTTTGGCAGGAGAGGGAGGCTGACTCTTGGCGCAATGCCTTACAGCACTTGACAAATGTATTGATTTAGCTCTCTGGTATCAGACTGAAAGTTCTCAGACAGAAGGCCCCAAATCTGGCTTATTCATTGCCATACCCTGGCATCTGTGAGCACAGGGGGCACAGTGACACAGCTCAGAGCTACTATATTAAGGCATTGGTATCTGTCAGGTGCTTTCATAATCTCATTTAATTATCAGAACCGTCTCATGAAGTACTCACTATTATTATATATCCCCCACTTATTAATCAGGAAGCCAAGCCCCAGAGAGGTGAAAAGGGTCCTGATAGAGGACCAGGACTTAAGTTTATATTGAATAAATGAATTCATTTAAGTGAAGTAAACATTTGGGTTTAGCTAAATATTCTGGCCACATGGGTAAAGGACACAAGTTTATAAATATTTCAAAGTTGAGCCACAGGTAAAACATGTTTAGTCTTGACACAACAAAAGTTAGAGACAGTAATTGAAAAATTTCAAACGAAATGGTCAATCTTAGCTGTGGTTTGGGTGCTATAATGAATGACTGAAGAAGACTGCAATTTCAGAAAAATTTTGTAGACACCCTGAAGGCAAAGGAGAAAACAGATGACATCAGGCAAATTGCGGTGGTGTAGGGAGAAATCCCCAGGCCTGGAAGAGAGGGGGAGGGTTGTGGTCTCATTTTAGTCTCAACAATCTTTTAGCCAATACATCTGAGGTATTGATTTCATCTTTCAGAGACCAGCTCAACTGGTATCCGGGTACATGATACTATCTGCTTTGTCTAATTCTAAACTCCTGGAAGAACCTACAATTATTCACTCAATAAATAGAGATCCCGTGATATCCTGACTAACGTCATCCTAGTCACAGTGTGAGGAAATTATCCCCCACCCTACACACACACCTGCCTCGTTTCCTTCTCATGGAAAGGGAGGATAAAAACAAGAATGGTGTGTAATGTCAAGAATGGGGATGTAGGGTGCTGGGAGATGGCCTAGTGGTTAAGAGCACTGACTGCTCTTGCAGAGGACCTGGGTTCGAGTCCCAGCACCCACCCACATGGCGGCTAAGAACTGTCTTCAACTCTAGTTCCAGGGGAATCCAACACCCTCTTCTGACCTCCATGGCATTGCACGACACGGGTGCACCAACCTACATGCAGATAGTACACTCGTACACATAAAAAAAAAAAAAGAATAGGGATGTAAAGAATTTGGTAGAGTGCTTGCCTCCCATGAGAAAGTCCTTGGTTTGGTCCCCAGTACTACATAAACTGGGCATGGGGCTGGCACATGCCTGTATGTCCATTGGAGGTAGAAAAAGATTCATAAATTGAAGGTCACCCTCAGGTACATAATGAGTTCAAGGCCAGCCTGGGCTATATGAGACTGTGCCTGAAAAAAAAAAGGAAAAATGGTAAAACAAAGCAGGGCTGGAGAGGGGCCCAGTGCTTAGGACCTGGCTGCCCCTGCAGAAAACCCAGGTTACATGCATGCCAGCATTCTTTTTTTATTATTATTTATCTTTGTATGTGTATGAATGTACTGTCTGCATGCAGGTTTGTGCACCCGTGTCGTGCAATGCCGCGGAGGTCAGAAGAGGGTCTCGGATTCCCCTGGAGCTGGAGTTCTCCTGGAATTGGAGTTACAGACGGTTCTCAGCTGCCATGTGGGTGCTGGGGATTGAACCCGGGTCCTCTGCAAGAGCAGTCAGTGCTCTTAACCGCTAGGCTATCTCTCCAGCTCCATGGCACCATTCTTAATTCCAGTTCTAGTGGGTATGGTGCCCTCTTCTGGCCTCTGGGGGCACTGCATGCACATGGTGTACTTAAATTCATGCAGGCAAAATACTCATGCACATAAAATAATAAATCAATTAAGTTAAAAAAAAGAAAAGCAAAGCAGGGGGCAGGACATTATGGAGCAACAAATGAGGAAACACAGGCCAGAGACCTGAAGAAAATGAGAGGGTAAAAGAAACAGCCGAGAAAAGGACAGCCCAGGCAGAGGGGACAGGGTTTTTCACATTCCTGAAGTGGGAATGAGTTTGGGATATCTATGAGTAGGAAGAAGTGAGCATAAGGAAGCATGGGGGTGATGGATGATGGATGCAGATACTACTGACAGCTAGATCAAGTGTTCTTGCAAGTCATGGAAGAGGACTTGGGATGCACTTGTGGTAAGAACAGTGACAAAGAGCAAGCAGGGGATGTGTAACATGGACTTAGGCAGCAGTCTGGTACACCTGTGTCAAAAGCTCACAGGCTAAGGGCTGGAGAGAGGGCTCAGGAGTTAAGAGTACTGGTTGCTCTTGCAGAGGACCTAGGTTCGGTTCCCAGCACCCACATGGTGGTTAACACCCAACCTTAGCTCCAGTTCCAAGGGATCTGATGCCTTCATCTGGTCTCTGTGAGTACTAGGCATAGACATACAAATAAAAATAAAATCTTGGGGCTGGAGAGATGGCCCAGTGGTTAAGAGCACTGACTGCTCTTGCAGAGGACCTGGGTTCAATTCCCAGCACCCACATGGTGGCTAAGAACCGTCTTTAACTCCAGTTCCAGGGGAATCCGATGCCCTCTTCTGATCTCCGTGGCATTGCATGACACGGGTGCACCAACCTACATGCAGACAGTACACTCATACACATAAAAAATAATAAAATAAAATAAAATCTTTCTTAAAAATGGGAGATGGAGAGATGGATCAGTGGTTAAGAGCACTGGCTACTCTTGCAGAGGACCCAGGTCTGACTTCCAGCAACATGGCAGCTAACAACTGTCTGTAAACTCTAGTTCTAGAAGATTTGCTCTATTCTGGCCTCTGCAGGCTTTGCGAGACACAGGTGCACTTACAAACACATAGACAACACTTGCACACATAAAAATAAATGCTTTTGGAATCTTGGATTTACTAATTGTACCTGGCCTAAACAGGCAATCTACATGACAGCTTTCTCATCTGTCTTCTTAGGGTTGCTTTGAAACTTAAATTATATATGATATATATCATATATAAATGATATATATCTATATATATATAAAATTCAAAATAATTTCTAGAACAAAAGTGTGTGTTAGCCATTACTATTAGTCCTGGGATGTTCAACTAATTGAGTTCATCAATGTGGGCTTCCCTGTTTGAGAATATGCAATTCATTTTAAATAGAAGATTTACATTTGAACATATGTAAATATGTTTTATTTTTTGGCTTTAGGGTTGAATTCAGAGCCTCATGCATGCTAAGCACATATTCTGCTATTCTAGGCCCAGGAAAAACATTGGTTTTTAGTTTTGTTTCTGAGACAGTGTCTCTTAGTGTGGCCCGGACTCGTCTTGGATTTGTGATCCTCCTGCTGTGTAGTCCTTGACTGCTAAAATTACAGGTGTGTAGTACTGTACCTGACAAAGCAGTGTTTTCATTTTATTATTAACTTTAATTAATTTCTTGAGATAAGATATTATTGTGAAGCCCTGGCTGGCCTGGAACTCACTATATAGATCAGGCTGACCTGGAACTCATAGAGATTCATCTGCCTCTATCTCCCGTGCTGGGATTAAAGGACTGTGCCACCACACCAGGCCCCAAACAATGCTTTCTAAATAGAAAGGCCCAAAGTATATTTTTTAAATAAAGTGTTAGAAGCTTTCTCTGCCCCTCCTTCCTTCCCTAGGGACGGAATCATTCCCCTTTTCATTCTTGATCTAGTAAAGAGTGAAGATGGGGGCTGGAGAGATGGCTCAGTGGTTAGGAGCGCCGACTGCTCTTGCAGAGGACCCGGGTTCGATCCCCAGCACCCACATGGCAGCTAAAAACCATCTTTAATTCCAGTTCCAGGGGAATCCAATGCCCTCTTCTGACCTCCGCAGCATTGCATGACACGGGTGCACCTACTTACATGCAGACAGTACATTCATACACATAAGATAAAAAAAATTTTTAAAAGAGTGAAGATGAGGTCCAGTGCCCATTGGCTCCCTAGAAATGACCTGCATGCATACCACACCTACATTGTGTTGGTTTTGTGGATGAGTTCAGCTGCCCTAAGACACATTACACCCAGTAACACGGAGTTTGTTGGGTTTTAGTGAGGACGAGCTCAGCCACTGCAATGTGGCGGCACTACTTGTGACATTACTGTGAGAAGGGTCTGTTTTCAAAAGTGACTCCATGCCTGCAAATCATGTAAGCTCTCCCTTTCACACTCTAGTATAATGCTATTGCTGCTATTTGAATCTAAGAAGGAAATTACCGTGTAGGAACAAACCAGATCAGCTTTCCGAAGCCCAGCCACGTCATCACCTATCTTTCTTAATTTGTTCTCTTGGAACTGAATAGCAACCAAAAACAAATTCTCTTCAGAACCAGATGAAGGTGCCCGAGGATAACAAAATGCTGCTAAATAAACCTTCCAATGTCAGTAGCTAACCCACGGAAAGGAGGAGGGGCATCCCCAGGATTTCCGAAAGCTTGGCCGAGTCACTAGTGGTTTGGGTTGTGCTAGAAACTGTGCTCACAAAGCTGAGCTCCCCTTCCTTGGTCTCACTCTGGGTCTGGCTGGCCTGGAAGCTGTGGGTGATCCTCTGTCACCCCAGTCCTGGGATTACAGTCATGTGCCCTTAGCATATTTTAGCACTGTTTGAAAAATATATGAAAATGTTTTGGTTTTATTTTTAACCTTTCTAAATCCAGGCACCTTCAAGAAGCTATTTTGGGCAACGGTACAGTGTTCTGACACCTTTCTTTGAGAAAAATCCACACATTTGCTAAAATTAACATTTTTCTCTCCGTAGATCCACATGTCACTGAGTAACAGAAAATATCAGTGTTTTCTGCAGACCAGTACGTGGAGGTAGACAGATATTGAAGCCAAGCCTTCTCTAGTCCCCCTTGAGTAAAGGGCCATGTATCAGTCATCCCTGATACCTCTGAATATTGCGGTGCCTTGCCCAGGGTGGAAAAACTCAGATCAAACAAAACTGAATAGATGTTTCTGTGGGATCAGAGGCTGCCCTGCGTACCTTGCAGTCTAGCAATTTCACCTGGAGCCCAAACCTAGAGACAGGAGAAAGGAAGGAATGGGATAAAAGAAGAGAGAGCATTCAAAGATTATTTTATTTTCATTTTATATAAGTGTTAGCCTCCGTGTATGCATGTGTATGTATGCATGTGTATGTATGCATGTGCATGCATGCATGTGCACATATGCATGTGCATGTGTGTGCATGTGCATGTGCATGTATGCACATGTGTGTGTGCGCATATGCATGTGCATGTGTGTGTACATTTATGCATGTGCATGTATGTATGTGTATGTATGCATGTGCATGCCAAATGCCCATAGATGCCAGGACACGGCATTAGATCTCTGGAAGCTGGAGTTGTGTGGTTGTGAACTGCCATGTGGGTCTGGGAACTGAACCCAGGCTTTGTGCAAGAGCAGCCAGTGCTCTTAACCACTTAGCCATCTCTCCAGCCCCTGGAATGTGCTCTTTCAACTGGTCCAGAAATAGGTCCAAGGCACTAGAATCTTCCCCAAATTTCTTCTTGGTCCCTCCACATATAGACAACAAGGCTTTGTCATTATAGATTACTGATTAGGCTAGATTGTCAACAAGGCTTCATTATTATAGATTAGAACCACATATTAATGCTTTAACTATTAATACGCCTCAACTTGAGAGTAATGACATTCACTCTGTACCTTTCCAAGTGTTAGAGTATGAAACGGTATGATTAGTCCAGGAAAAGAGATGACAGAAACACACACAGCACAGCCAAACATGCTGTGGAAGTAAGCATAATGTGACAGGAATTCAAAGGAAACAACCGCATACGGAAAAGCTTAATGTAGGAGGAGAAATCTGACCTGAAAGAAAAGACCAGAATGTGAGAGGGTTGATATCCAGACATGGAAAGCAAGGAAAAAGATGAGCTGAGCCTCACCCAAACTCAGGGATATACAGAAAGTAGAAAGGAACATCGCTAAAGGAACCCTGGCTGAGCAGGAAGGGCTGAAGAGCAAAGAGGGTTTCGATTTTGTCCTGCTGGGCTAAGCCTCTGCTTTTAACCCTGGGAGTATTTTAATGTACAGCTGTCCTAACAGAATCATTAGCATCCAGAAATAGGATGGTTATAAATGACCAGAAGAGAGACTGAGGGGATAAGACTAAGTGAAGGGGTGGGTAAGTAATAAGAATCAAAGAGCAGCAGTTACAGACGCCACACAAGGACAAATCAAAGAACTTAAAAATTGTGTTTCTCTGTCTCTGCCTCTTTGTGTATGTGTGTGGGGGGCACTTGTGGAAGTCATAGGACCACCAGTGGAATTGGTAGTTCTTCCTTGCACTATTTGACTGTGGAGCCCAGGGACAGAACGTGGGTCCCTGGGCTGGACAGCGGGCACCCTTTACTTGCTAAGTCATCCTTCTGGGTTCTTGGGGAGACATCAGAGTTCTAAGAAGTGAGGTCAAGGGGTATCAATGACCTTTTGTATAGCTCAGTGACAGGAAGACACTCTCCACAATTACACCATTGTTTAGTGGGGGAAAGTTTAGTTTAGTTTAGTTTAGTACACACTAGGTTTAAACAGAAGAATGTAAACTTAAGGCCTGCTTTTTCTCAGATAAACCTTTTGAAAAATTTTGCTTTGACTGTTGAGTTCTAAAATTAGCTCTGAGCTGTCTAGTTGTACACTCAAGTACTTTGTTAGACATACTAGAATATCCCCTTTCTGTAAACCTTGCCATCTTACTGTCCAAAACTTAACAAAAACGGGGGGGGGGTGTGTGTGGTAATTTTGAATGCTTTTTCTAAATAGCCTTTTTAAAAACATCAGTAGACATTTTAATTTGTATTGTAACTAAAATTAGAATGCAATAACTTGTTAATAAGATGTGTGAACAAAGAAACACAGTTTGAGGCTCTAACATAAAACACGAAAGCCTCTGACTCCGAAAAAAGATTTCTTAGTTGTTGTACCATCTGCTTGGAGACTAATTGAAGGTTTAAAAATAGATGATCTTTTGAAGGCAAATAACATGAAAATAATGGGAAAATATTAATATAGATCTCTTAAACTCACGTTGCAGAAAACCATTTGGGGCCTTGCATTAAGAAAAAAGAACAGGGGGCTGGAAAATAGCTCAGTGGTTAAGAACACTAACTGTGTTTGCCAAGGACCCAGGTTCAGTTCCCAACACCCGCAAAGTGGAGTTTGTAACTCCGGTTCTGGGGAATCTGACAGTCTCTTTTGGTCTCTTAAGGCATTACATAACATGGGTGTACTTAAACACACGCAGACAAAACACTCGTACACTTTTTTTTAAGTTAAAAGGAAAAAAGAACAAGCTAAGATGCCTTAGTTAAGATAGTCACTAAGTATTCTGTGCATAGCATATTATGACCAGGTAAGGAGGAAGAAGATGCGTCAGTAACACAGTCACTAAGTATTCTGTGCATAGCATACTATGACCAGGTAAGGAGGAAGAAGATGCGTCAGTAACACAGTCACCAAGTATTCTGTGCATAGCATATTATGACCAGGTAAGGAGGAAGAAGATGCGTCAGTAACACAGTCACTAAGTAGTCTGTGCATAGCATACTATGACCAGGTAAGGAGGAAGAAGTTGCCTCAGTAACATAGTCACAAAGTATTCAGTCCCCAGGTAAGGACGCAGCTGCTCCATGCCACAGGAAGGTTGGATTTTTGTTAGGTAATTCCATGGGTCTTTTCAAACTATTCTTCTTGGTGATTAATTTTTATTATTATTATTATTTTTTTGGTCTTTTCGGGACAGGGTCTCCCTGTAGCTCCAGCTGTCCTGGAACTCACTCTGTAGACCAGGCTGGCCTTGAACTCACAAAGATCCACCTGCCTCTGCCTCCCAAGTGCTAGGATTAAAGGCACGTGCCACCACGCCCGGTGGTGATTAATTTTTAAACACTATCTCATAACTATACATAAGACATGAACCCCTTCCCAAAGCCTATACTGATTTCAAAGGACAACACAAGTCCACCCCCGTCACCCAGTCCCATCTCTGCTATTGTGACCACCTTGACAAGCTGCACAATCTCCAGTTCCACGTTCTTTATATTCTCAGCGTTTTGCAGTGGCCACTGCCCTTTTAATGCCAAGGTAGTAATCCTTGTCAAGGTCACAGGATGACTGAGGGTAAGCTGACTGTCTCATGTTAACTCTATTGTTATGGAGATTCTGTTGTTTCATCCAATACTTAGGAGAATATTTGAAACGTCTGAGATATGTTTGAAACTTACATCTTTCACTGGTCTAACTACATCATCTGGCTATAGGTAAATGGATCTGTTTATCATTTAAAATAGTTGAAAAGCCAACATTTTTATTCTTTTGTTTTTACATAACCAAATTCAGAAGACATTATAAAGAAAATGAAGTAAAATATATCCATCTTATTTGCTTATTATTTGGTCTTTTTGAGACAGGGTCTCCCTGTAGCCTTAGTAGGTCTGGAACTCCCTATGTAGACCAGGCTGGCCTTGAATGGAAAGAGATCCACCTGTCTCTGCCTCTGAGTGCTAGGATTAAAGGCTCACATTATTTTTTAATATTTATTATTTTTAATGTTTATTATTATTTATTATTTTTATGTGTATGAGTGTACTGTCTGCATGTAGGTTAGTGCACCTGTGTCATGCAATGCCTGTGGAGGTCAAAAGAGGATATTGGATCCCCTGGAATTGGAGTTATGGGCAGTTGTTAGCCACCATGTGGGTGCTAGAAATTGAACCCAGATCCTCTGCAAGAGCAACCAGTGCTCTTAAGAGCTGAACCATCTCTCCAGCCCCTCATCTATTTATTTATTTATTTATTTATTTATTTAATTTATTTTTTGGTCTTTTGAGACAGGGTCTCCCTGTAGCGCTGGCTGTCCTGGAACTCACTCTGTAGACCAGGCTGGCCTCGAACTCACAGAGATCCGAGTGCCTCTGCCTCCCAAGTGCTAGGATTAAAGGCGTGCACACCACGCCCGGCATTTATTTATTTCTGTATGTGTATCAATGTACTGTCTGCATGCAAGTTTGTGCACCCGTGTCGTGCAATGCCGTGGAAGTCAGAAGAGGGTGTCGGATTCCCCCGGAACTGGAGTTCTCCTGGAATTGGTTTCAGACGGTTCTCGGCCGCCATGTGGGTGCTGGGGATTGAACCCGGGTCCCCTGTAAGAGCAGTCAGTGCTCTTAACTGCTAGGCCATCTCTCCAGCCCCTTATTTATTTATTTATTTATTTATTTGGTCTTTTTTATAGGGTCTCCCTATAGTCTCAGCTGGTCTGGAACTCATTGTGTAGACCAGGCTGGCCTTGAACTCACAGAGATCCACCTTGCCTCTGCCTCCTGAGTGCTAGGATTAAAGGTGTGCACAACCACACCTAGCACTCATCTTTTTATTTTTAAATTGACAATGTACCTGATTTTGATGTGTGTCTACACTGTGAAATGGTAAAGTCAAGCTGATCACTATAGTTTTTTTTTTCCCCAAAGAATTATTTTTTTTTAATTTTTATTTGTTCTTGTATGTGTATAAATTTACTACTGTCTGCATGTAGGTTTGTGCAGCCATGTTGTGCAATGCCCTGGAGGTCAGAAGAGGGAATCGGATTCCCCTGGAACTGGGGTTAAAGATGGTTCTCAGCTGCCACGTGGGTGCTGGGAATCGAACCTGGGTCCTCTGCAAGAGCAGTCAGTGCTCTTAACCACTAGGCCATCTCTCCAGCCCAGGCCATCTCTCCAGCCCCCAAAGAATTATTTTACGTGCATATGTGTCTGTGTATTTGGCATGTGTGAGAGTGCCCACCAAGGCCAGAAGAGGGCACTGGAGCCTCTGGAACTGGAGTTACAGGTAGTTCATAACCACCTGATGTGGATGCTGGGAACCCAACTTGGGTCCTTTGCAAGAGCAGTATTAACTGCTGAGCCACCTCTCCAGCCCCATTGGGTTTTTATGATGCTTTTATTTTTTGTGGTGAAAAAAATTTGGCTAAAATCTCTTGGCAATTTTTTTTTTTTTTTTGGTCTTTTTGAGACAGGGTCTCCCTGTAGCCCCAGCTGTCCTGGAACTCACTCTGTAGACCAGGCTGGCCTTGAACTCACAAAGATCCGCCTGCCTCTGCCTCCCGAGTGCTAGGATTAAAGGTGTGTGCCACCACGCCCGGCACCTCTTGGCAATTTTCAAGCATACAAAATACCATTATCGACTTTGGTCATGTTATTCAGGAGACCTTCTGAATGTATTCCTCCATTTAATTAAATTCTACGTGCAAGCCAGGTGTGGTGGTGCAGATCTGTTGCCCAGCTACTCAGGAGGTGAGGCAGTTCCAGGCAACCCTAGGCCAGAAGCTGTCTCAAAGGATGGGGCCAGGCTGGCTCAGCAGACAAAGGTGCTTGCTGCCAAGCCTGATGACCTGAGTTCAATCCTAGGGATCAACATGGAGGGAAGGCAAGAACTAATTCCTACAAGTTTTCCTCTGAGCTCCATATGTGTGCCAGTGTGCACAAGAGCACATACACAAATGTAACACAAAAATGTTAAGGATGGAGAAGAGAAAGGGAGGAAGGGAAAGGACACTATATTCTTTGACAAACATCTACCCAAGCCTCCCATGCCAGTTCCTTGTTCCAAGGGATCTGATGCCCTCTTCTGACCTCTGTGGGAACTGCACAACATGGATACACTCGTATACATGCAGGCAAAACACTCATGCACATAAAAGATTAAAAAAATTAGAGGAATTCTTAAAATTCAATAAGAAAATGAACAAATTGATGTTAAAGACTGGTCAAAGAACTGAAGATGCATCTCATCAACAATTGCTGTGGATGACAGTGGCATTATGCTAAAAAATGAAAACTAATTTTAAAAGATGAACACACCGTGTCATCAGGGGACTGCCAACTAAAACAAGAGATACCACTCCACACTCAGAATGACCAAAGTCCAGAACGCTGTCTATACTAATCCTGGCAAGGCTGTGAACAGCTGCAGCTCTACCGCCCTGTGGGTGGAAGGCGGAGCAGCACAGCTGGAAAGGCAGCCAGCAAGCCCTCCGAACATAAACACCCTCTTCACACAACTATGCCCCATGGAATTTACCCAGAGGAGTCCAAAACAGACTTCATACACACACTACACATGGATGTTGATGGTCAGGTCAGTTTTATGCCTAATTGTCAGAATTTGGAGGCGACTAAGATGCCACTAGCAGAGAAATGAATAAATTGTACACAATACATCCAGAAAATGACATTGTAGTCAGCGCCACAAAGAAATGAGCTACCAAGCCATGAAAGGTACGAAGCCCTCGTGCATGCTGCTAAGTAAAAATGAAAACACATGTTCTAAATATGGCATTCTGGAAAAAGGCAAAATTATGGCAACAGTGAAAAGATCACTGGTTACAGTGATTCGGGGGAAGATGAATTACTGGCCGGGCATGGTGGCGCACGCCTTTAATCCTAGCACTCGGGAGGCAGAGGCAGGCAGATCTTTGTGAGTTCAAGGCCAGCCTGGTCTACAGAGTGAGTTCCAGGACAGCTGGGGCTTCAGGGAGACCCTGTCTCGAAAAGAAAAAAAAAAAACAAAAAAGAAGATGAATTACTGGTGAATAGGAGATTTCCAGGACAGAGGAACTATTCAGTGTGATTTACAATGACAGACACACGTCTCACCGTACATTTCTCCAAACACCAAGAGTGAGCTCTAGTATAAATTGTAGGCTTTTCTACAGGACGTTGGTAGTGGGCAGGCAAAGCATGGAAATTCTTTGTATTTTCTGCTAAAGCTTGCTGTGCACCTAAAATAGTCTGTGAAAAGTTACAAAATATGGGGGGTTGGAGAGAGGGCTCAGTGGTTAAGAGCACTGGCTACTCTTTTTCCTTAATTTTTAAAATTTATTCTTTATGTGTATGAATGTACTGTCTGCATGTAGGTTTGCGTACCCGTGTCGTGCAATGCCGCGGAGGTCAGAAGAGGGCATCAGAAAGATGGCCTAGCGGTTAAGAGCACCGACCGCTCTTACAGAGGACCTGGGTTCGATACCCAGCAGCCGACATGGGCGGCCGCATAACCGTCGAGAACTCCAATTCCAGGGAGAACTCCAGTTCCAGGAATCCGACA
Source organism: Rhizomys pruinosus (assembly GCA_009823505.1). NCBI lineage: Eukaryota > Metazoa > Chordata > Mammalia > Rodentia > Spalacidae > Rhizomys > Rhizomys pruinosus. The sequence continues at coordinate 115,479 of VZQC01008488.1, read as the reverse complement.
CCCTCTTCTGACTCGCGGCGTGCACACACAAGTGCACGACACGGGTGCACAGACCTGCGGCAGAAAGTACATTCAACCATACAGAAATAAATAAAAAATAAAAAAAAAAGAAGAGGGCATCGGATTCCCCTGGAACAGGAGTTAAAGACGGTTCTCAGCTGCCATGTGGGTACTGGGGATCGAACCCGGGTCCTCTGCAAGAGCAGTTGGCGCTCTTAACCATCTCTCCAGCCTTGAGCAGTGGCTACTCTTGCAGAGGACCCGGGTTCAGATCCTACCCACATGGCGGTTAACAACCATCTGTAACTTCAGTTCCAGGGGATCTGGTGCCCTCCTCTGGTCTCCATGGACACTGCACTTATACAGCAGACATAAAATAATTAAATCATACAAGGAGCTGCAGAAGTGGCTTGGTAAAGAGCACCTGATGTGGCATCATGAGGTCCAGAGTTCGGATCTCAGCATCCATAGAACAAACCAGGAGTCCCACAAATGTAATCTTAGCTGCAAGGGATCTGATGCTTCTTCTGGCCTACACACACACACACACACACACACACACACACACCACACAAAACCTCTGCATGTCCCCCTTCAACCCACAATGCCGCACACTCAGACATATACCTACATACATAAATCTTTAAAAATCATATGCCTTTTTTTTTTTTGTCCTTTTGAGACAAAGTCTCTCTGTAGCCCCAGCTGGCCTAAAACTTGCTATGTATGTAGACAGACCAGGCTGGGCTTTGAAATCTCAGCAAGATCTGCCTGCCTCCACATTGTGAGTGGCAATTAAAGCTGGCCAAAAAAAAAAAAAAAAAAAAAAATCCTATACTTTTCACTCATGTCCTACTTGGACCACAGAAATGGCTGGGGCTGTGTCTCATATAGCAAGCATGGCTCTCCTACGAGCACCCGGGATTTAATGAGATAAACCTCTGCGAATACTGGAGTACATACCATTTTCTCGCATTTTGCAATGCTTGAAACAAGTTTTGGTACTAGGCCTCAGGTGTTTTGAGAAATTTTACTTGGGCAGAAATAGTCTGAATGAGTTCCTTTGTTTGGGGGGATAGAGGGTCATGCAGTGTAGCCCAGGCTGGCCTTGAATTTCTGCTCTTCTTGTGTGCTTCTGGAGTGCTAGGATTTTCAGGCATGCAATCATAGTTAATACTTCTCTACTCAACAGAGAACCAACAGGCCAAGTCATGGCCAAGTGGTTCAATCATTGTTGAAAAAGAAGTCAGAGGAACTGGATTTTTAGTGTGTCATCCCCCCCTCACCCCCCCCCACAGCAGTAATGAGCTGGATAATCTGTTTTGCCTGCATTCCCTGCTCTTAAAAGGAAACTGGATTGATTTCTAAAATCCCCCAGGTCCTTATATTTGAACAATTAGAAGGAAACATGGATCACATTATGAACGAGTATTTTTTTCATATTCATTTAATATATATAGTTGTTAGCCTTTTAACAAATTTTTTCTATTTTTATTCTATACATGTACTTCCTGCCTGCATGTGTGTTTAAGTGTGCCCAAGCCATGCGATGGCCATGGAGGTCAGGAGAGGGCACTGAATTCCCCTGAACTGGAATTACAGGTGGCTGTTAGTCACCATGTGGGTCCTAGGAATTGAACCCTGGTATCCTCTGTAAAAGCAGCCAGCGCTCTTAACCAGAGTCCTCTCCAGCCCAGCCTTAGCTTTTAAAAAAATTGTGTGTGTGTGTGTGTGTGTGTGTGTGTGTATGAATGTGTTGCCTGCATGTATTTAAGTGCACCTGTGTTGTGCAATGCCCAAAGGTGAGAAGAGATCATCAGACCCTCTGGAACTGGAGTTACAGTTGTTAGCTGCCGTGCAGATGCTGGGAATCAAACCGGGGTCCTCTGCAAGAGCAGCCAGTACTCTTAATGGATGACCCATCTCTCCAGCCCCATTAAGAGTAGCCAGTGCTCTTAATGGATGACCCATCTCTCCAGCCCCAGTACGCTTGACCTTGAATGAGTGCACCATCTTCCCAGCCCTCAATATGTATCTGTTGAACCTTCTACTGAGCTGGTCTACACAAAACTCAGTAAACACTGTATTTGGTGGATTTTTTTTAATTTATTTTTTTATGTGAATGTACTGTCTGCATGTAGGTTTGTACACCCGGGTCGTGCAATGCCACAGTCAGAAGAGGGCGTCAGATTCCCCTGGAACTGGAGTTAAAGACGTTCTTAGCCACCATGTGGATGCTGGGGATCGAACCCAGGTCCTCTGCAAGAGCAGTCGGTGCTCTTAACCACTAGGACATCTCTCCAGCCTGGATTTTCCTATTTAGGGAGGAAGTCAGGCAATAACCAAACAAATCACCCATATAAGAAAACAAGGATCTGCTGGGCTTGGTGGTGCATGCCTTTAATCCCAGCACTCAGGAGGGAGAGGCAGGCAGATCTCTTGAGTTCCAGGCCAGCTGGGGCTACAAGGAGACACTGTCAAAAAGGCAAAAAAAAAAAAAAAAAAAAAGGATGNTGGATGAGAATGAGTAAGGAGATTTATAATTTTCAGATGTTGGGGGACAGCTAATAGGGGATGCCCTGCTGGCAGTTACACTTCAACCTCAAGAACAGCGTTATGAAGCTCGTGTTTCAGGCAGGGGGATTGTCCACAGGTCCTAACAACTGTGCCCGGAATGCTGGAACTGGCACAACGAGCCAAAACCCAAGTTACCCTACATACTACAGCTCGTAACAAGCACTCGATTTGACGGAGGGGCATAGGAATGGCTGGATAAACATCATCTTGTAGCCATGGTACAGAAATCTAGACTCCAGTGTCTGGATAGATGTGCTCAGTTGTTCGGAGAGCTGACTCGCATCTTGTGAGAACCCGGGTTCAATTCCCAGCCCACCACATGGCCAGCTAGGAACCAGTCTTGGCTCCAGTTTCCAGGGAAATCCAAGCGCCCTCTTCTGACCCTCCCAGGCATTGCAACCACACAGGTGCACCAACCTACATGCAGCAGTCACTATATACATAAAAAAATAATAAATAGCCAGGCGTGGTGGCACAAGCCTTTAATCCTATGCACTGTGGGAGGCCGGAGGCAGAGGCAAGGCGGATCTTTGTGAGTTCAAGGCCAGCCTGGATCTACGAGTGAGTTCCAGGACAGCTGGGGCTACGGAGACGCTGTCTTGAAAAGACTAAGAATAGTAATAAGTAATAATAATAAGAAGTAATAACTAAAAAAATCTAGAAGAGTGGCAATAGAGACCACTGAAAGGTGCTGACAACAGGTATTGCTGTATAGAGTGTGGACAGAGGAACAGAGGGGGAAATACAGACAAGTTTGATGGAAGCTTGACTGAGAATTCAGTGTAGGATTGGTGAAGGGAGATTTGGATAAAAAAAAAAAAAAAAAAAAAAGGATGAGAATAGTAGGAGATATTATAATTTTCAGATGTTGGGGGACAGCTAATAGGGGATGCCCTGCTGGCAGTTACACTTCAACCTCAAGAACAGCGTTATGAAGCTCGTGTTTCAGGCAGGGGGATTTGACAGGTCCTAAAACTGGGGAAATGCATGGAACTGGACAAACGACAAAACCAGTTACCACTAATAACTAAGCAGAGTAACACAAGAGATTTGAGGAGGGGCAGAGGAATGGCTGATAAACATCATCTTGTAGCCATGGTAAGAAATCTAGACCCAGGGCTGGAGAGATGGCTCAGTGGTTCGGAGAGCTGACTGCTCTTGAAGGAGACCCGGGTTCAATTCCCAGCCCCCACATGGCCGCTAGGAACCGTCTTTGGCTCCAGTTCCAGGGAAATCCAGCGCCCTCTTCTGACCTCCACAGCATTGCACCACACAGGTGCACCAACCTACATGCAGTGCACTCATATACATAAAAAATAATAAATTAGCCAGGCGTGGTGGCACACGCCTTTAATCCTAGCACTTGGGGAGGCGGAGGCAGAGGCAAGGCGGATCTTTGTGAGTTCAAGGCCAGCCTGGTCTACAGAGTGAGTTCCAGGACAGCTGGGGCTACAGGGAGACTCTGTCTTGAAAAGACTAAAATAATAGTAATAATAATAATAATAATAATAATAACTAAAAAAATCTAGAAGAGTGGCAATAGAGACCACTGAAAGGTGCTGACAACAGGTATTGCTGTATAGAGTGTGGACAGAGGAACAGAGGGGGAAATACAGACAAGTTTGATGGAAGCTTGACTGAGAATTCAGTGTAGGATTGGTGAAGGGAGATTTGGATAGATAAATGGAACAGGGTCTGTAACACTTAACGATAAACTGCATTTGCATATCTGAAGAAGCAAGGTGGAGAATATATTGCCAAGTTATTGACTTTGGGAGGATGTTTGGGCCAGGTGGTTAAAGCAGCTAGGAGCCTGAGCCGGAAACAAAAGGGTCCTTTTAGGTCATGACAATAACGGAAGTAAAACATCCTAAGTAAGCAACAGCCATCCTGACTGCTCCACTCTACCTTGCTAGCACATACTTTGCTTTTGGCCACACAGTAACTGTGTGTGTGTGTGTGTTTTTCCCCTAAGAATCAAATTTTACTTACCATTGTATGTGTTATCACCCAGCAAAATTCCAGGGCACATAGTTGGTACTTTAATAAACTTTAAAATAATCTCAAAAATAAACATCCTGGTTGGGCACTGTGCCTCACATTTATAATCTCAGGATGCTGAAGTTGGAGGACACTGGAATTTGAGGTAAGCCTGGATTAATACTGAGTTCCAAGACAGCCTGAGCCAGAGAGGGAGAATCTGTGCAAAAACCTAGGGACCAGTGAGAGGTCTCAGATTACAAGCACTTGTCACAAGCCTGATGACCCTAGTTTTATCCCTAAGATGATGGAGAGGACAGACTCAAACTTGGCAAACTGTCCCCTACACGTGTACCTTCTATGTACTTCCGACCTCTCAATAAATGTAATAAAATCCTCGTGTCTCTTCAGCTATATGCTTACCAATGTGTCCTCGTTCTAAACATAACTTTTAGCTAAGACTAGCTCTATAGTGCTTCAAGTTTATTTTTTTTAATTTTATTAATTTTTATTTATTTCTGTATGTGTATGAATGTACTGTCTGCATGCAAGTTTGTGCACCTGTGTCATGCAATGCCACAGAGGTCAGAAGAGGGTCTCGGATTCCCCTGGAACTGGAGTTCTCCTGGAATTGGAGTTTCAGACGGTTCTCGGCCACCATGTGGGTGCTGGGGATCGAACTCGGGTCCTCTGTAAGAGCGGTTGGTGCTCTTAACTGCTAGGCCATCTCTCCAGCCCGTGCTTCAAGTTTAAAATAGGTATTTTTAGGTTTAATTCAGTTTGCAGTTTGGTTAACTGTCACCCCAACTGCTTTTTGATTGAAAAGCTGACAGATTTAACCCCCTACAGTTTATTACAGATTCTATCTGCAATTGGCCATGAAAAACTCTGACACTCCTTGGGGACAGTTGGTACCTGCTTTTGTTTCCAAGTTCTTTTACAAAAGTTTGGACCTGACACAGACCTGGCCTCCTGCCCCTCAGTAACCCAGCCTAGAGATTAAAAAGCTACTAAAACTTGCCGAGCGTGGTGGCGTGTGCCTTTAATCCTAGCACTCAGGAGGCAGAGGCAGACGGATCTCTGTGCATTCAAGGCCAGCCTTGTCTACAGAGTGAGTTCCAGGCCAGCTGGACCCTGTCTTGAAAAGAACACCCCCCCCCAATAAAAGCTACAGAAACTTGACTGGCAACAATCTACAGATACACTTCAACTGCTGAAATGCAACCTTTTGTGAATTAGGCACTGGTACTAACAAATCACTTGCTATTTCTGACATTAGTGGTAATGTTACTCTCTTGCTTAGTTAACAATTATTCGGTAGGTTGAGACCCCAATTTGGTTTTAAGGGAATCTGAATAAAAATCTGCAAAGGACCAATCTTGCCAATTACAAAAAGCCCATTTCTCACAGTTGTATATAACAGAAGGCCTCAAAGAGGCTGGAAAGAGTTGGCAGTGCATGGTCACTCCTTTCTTTGTTCCTTCAAAGCAGTGTTCTTTGCTGAGTGCACACCTAGGATTTAAAGTCCTTGAAGGGGGGCTGGAGAGATAGCCTAGCGGTTAAGAGCACTGACTGCTCTTGCGGAGGACCCGGGTTCAATCCCCAGCACCCACATGGCGGCTAAGAACCGTCTGTAACTCCAATTCCAGGAGAACTCCAGTTCCAGGGGAATCCGAGACCCTCTCTGACCTCCGCGGCATTGCATGACACGGGTGCACAAACCGACATGCAGACAGTACATTCACACACATACAAAAATAAATAAAATAAAAATTAAAAAAAAAATAAAGTCCTTGAAGATGAGACTCAATCCCACATTTCCCCATGCAGCTTGGCACAGTGCCCTAGCATGGAAGTGCTTAGCTTTCAGTCGGGTGTCTTTACCACAGAGAGAGAAGAAAAGACATTGTCCTTCTGTAATTACTTACATGAGGGAGACTTCAGAGATGGAGTATGATGCATGAACTAACCTTCCTTATGTTAGTTCTGTTTCTAGAAAGACATTTTCTTTTTAAAAATTTTATGTGTATGAGTGTATGGCCTGTGTGTATGTTAAGTGCACCAGGATCAAGCAAGACCCACAGGTCAGAAGGTCCCCTGACCTGGAGTGCTGGGAACAAAACCTGGGTCCTTGGCAAGGGCAGCCAGTGCCCTTAACCACAGAACCATCTCACCAGTCCCTAGAAATGCATTTTCTGACCAAACCACTTTATTTGAGCAAAGCCGTTGGTAATTTTTTTGCTTAAAAAATGAGACCAATGGCCCAAAGACACAGAAGATCAGCCTGCACAATGTATTTCTAGTAATGGTGTCATTGACCCAGAAAGAACAAAACAGATTAGTTTTCTTCCAATTTCAACAGCCCCCACTGGTATGAGAGCTAAAACGCTTGGCAGACTTAACAGTGAAAATAATTTCAGGTTGGGCAATTGTGAGAAAATCATGAGTGAACAGCTGCCAAATCCACCCTCACTTACCTATCTTCTCATCATTACTGACCCCAATAATTCCTCGAATAAAAGCCTAGATGAGTCTAAATACAAATTTAAAACATAGAAACTGGGCTGGAGGGATGGCTCAGTGGTTAAGAGCATTGGCTCCTCTTGCAGAAGACCCAGGTTCAAATCCCAGCACCCACATGGCAGCTAACTACTATTCCTAACTCCAGGTCCAGGAGATTTGATGCCCTCTTCTGGCTTCCTCAGGCACTACATGACACGGGTACACGCACATGCAGGCAGTACATTCATATACATAAAAAAAAATTTAAGTGGTGGTGCACGCCTTTAATCCTAGCACTTGGGAGGCAGAGGTAGGTGGGAAAAAAAATATAGGGGCCAAAACACCAAACTAAACAAGGTATAAGGGTATCAGTCACAGTCAGACACTTGATTTCAGGTTTCCCTCAAGTAGATGATCTGCTGTCAACCAGCTATGCCAGAGTTCATGGGCAGGGTGTTTTGGAAAACTTTGGAGTAAGTCACATCCCTACTAATGGCTTATAACCAAGCACATCAGTCACATCTTCCTCTATCCCAGCAACTCACCTTACAGTTTTTTCCCTAGATTCTCAAAAATAAGTCTGTTTGGCAAATAACCTATGAATTATACTCTTGCTCTCAAGTTCAACTTACGTATAGTACGAACTCTAGCCTATGCCCCACTTGGGATGTTATCTGATGGACAAGGTAACTGTGAAATACATCTCAAAAATACTAGGTTAACTAAGTTTCTAAGACTTAAACTTTTTGTTTGAGGTAGCATCTTAGCCTTGAACTTCTGTCTCAGAATTACAGGTATTCAACATCATGTTTTGGCTTACCAGCCTTTTTTCATTTTGTGTATGTTGTTCTGAGGACTGAACTCTTGAGCTTTAAATAAGCTAGGCATGAGTTTTACTACTAAACAACAGCCCAGTCCTTATGAGACCCTTCAATATGATAAATATACATTATAATTCTCCAAGGGGGTAGGAGTGCAAAATATTTAGCATGTGCAAATTTATTTATTCATGGAATCCATCTATCTATCTATCTATCTATCTATCTATCTATCTATCTATCTATCTATCTATCATCTGTGTGTATGAATGTACTGACTGTGTGCAGGTCTGTGCACCCGTGTCGTGCAATGCCGCAGAGGTCAGAAGAGGGTCTCAGATTCCCCTGGAACTGGAGTTCTCCTGGAATTGGAGTTACAGACGGTTCTCAGCCGCCATGTGGGTGCTGGGGATCGAACCCGGGTCCTCTGCAAGAGCGGTCGGCGCTCTTAACCGCTAGGCCATCTCTCCAGCCCCATGGAATCCTTTTCAATGGTATATCTTGTAGGATGAATATTTGATGGAACACACGGTGAATTGCTGGCTTAGGTACATGCTGGGTTTTGTAAGATGACTTGGTATTTTATAAAACCAATTCTATGAATCAGTGAGTCTGATGATGCTGAAAGAATATAGCTAAAAAAAAAACTTGCAGAACACAACTGAAATATGCATTCAGGTGTGGCTAGCCACAGGCACATGTTTCTGATTTTCCTAGGTGCTATACATACATCAAAGTAGTTTTCTATTTTTCAGATTAAAAAAAAAAAAACCCATAAACTCAGGCATCAGGAAGATAGCTCAATGGGTAAAGTGCTTTTTTTTTTTTTGGTTTTGCCAAGCACAAATACCTGGACCACAATATTAAAAAAAAAAAAAAAAAAAAAAAAAGCCAGGTGTGGGGGGTGACACCTTTAATCTCAGCACTCGGGAAGGCAGAGGCAGGTGGATCTCTGTGAGTTCAAGCCAGCCTGGTCTACATAGGGAGTTCCAGGCCAGCTCTGGGGCTGGCAGGGAGACCCTGTCTCAAAAAAACAAACAGGGGCTGGGACAGTGGCTAAAGTGTTAAGAGTGTCTGACTGCTCTTGTAGAGGACCCCAGGTTTTGATCCCCAGCACCCCACATAGCGGCTGAGAACCGTCTTTAATTTTCTAGTTCCAGGGGAATCTAACACTCTCTTCTGACCTCCGCGGCATTTGCACAACATGGGTGCACAAAACCTGATACATGCAGAACAGTACATTCATACACATAAAAAATAATAATAAAATTAAAAAAATAGAGCCAAGGCGTGGTGGGCATGTCTTTAATCCTAGCACTCAGGAGGCAGAGGCAGGTGGATCTGTGGTGAGTTCAGCAGCCTGGTCTACAAGATGAGCTCCAAGGCCAGCTAGGACCAAAAAGGGAGACCCTGTCTCGAAAGACAAAAAAAAAAAAAAAAAAAACCCAAAACCAAAAAAACAAAGACAGGCATAATGGTATGCAGTACTGTAACTGCAGTGCTGGCAGATCCCCAAGGCTCTGGGGCAGTAGCAGACCTGCCTCAGAAACCACAGCAGACGGCGTCTGGGGAGCAACACCCAAGGCAGACCTCCAGCCTCTACAGGCACAAACACCCACACCCACAAGCACCTTCACCCGCCTAAACAAAACCAGAATCTCAAACCAAATACTTGAAAAATGTACAATTTCTAAGAATCCATTGTCATATCTAACACAGTACCAGCCAAAGACATGAAATTTGATTAGCTCTGGATTTGAAGCCTGTCTTTTAGCAGGTGTGAGTCTCAAACTAAACAACTTGGACAAGAGCCTTTTTCTTCACTTGTAAAGGATTGAATGCTTACTTTCTCTGATGGTTTTGAGGACCAGAAATAAGGTAACTAACATAAAACTAGGAAAGAGTAGATAGGTTTTCAATAAATGGTCGCTCTTAATTATTTCATCTTTTTTATTTTTTTTAATTTTATTTATTTCTGTATGTGTATGAATGTACTGTCTGTATGCAGGTTTGTGCACCCGTGTCGTGCAATGCCGCAGAGGTCAGAAGAGGGCGTCGGATTCCCCTGGAACTGGAGTTCTCCTGGAATTGGAGTTTTGGATGGTTCTTGGCCGCCATGTGGGTGCTGGGGACCGAACCCGGGTCCTCTGCAAGAGCGGTCGGTGCTCTTAACCGCTAGGCCATCTCTCCAGCCCTTATTTTTTTCTTATTGAGGTAGTCTGTGTTGCTCAGATTAGTTCTGAACTTGTGAAACTCCTGCTTCAGCCTCCCAAATAGCTGGAATTACAGAAAAGTGCCATAGTATCCAACCTCTGTTATCATTTCTACTAAACTAAACTAAACAACACATCAGCTATAACGTAGCTGTAGATCTACCTTTACATGGAGGCCAAAGATTGATGTGAGGTGACCTCTTCAATCACTCTCAACACTATTTTCCAAGATAGGGTTTCTCAATGAACCTGGAACTCAGCTATGCTGGTTGCCAAGCAAGCTTCAAGGATCCTTAAACACGGGGATTATAGACATATACCACAAGCTTCAAAGATCCCTAAATACAGGAATTATAGACATACACCACAAGCTTCAAGGATCCCTAAGCACAGGGATTATAGACATACACCACAAGCTTCAAGGATCCCTAAGCACTGGGATTGTAGACATACACCACTGCACACACACAGCTCTTTGGATGCTGGGGATCCAAACCTAACCCTTGTGCTTGCTGACTGAGCCATCTCACTTGTGATTTGAGGAAAACATTTTTAGATGCATCTGACTATGCAAAATCCTGCAGACATGCTGTTCAGCCTACCATACTCCTCTGAAGTAACTTTCACTGAAACCAGAAATTCTAATTGTGATTTCAGTTTTAAGGAATACCTTTTAGGAACACTAAAAGAATCAAAAGTTTAAAAGTCTTACCTTTTCTTTACTGTACAATAGGCTATTACTACAAATATAAAGACTATGTGGAATGACAGGCATGGTGGTGCACGCCTTTAATCCCAGCACTCGGAAGGCAGAGGCAGGCGGATCTCTATGAGTTCAAGGCCAGCCTGGTCTACATAGCAAGCTCCAGACCAGCTGGTACTAAAGAGACACCCTGTCTCAAGAAAAGAAAAAAGAAAAGGAATATGTGGATACTAAGAATTCAAAAAGAAAAAAGAAAAAAGCAGAGGGCTAGGTACATGAACATATTCACACACACATATGTACACACACACACACACACATGCTTAATTTCCACATCCCCACCAACAGGCTTAATTCACAAAAGGTAAGACAGACATTGCTTAGTGTGTTAATCAGTTGTATCACTAGTTAACATGTTTGGTTAAGATACTGAACCTGCAATTCAGAGCTACTTTGGTTATATCCCATTAAAAAAATACATTAAAGACATTCAAATAAACACCTTCTATCAACAATGAATCTTCCTACTTTTTATTTATTTTGACATGAAGGTTCCATAAATTTAAGGTGGAAGATAAACTGTTCAATAAAAGTCATTTCATATATAATATACAGAAGTTATTGTAAAAGTCTGTCATATAACATTTCATTTGGTGCTACCAAAAAATTAAGATACAAATAACTGACTAGAAATGAGGCCATCATTAAATCAAGACACACAGGTACTACACTTCATTTCAACAAAAAAAGAATCCAAGTAATTTCTACCATGTTAGAAGAATAAAGTTCATTTGTCATAGTATGTATTATCATATTCCCTTAAAGCAGGGACTACTTAGAATCTTTAAATAAAAAACAAAACAAAAAAAAGTTCAGGCATAATTCTGTCTGTACATTCAGGAACAATCATATGACTGATTACATACAATTCTCTCATGCAAAAAAGCCTCAGTTAATTGTTTTCTAAGGTCTAAGTTAAATGAAGTAATATTAGCAATTTAATTGCCAAGCTGTTAATCAGAGGGACAGAGGGATCAAGCAGCTAAACTGCACCTCCTGCCTCTATAACTGTTTCTCCTCGGCTCTATGCTCTTCATGTAGAACAGGTGTTGACAGTCAAAATGGAACAGAGTCTGTGAGAGGCAGAAGAGTTTATAACATCTGAACAACCTTTACTTTTCTATATTATATATTACAGTCTTTACAATTGTGTGTGTATAGGTAGAAAAGAGTAGGAAACAAAAGCAGGATGTTAAGAAAGGTGCATAAAGGGAATGCTGACATGGCGAGATTGTGTTAAAACAGATCTGAAGCTTTGCCCAGTGTACCAAACGAGCAATCAGAGCAGATGCTTGTACAACTTTAACCTGATATTTATTTGTGTGTGTGTGTGTGGGGGGGGTGCTAATCTGAATGAGAAAAATTTCAATCCTTTCCTGGCAAACACAAAGAAAAGTTGACAGGAATTTTAAATTCATATCACAGATCAGAAAATGCAACAGTAACTCTTACAATCATTCTCCACAAGCTGAAACAAGTAGAAGACAACTGTTAAAAATACCTTTCAGCCTGAATATTTATCCACAGTGCCAAGAGGCTTTTGACAAAAAAAAATCAAACAACCCCTCCTACACACAAACTTTTATAAGAGGTACTATGTATCTAGAAGTGGCAAAAATAAATTAGTCCCCCCTAGACATTAATCTCTTTTTTTTTATATAATACCTTATACAAATTAACCAGTGTTCTTACAAAAGTAAAGCGGTTTTGGATTAATGACATTACATTGTATTTGTGGTGAAGTACGAGGCACAAGAATATATGTATTAGGCATTTTTCAGTCTAATCAGTCTCTATAACTATTTAATTCTTGGCAATATATAATAATTGGTATGTATTTTGGTACTTAAATCATGAATTATACGGAACAAGAAGCAGTGTTTATAGTAACAAGGTTTGTATTTGACAAATGACTGCAATGTTGAACAATGTCTTTTATGAATTTTCTGATTTGTTTTGCCATTGGTCACTCGTAGTAGATCCTGCAAAGATAAAAGGAAAAAAGTAAATATAACTGCTGTATTTTACTGTTCTGGTTAGAATATGCTATGCCCCCCAGGATCCTGGGGTTAGTTCATCTGGTGCACACTTGCAGAGGTGGCCCTAAGCTAGAGGAAGCTGTTGGCAAACTTGGAGAGCCTTGCTGAGGCTCCCGCCTTCTCTCTCTGCTTCCTGGTCCAATAAGCTCTGCTCTCCTACTTCTCTTTTGTGATGCTCTGCCTCATCACAGGCCCATAGTGATGAGCTGAGCAAACATGGACTGACACCTCTGAAACGTGTGAGGGAAAAAAAATGTGCTCTTTTTGAGTTGTCTTCTCGGGTATTGACAAGGCAATGAAAACGTATCACCAGCTTTGAAACTATGAGTTTAAGCACTTGTCCACTGGACTAGATAAGCAAATACAAAGATAAGCTAATATGGTCTATTTCATGTAGGCTGATTCAAGAGTATCTATCATCCATCCATCCATCCATCCATCTATCTATCTATCTATCTATCTATCTATCTATCTATCTATACTCAAACATTGGGAGTACATATGTGGACAAAGGACAAATAGGTTTCACAACCCGCAGTTCTGCGAGTAAATCACAGGTGGAAAGTTAAACATTTATTACAATGCCAACTACCTGAAACTAAAGAAAAAAAAAAAACTATTACTGAGAAAACTACAAAGTATCGCCCTTCAGAGCCTAACACTATTCTATTTATGAAAACAAACATCATGAGGGAAAAAAGAAAAGAGGAGGAAAGGGAAGGAGGAGGACAGTGCCGATGTCCCAAAGTAGCAGGTTCTACAGAGCCTGGAGACGTTAAAGAGTCGGTTAAACAAAAATATTAAGGACCCAAGAAGTCGATGTAAGAAACTTTACTTCCCTAACGAGACCTTATTGCAAGGTTTTTCCCCTCAGTGTGCACCCTGATGCCAGAAGCAGGCTGTGTAAAGGCTCCTTTAATCACTTCAGAAAACTCAGGGACTAAGCTAATTGTCCCACTCTATTATACTTACTTGAGAAAATAAACCTACATATAGTTGCTTCTTTTTGCAGGAGATGGTGTTAACACAGAGATGCACAACTGTTCTAACTGCAGAGAATTACATGATTGTGGACTGCTCAGCCCTAAAAAGGACATCTATATCCTCCTTCCTCCATGCTCAAGGAACACTGAAGACACAGAACTGCCATGAAACTGTCTTCTGGATATGACAGGGCAGTTACACTCATGAATTCAAGCAGCTATAGTTTCCTACATAAGATCAAGCCGACAAAATTCCAATATGGATCAAGGAAAGGTTCACAAGACCCCATGACGCCCTAGCTGAAGAGCTAGTGGCCTGTGATGACTGCTGGGGGAGGGATGAATCAGTCACTTCAGTGATATGACCTTGGTAGGTGCCCAGGCTTGGGTAGATGGCCCTACCCCCATTCACATTGCAGACAGCACTACCTGGACACAGTGGGTTAAAAAAAAAAGGGGGGGAGGGCTGGAGAGATGGCCTAGCGGTTGGGAGCGCCGACCACTCTTACAGAGGACCCAGGTTCGATCCCCAGCACCCACATGGCAGCCGAGAACCGTAACTCCAATTCCAGGAGAACTCCAGTTCCAGGGGAATCTGAGACCCTCTTCTGACCTCCACGGCATTGCATGACACGGGTGCACAGACTTGCATGCAGACAGTACAAGACCCTGTCTCAAAAATACCAAAAAAAGTGTAAAACCAGAAATAAATAAAATAAAATTAAAAAAAAAAAAATTAAAAAAAAAAAAAAAAAGAGGACGTGAAATCAGGAGAACGAGATGTGGTGGGAAATGGCCTGGGAAGAGTTGGAGGGGAGAAGTGGGAGTTGGATATGATCAAAATATAGTGTCTACATATATGTGTATTTTGAAAGAAACTATGGTGTATGTGTGTGTGTGTGTATGTGTGTGTGTGTGAGAGAGAGGGGGGGGATTGATTTTCCTTTGTTCTTTGTCACTGTGTTATATTCCTAATGTTTTACCATACTTACTAAAAACTGACAGTGGAATGTCAAAGTCTAAGTTAATAAGAGGTTATTTGACTACATAAAGCAAAACACGACATAGGTTAAAATAGGAAAGAAAGACCCCCCAAGGCTATTAAGAGAGGCAATCAAAACATGGAAAATAGCCAGGCTAGGTGGGGCTAAAGGTAGACCTTGTCTCGAAAAGACTAAATAAATAAATAAATAAGAAAATAAGATTTTTTTAAAAAAGAGAGCTATTTAACAATTCTAACAATGAAATTTGCTAAAGTTAAATACAAGCCAGACTACAGTATATATACACAACAGATATGAAATGTTCTATGAATCAGACTGAAAGGAATAATGAGTAACAAAGTATTGTAAGTCTCACACTATAATGAGACAGTGACTCACCAGTTCACATCACAGAGTTACTCACATTTCATAGCATGCTCACCAAAACAAAAACACAGGGACTGTTTAACTAGTTTAGAAACCACAAATAAGTTACACTGCCACCACAAAAAAAGCATCATCTACAAGTACAAAGTATAAGTAGTGAGCACACATAAAAAATGTTCACCACTGGAGCATATCAATCACTTTTTTTTTTTTGGAAACTTGGTCTTGCTATCTGTAGCCCAGGCTAGCTTGAACTAAACAGTAATCTTCCTTGAGAAGATTAGCACTGGACTACAGATGTATACCATCATAACTGGCCACCTGTAAGATGATAAAATGTTATTTCCCATGACTGGTAAGAATTGCTAGACTGTAGGGAATAGTTGTGTTAAGACAAGAGCACCCAAACAAAAGAGAGAGAGAGGGAGGGAGGGAGGGAGAGAGGTTAGGTATCAGCACTTAGGAGGCTAAGGCAGGCAAATTTCATGAGTTTCAAGCCATCATGGACTATACATCTGGGCTCTGTCTCAATTAAAAAAACAACACAAAAAGAAATCAAAATAACTACCCAGTGTAGTAAATCTAAAGCTTAACACTGCAAAGATATGACATACTTTTTTTTTTTTTTTTTTTTTTTTGAGACAGGGTTTCCCTATAGCCCCAGCTGCCCTTGAACTCAGAGATCCACCTGCCTCTGCCTCCCAAGAGCTGGGATTAAAGGCATGCACTACACCACGCCCAGCTCAAGACATACTTTTTGTACCGAAAAGGACGTCAAAACAAATCTTCTATATTAAAAATGTGTTTGTTTTTAAAATTTTGTTGTTTTGTTTTGTGAGATGGGGTCTCCTGTAGCTCCAGCTAGCCTAGAACTTGATACATAGATCAGACTGTCCTGATCTCACAGAGATCCACCTGCCTCTGCCTCCCAAGTTCTGGGATAAAAGGTATACCCCACCACATCCAGCTAAAAATGTGTTTCTTAAGCTATACATGGTAGTTAATGCTTATAATCCCAGCACTTGGGAGGCTGAGGCAAGAAGGCTGCTATACATACAAGGCCACCATGGCTTATAGTACGAGACCCCCATCTCACAGACAGCAACAACCCCAAATACAACTAACAACTCCTCAAAACAATAAAAACCCCATGTTTCTTTAAAAGTTTTAATAGTGGGGCAGGAGAGATGGCTCAGGAGAGATGGCTCAGCGGTTAAGAGCACTGACTGTTCTTGCAGAGGACCCAGGTTCGAGTCCTATCACCTACATGGTGGCTAAGAACCATCTTTAAGCCAGGTGTGTGGTGCACGCCTTTAATCCTAGCACTGGGAGGCAGAGGCAGGCGAATCTTTGAGTTTCAGGCCAGCCTGGTTTACAGAGTGAGTTCCAGGCCAGCTGCGGCTATAGGGAGACCCTGTCTCAAAAAAAAAAAAAAAAGTTTAATAGTATGTAAGGCCCTAGGTTCAATCTCCAACACTGCAAAACAAATAACAATAAAACTAAAACCAGGTAAAAAAGCTTTAATTTAGATTTTTCTACTTAAATAAAATATGACTACACGAAGTCAAAACAAATATCCTTACCTAAGGCCATAAGTATATGTATGTATGTGTGTGTGTGTGTGTAGAGGAGAGGGAGGAGATAGAGGGGGAGAGGGGGAGAGGGGGAGGAGGGAGAACATGGTCTTATGAAGTTAGTTTTAGATAAAACAAAATTGAAACTGGCTACAGGGGTTAAAATTGTAGCAATATTGGCATAATAATGTAAATCTTTTTCTGAGGGATATTCCCTCAAGTTTAAAGAACCATGTCTTGATATTTTTAAAACATCTGACCTTGATTTGACTCTTCAATATTCATGCTTTCTCCATCTGCAGTCTCCAACATTTCTTCATCTTCCTCATCGTCATGTAGATCTTTTGAAATTAATTGTCTAGCTAGTTTAATATTCAGTCCTTCATTGTAGTGAAGCTTTCTTTTCATTTCAAATTGTCGCTTCTTTTCTGTAAGAGAAAAATATCTTTAAGTAAGCTTAGAAAGTCTCGCGGCTTAGAGACTGGCCCATACCTGTTCTGTAAATCAAGTTTTAATGAAAACACAGTCACTTTCATTTGCTTTTATCACATTTAAGATGACTTTTGTGCTCAACAGCAAATGGCAAGAGTCAGGTAGGTTGCAATAAAGACTATACTGCTCACCAAAAATTGAAAATATTTCCTTGGTGTGGTGACACCTTTAATCCTAGCACTTGGGAGGCAGAAGAAGGAGGATCTCTGTGAGTTCAAGGCCAGCCCAGCCTACACAGCGAGTTCCAGGACAACTGAGGCCACAGGGAGATCCTGTCTCATAAAAAAAAAAGTTTTGCTTTCTTTTTTTTTTTTTTTTTAATTTTATTTATTTCTGTATGTATATGAATGTACTATCTGCATGCAACTTTGTGCACCCGTGTCGTGCAATGCCGCGGAGGTCAGAAGAGGGTGTCGGATTCCCCTGGAACTGGAGTTCTCCTGGAATTGGAGTTTCAGACTGTTCTCGGCCGCCATGTGGGTGCTGGGGATTGAACCCGGGTCCTCTGTAAGAGTGGTCGGCGCTCTTAACCGGTAGGCCATCTCAGTTTTGCTTTCTTTAAATGATTCCAATATACAAGTCAATGGAAGAATTGAAGTGGTCAGAGTCATTAGAAATACTCTCTAGCAAAAGTTAAATGGGGGAAAAAAACAAACTATAATGTGTGAAGAACACACAATGCCTGCACACGCACACACACACACACACACACACACACACACACTAAAATAGTATTCAACAATTAACAGTGCTTCATGATGGGCCAATGAATAATTCTGCTACGTTCACTTTCATGATCTCCCGCCCTCATCCCGGGTTTCTCTATGCAGCTCAGACTGGCCTAGACTCATAATTTATCCTTCTGCCTCAGCCTCCCAAATGCTGGTATTAGTCATGCATCAGTCATGCATCAAGGCCAGCAAGATGGCTCAGTAGAGTCCAGAAGGTGAAAGGACATAAATAAAATAGAGGTACACCAAACAAAAGCCGAACAGACAAGCGTCACCACACCTGGCATGCGTCATCACACCAGATTATGATTTCTACTTTCACTCAGAAAGAATTCCTTTAAAAATTCTTGTTTTTAGAAACGATCAGTGGGAAAATCAACATAATTGCCACATTTTACTAACAGAACTTGACAGAGCAAGTTCATGAAGAAATAATTCTAAGATTTTAAAACTTTTTGGACTGTCAAAAGATACCAGAAAGAGAACAAAATTGCCAACTAGGAACTGGAGAGCTGTCTCAGGAGTTAAGAATACTTGCTGGCCGGGCGTGGTGATGCACGCCTTTAGTCCTAGCACTTGGGAGGCAGAGGCAGGCGTATCTTTGTGAGTTCAAGGTCAGCCTGGTCTACAGAGTGAGTTCCAGGACAGCTGGGACTACAGGGAGACCCTGTCTCGAAAAGACCAAAAAAAAAAAGAATACTTGCTGCTCAATCATGAGGACTGGAGTTCAATACTCAGCACCCACATAACAAACCAGGCACCCTGTGAACACAGGTGACCAAAGCTCTGAGGGGTAGAGATAGGATAAGTGGGATTTCAAGCCTAGCTGAGAAAATACAAGCTTCAGAATTGAGGAGATCCTGCCTCAAAGGAATAGGTGGTGAGTGACATGTGATGCACTCTGGCCTCACCCACCTCAAGTGCACACATTCATTTACGTACACACTCAACATTGTTAATGAAGGGGATTAAAATTCCATTACTACTTTATTTCATTAATTTTAATCTCAAAAGGCATAACTATCATTCTAAATAACGATATGCAAAGTTCTTCTTTTTCTCTCTCTTGGTCTTTTTGAGACAGGGTTTCCCTGTATTCCCAGCTGTCCTGGAACTTCTCTATGCAGACCAGGCTGGCCTTGAACTCATAGAGATCCATCTACCTGTCTCTGCCTCCTAGGTGCTGGGATTAAAGGCGTGTGCCACCACACCAGTGCAAAGTTCTTTAATGTACTCTAAACTCCCTTTGTTATAATTTGTACTTATATTTTAAAAGATGTTTGTGTCACTGGGCATGATGGCCCATGCCTTTAATCCTAGCACTCAGGAAGCAGATCTCTGTGAGATGGAATTCCAGGCAAGCCGGGGTTACAAGAAGACACTGTCTCAAAAAAACCAAAAGTGCATGTGCTTACAGATCAAGGCTTACTTTCAGCCTCTAAGTTGAGAGAAGTTTTAAATAGTTTATTCAAATTACTAAGATCTTTCTAGCCATCTCCTTCTCTGCTTATAAAATACTTTTGTGACTTGTTTTGAGGGTGCTATATCATAAAGCCAAATAAAAAGACCAAATCCTCATGATAAATAAAATAAAAAAAATGTTTTTGTTATTGAGATGGGGGCCTTCTTTCCATGTTTCTCAGAATTGTCTTGAACTCATGGGCTCAAAGGTCCTATTCTCAGCCTTCTCAGGAGCTAGGTATGTAGGCATGCATCATAGTGAGCAGCTATGGCTACATTTTCAGTGGCATCTTTGAAATATCCAAAGGATGCAAAAGCAAAGCTAAATATCTTCCAATACCTTTACTTATTAACACACATTCATAACAGAAACTTAAAAAACCAACCAGTCTTAATTTTATCACTTAGAAATGGGAGCTGGAGGTGTGCTCAGTGGCAGATCCCTTGCCTATTATACACACAGCTCTCTATTCAATCTTCAGGACAATGAAACAAGCAATCCAAACCAGAAATTACTAACAAAATTTTGTTAACTAAATTTTTTTTCTAATAATGTATTTTACAAAAATGAATCATGGCCAGGTGTGGTGGCGCACGCCTTTAATCCTAGCACTTGGGAGGCAGAGGCAGGCGAATCTTTCTGAGTTCAAGGCCAGCCTGATCTACAGATTGAGTTCCAGGACAGCTGGGGCTATAGGGAGACCCTGTCTCGAAAAGACAAAAAGAATCATGTATTAAGGTGTAGGCTGTTTTTCACATACAACACTGTTAAGATGATTACATATCTGAGTTTATCCAGAGTAGTCTCAGATTATATCTACTGTCTGAAAGAGCTGTACAAGTGATCCTTTCAACTTTTAAAATGATCCTACTTAAGCAATAAAGTATACAAACATAGTAAGCATTCTGCCTTGTCCACAGAATGTTTAGTTTCAAGGTAGTGAGACTTAATTTCATTACTTATTCTCAACCAAACGCTTCTGACTGCTCCCTATCTTTTCAATGTTCTTAAAATATACTTTACCCAGACACACCCAATTTTTACATACTTGTTCTATTAACAATGCTTCAATATAAACCAGTGTTTCCCACATATACTGTACCCATATTTCCTCCCTTTTTTGTGGTGGTGATCCAACCTTAGATTAACATACTAAACACTCCTATCATGGAGCTCCATCCTTAGTCTGTCATTCTTTAATCTTCAAGGTAAGAGAGGTATTATACTATTATAAAGTTTCTTATTCCTAGAAGTTGATATTATCTTTTGTTAAAAAAATATACATACACTACACACATACACCCCACATACCCACACCCACATGCCAAAGTTTATTTTTTGAGTTAAATCACTTAAGACAGGCATGATGGTACACACTTGTAACCCCAGCACTGGGGAGGAAGATAGGCATGATGGCACACACTTGTAACCCCAGCACTGGGGAGGAAGACAGGCATGATGGTACACACTTGTAACCCCAGCACTGGGGAGGAAGACAGGCATGACGGTACACACTTGTAACCCCAGCACTGGGGAGGAAGACAGGCATGATGGCACACACTTGTAACCCTAGCACTGGGGAGGAAGTAAAAGGTAGGAATAGAGCTTGCTGGTCATCCAGACCAGCCCATTCAGTGAGGCCCAAGCTAAGTAAGAGACCCTGTGTCAAAAAACAGTGACAGTTGGGCGTGGTGACGCACACCTTTAATCTTAGCACTTGGGAGGCAGAGGCAGGCGGATCTTTGTGAGTTCAAGGCCAGCCTGATCTACAGAGTGAGTTCCAGGACAGCTGGGGCTACAGGGAGAGACTGTCTTGAAAAAAGACCAACCCCCCCCCAAAAAAAAACAAAGTGAGAAACTCCTCAAAAATAACATTCCCCATATGTGTGTTCATGACCATCAGTCAATGCCCGCAACAAGAATAACCTTTTGTACACACTTTCATGAAAATATCCTGATTATTTTCAGTTAATATTTACTAAGAAACTAGAATATAACATGATCAATGCTAAGTGCTTTAAATATCTCATTTTATTAATAAGTCATCAACAGCTTAAAATCAGTTTGGCTGAGATAGGGATCTCACTAAACTGTCCATGTTGAAGGCTCAAGAGATCATCCTGTCTCAGCCTCTTGAATAGCAGCTGGTACTATAGATGTGTATTACCAAACACAGATTAAAAAAAAAAAAAATTCCCAATTTAGGAAATAAGAACCCGAGGTTCTGAGAAATTAGACACACCAAACAAGTAGCACACTTGGAATATAAACATATATTTGTCAGACTGCACAGTTAATAGCTGTCATTCCTATTCTATAAAGTATTAAGTTTTTTTCTTAAGAAAATCTAGGCTGTGAGATGGCTCACCAAGTAAAGATGCTTGCCACCAAGCCTGAGGATCTATGTTTGATTTCCAGAATCCACATGGGAGAACTGACTGCTGTGAGTTGTCCTCTGATATCCACATATGCTTTATGGTGTATGTATGCACACACAACACACAAATACATGTTAAATAAATACATGTTAAAATAATAATAGGCCAAGGTATGGTGGTGGATGCCTTCAATTCCAGCACTCCGGAGGGCAAAGGTAGGCACACTTCTGTGAGTTTAGGCCAGCTTAGTCTACATAATGAGACACTGTCTCAAAAAACAAGAAAGCAAGACTACTGAAAAAGAACAGCTATTGTCAGCAATAAGTCCAGTATTCGAGAAGCCCAGGCAGGGGTACTACTGTAAAGTTCAAGGCCAGTCTGGGCTATAGTGTGAGACTCCATCTCAAAACAAAAGCCAGATGTGGTGGTGCAAACCTTTAATCCCAGCACCCAAGAGGCAGTCAGGTGGATCTGTATGAGATCCAGGCAAGCCTGGTTTACACAGATGAATCCCAGGCCACTTGAGTATAGGGAAACCCTGTCTCAAAAAAAATAAATCACCAAAACCAAACGAAAACAAATAAAAGCAAAAAGAACCTCTGTAAATTAATTTTTTTCAGACATGAAATTATTTAAAGTACAGAACACCTACAGAATTTAATAATTCTACCAGTGGGAACCCATTTAATGAAATTATATTAGTAATTATCAAATGGTTCCCCCTGCAGGCTGACTCATGGAACTACAAACTGATGGCTAATTCCCCTTTATGAATAAATTCTTCATCCCTAACAAATCAAGTTTTTGGAGAGTAATGATAAAAACCTAGAAATAATTTCTACTTAAACAGTCTTCAAAGGACTCTTGGGATATATTTTGGAAAAATAAGTCAGAAAATCACGAGTAGAAGATAGAACACAAAGTAAGAATGTGTGGTACTGGGTGTGGAAAGATGGCTCAGCAGTTAAGAGCATTGGCTGCTCTTGCAAAGGACCCAGGACCCACATGGTGGCTAACAACTGTCTACAACTCCAGTTCCAAGGGATCCAACACCCTCTTCTGTCCTCTGTAGGCTCATGACAAAGGTGCACTTAAGATACATGAAGGCTGCCGGGAGTGGTGGCGCACGCCTTTAATCCTAGCACTTGGGAGGCAGAGGCAGGCGGATCTTTGTGAGTTCAAGGCCAGCCTGGTTCACAGAGAGAGTTCCAGGCTAGCCGGGGCTACAGGGAGACCCTGTCTCGAAAAGACCAAAAAAAGAAAAAAAGAAAAAAAAAAAAGATACATGAAGGCAATAAATTCACTCATACAAATAAAAATAAAAAAAATAGATGCAGGTCAAAGTTTAGATAAGCCATACTCTAGATAGGAAAGAACACTAAATTGAAACCTTAGAACAACACATGACAAAGATCTTAATAGCTACTAGCCAAATACGTCTTAGTTTTCAAGTTTCTGAATGTCTTTATGATGTAGGTAATTTCCACATTACAAAGCTTCAAATTTTGTTGTTATTATTTTATTATTATTGTATTCATTTAGTGTGGGGGAAACTCATAACGCACACATGGTGTGGTGCACACAGGGAGGTCAGAAAGAGCCAGTTTTCTCTTTCCACGATGTGGGGTCTGGAGATGGAGCCCAGATCATCAGGCTGGGCAGCACACATCTTTATCCTGGGTTTTCTTGCTGGCCCAGCTTCAAGTACTCTGAGAGTGTGTGTATGTTGTTTATCCTCAAGTACTCTGAGAGTGTATGTTGTTTATCCTCAAGTACTCTGAGAGTGTGTGTATGTTGTTTATCTTCAAGTACTCTGAGAGTGTATGTTGTTTATCCTCAAGTACTCTGAGAGTGTGTGTATGTTGTTTATCCTCAAGTACTCTGAGTGTGTGTGTATGTTGTTTATCCTCAAGTACTCTGAGAGTGTGTGTATGCTGTTTATCTTCAAGTACTCAGTGTGTATGTTGTTTATCTTCAAGTACTCTGAGAGTGTATGTTGTTTATCATGCATCTTTTCCCACAAAAGCTTGGTTTTCCTTTTAAAAAGGCGTTAGAGATCACTGGGTGTGGTGGCGCACACCTTTAATCCTAGCACTTGGGCGACAGAGGCAGGCGGATCTTTGTGAGTTCGAGGCCAGCCTCGTCTACAGAGTGAGTTCCAAGGACAGCTGGGGCTACAGGGAGACTCTGTCTCGAAAAGACCAAAAAAAAAAAGGTGTTAGAGATCAAACTCAGCTTCACACATGCTATACAGGTGTTCTTGCCACTGACCCTTTTGTTGTTTTTCTTTTAAAAGAAATGTGTGGGGAACCCTTACAAAACCTATATAGCTGGTATGGGGTGGATTAATTCCAAGACTCCATAGACAGCATGGATGCTCAAAACTCATACAAAGTACCATTATTTGCATATAACCTTCGTACATGATTTACTATTTAAGTCATCTCTAGGTTACTTACAATGTCTAGTACAATGTAAATGTGTAAATAGTTACTATGCTATATTGCTAGGAATAATGACAAGAAAAAAAATGTCTACACTTGTTCAGTACAGGGCTCATTTTTTCCCCCTCAAATATTTCTGATTATAGTTGGTTGGATCCACAGGTGGTTAACAGATACAGAGGGCCAACTGAATGTTTTAATTAAAAAATATTTTTTGGATTCTATGCACATATATCTGTGTACACATATGTGTACCCGAGCACAGATGCTTGTGGAGGCCAGAAGCAGGCATCAGATCTCCTGGAGCTGGAGTTAAAAGCAGCTGAGGAACCCCCTGATGTGGGTGGTGGGATTTGAACTCAGGCCCTCTAGAAGAGCAGTATGAATTCTTAAATGCAGCCATCTCTCTCCAGCCTGACTGAAAATTCTTCAGAAGAAAAGCAACTAGGTAAAATATATTCCTTCTTGTTTTACCTCTAAATTTGCAAACACAAACCTTGAATATATGCTCCTTAACTATGTATATGCCTATGGACTGTAAGAGCCTCTTCTTTTTTTGTTGTTGAGACAGGGTCTCCCTATAGCTCCAGCTGGCCTGGAACTTACTCTATAGACCAGGCTGGCCTTGAACTCACAGAGATCCGCCTGCCTCTGCCTCCTCAGTGCTAGGATTTAAGGTATGCGCCACCGTTCCCAGCTTAAAGATGGTTCTTAGCTGCCGTTTGGGTGCTGAAATCAAACCCTTAACCACTGAGCCATCTCTCCAGCCCAAGAGTCTCTTCTACTCTGCTAGGAGGGCATCTCTTTTTTTTTTGGTCTTTTTGAGACAGGGTCTCCCTATAGCTCTGGCTGTCCTGGAACTCACTCTGTAGTCCAGGCTGGCCTCAAACTCACAGAGATCTGCGTGCCTCTGCCTCCCAAGTGCTAGGATTAAAGGCGTGCGCCACCACGCCCGGCATTTATTTATTTCTGTGTGTGTATCAATGTACTGTCTGCATGCAAGTTTGTGCACCAGTGTCGTGCAATGCAGTGGAGGTCAGAAGAGGGTGTCGGATTCCCCTGGAACTGGAGTTCTCCTGGAATTGGGAGTTTCAGACGGTTCTCGGCCGCCATGTGGGTGCTGGGGATCGAACCCGGGTCCTCTGTAAGAGCGGTCGGCGCTCTTAACCGCTAGGCCATCTCTCCAGCCCCAGAGGGCATCTCTTTTAAGACACTAATACTCTTTGTTCCATGGGATCTACAAAGATTTTCACTCATTATCTTGGTTCATCTGATAAACTTTTTTTCCGTGAGACAGGGTCCTATGTAGCTCAGACTGGCCTTGAACTTACTAAGGAAGACTTCTGACCTTCTGATCTTCCTGCCTCTACTCCCTAGTGTTGGGACTGAGGTTTATGTGGTACTGGAGCTCTAACAAGGTTCTGTGTATCCCAAGTAGGTATGTTACCAACTGAACTTCATCTTCAGCCTTGCGTTACTATCTTAGAACAGAAAAAGCATAAGAAATAAGGCAATTAGGGGCTGGAGAGATGGCCTAGCGGTTAAGAGCGCCGACCGCTCTTACAGAGGACCCAGGTTCGATCCCCAGCACCCACATGGCGGCCGAGAACCGTCTGAAACTCCAATTCCAGGAGAACTCCAGGTCCAGGGGAATCCGAGACCCTCTTCTGACCTCCGCGGCATTGCACGACACGGGTGCACAAACTTGCATGCAGACAGTACATTCATACACATACAGAAATAAATAAAATTAATTAAAAAAAAATTAAAAAAAAAGAGAAATAAGGCAATTAGTGTTTTTTTTTAATTTTAAATATTTTTTTCTATTTATTTATTTATTTTTGTCTATTTATTTTTTTTTAATGTGTATTGAGTGTACTATCTGCATGTAGGTTGGTGCACCTGTGTCATGAAATGCCATGGAGGTCAGAAGAGGGCGTCAGATTCCCCGGATCATGTGGGTGCTGGGAATCGAACCCAGGTCCTCTGCAAAAGCAGTCAGCGCTCTTAACTGCTGAGCCATCTCTGTAGTCCCGGCAATTAGTGTTTTTATCTAACTACTCTAAGATCATTCAATTACTCAATGACTCTAATACTACATACATATATATGTGTGTGTGTATGTATGTAGTATTAGAGTATATATGTATATATATATATAGTGTATGAATGTACTGTCTGCATGTAGGTTTGTGCACCTGTGTTGTGCAATGCCATGGAGGTCAGAAGAGGGTGGTGAATTCCCCTGGAACTGGAGTTAAGGATGGTTCTCAGCCTCCATGTGGGTGCTGGGAATCAAACCTGGGTCCTCTGTAAGAGCAGTTGGCGCTCTTAACTGCTAGGCCATCTCTCCAGCCCCAACTCTAAATATATTAACTTAGTATTTACTGAATATCTATCTTGTTGTCAGGCAGTAAAAATACAAAAAAAGAGAAATATTTGTCAGTACTTGAAAGACTTTTTTCCTTCAAAATTCTTAAAAATCAAAGGAAAATATTTTATATAAACTCACACAAGTACAATCTGAATTAAGCTTATTTTGTATAGCTTTTTATTTTCCTGCCCTCCACTTCTCTAAATTGAGTAAATTCCTAATCACTCAAGTAATGGATTTATTTTAACAGAAACTATTAGCATCATGCTAAAGAAACTACCTCGCTCTTCAGGTGAGAGATCATTGTCTTCCTCTTCACTGCTTTCTTGTTCTCGAACTCGATACTTTGGCTCCGAGCCTTCAGCAGCAGCTAATCTATGTAACAATCATACATGAAGAAA
Source organism: Rhizomys pruinosus (assembly GCA_009823505.1). Classification (NCBI taxonomy): domain Eukaryota; kingdom Metazoa; phylum Chordata; class Mammalia; order Rodentia; family Spalacidae; genus Rhizomys; species Rhizomys pruinosus. The sequence goes on along the minus strand of VZQC01008488.1, from coordinate 88,378 downwards.
TTAGTTAACTGTGAGAGGCTTCTAAGATTTAAGTATCTCATTCAACCCAAGTCTTATAAAAACAACTAAGGCATGTCAATACACTAACTATAACTTTAACAAAAGCAAAAAAGTAAGATCAATAAGCAATGAGAATAGAATGGGTCCTAGAACCAAGGAGCAGCAAAAGAGAATTTTGATTTATGAATTAACTTGTTTCTGCCTTTCTCACATCTTTACAATGCAGGTGGGAGGATATTTTAAAATGATAAGAACAATACCACACAGAGTAAAGCACACCTCAAAAGCTCAGGTTCAGGTACTCTGACCTTCCTGCTACCTACTTAGCTTGATACTTAATCAAGAGAAGACCAACAGTTGGTATGAAAAATCTAGTTGAGGCGGGAGATCTAGTGGTACAGCAAGTACTTACCATGCAGCCCTGTATTCAACTATCAGCACTCTGTAACCTAATAAGCTTCAGCCCTTCATTTACAACTGTACAAGTAGACCAATATAAAATGTCTTAACTTTGCACAATTAAAACCTTCCTAAGAAAAAATGTTTTCGTACTTACTTCTTAGCTAAGATATCTGGATTCATGGCTTCATTGGCTTCTGAATCACTATAGGCATCTTCATCATCACCAATCATACTAGGACAGCAAGCATCTTATTATTAACAACATATTACTAAAACTATTAAGTGAGATATAGGCTTATGACCAGGAACACAGATGGAAAACACAATTCTAATACTTAAAATATCAATTTGAGCCAGGTGTGGTGGTGCACACCTTTAATCCTAGCACTTGGGAGGCAGAGGCAGGCGGATTTCTGTGAGTTCAAAGCCAGCCTAGTCTACATAGAGCGCTCCAGGCCAGCTGGGACTAAAAGGGAGACCCTGTCTCAAAAAAAAAAGCTAGGCCCCAGACAGAAGGTGATGCCCCACCTCTGCTGTTCACACGACCAATTGAAATTCAATGCATATAGTTTCTATTCAATTGCTTATTGGCTGAGAACATAGCTCAAGAGGCAGAGTCCTTGACAAGCACTCATGTGGCCCTAGACTCAATCCTCAGCAATAAAAAGAAAAAGCTTTAACCAGAAAAAATGCAATTATAAACATATTGAAAACTAAATTATCCTAAAATATTTATATTTTTCCAATGAGGCAGAGGGACAAATAATACAAAATAATTTACAAGTTTTAGGTGGGATGAGGTCTTGCTAGGTGACCCAGGCTGGCCGCAAATTTGTGATTTCTAGAATTGGAGACATGAATTACCAATGCTGGGCTGGGTTTGGAATTTTTATTTATACACCAGCATTAAGAAAGAAATGACTGCTGGGTGTGGTGGCACACGCCTTTAATCCCAGCACTTGAGAGGCAGAGGCAGGTGGATCGCTCTGAATTCAAAGCCAGCCTGGTCTATGTAGTGAATTTCAGGCCAGCTGGGATTGCAGGGAGACTCACTCTCTCAAAAGAAGGGAAAGAAGGGGGCTGGAGAGATAACCTAGCGGTTAAGAGCGCTGACCGCTCTTGCAGAGGACCCGGGTTCGATCCCCAGCACCCACATGGCGGCCGAGAGCTGTCTGAAACTCCAATTCCAGGAGAACTCCAGTTCCAGGGGAGTCCGACACCGTCTTCTGACCTCCTCGGCATTGCACGTCACGGGTGCACAGACTTGCATGCAGACAATACATTCATACACATACGGAAATAAATAAAAATTAAAAAAAAATAAAAAAAAAAGAAGGGAAAGAAGGGAAAGGAAAAGAATGAAAGGAAGAAGGAAGGAAAGGAAAGAAAGAAGAAGGAAGGAAGGAAGGAAGGAAGGAAGGAAGGAAGGAAGGAAGGAAGGAAGGAAGGATCTGTCTACATAGACATAAGCCTAGGTAAAATAAACTTAGATCCTGCAATGGTTAACTCTGATTGCCAACTTCACTGGGTTAAGAAATACCTAGGGAATTAGTAAAGCACAGCTGTAGGTGTGTCTATAATTATATTTCTAGAAATAGTAGATAATGAAGGCTGTGATTTAATGAATAGATTAATCCCTTATGAACTCATATGCTGGCATTATTAAAAGTCTCACAAGGTGCAAGGCAGGGCCTGGCTGGAGGAGAGCAGCACTGGGGCGTCCTGCAGTTGTGTGCACCCTACCTGGTTCCTTCCCACATTCCCTTCTTTCCCTGCTCCCACTGGAAAGTGAAGTCTCTGCCACATGTTCTCATTACCATGATGTTCTGTCTTAAGTACAATTATGAAGTGAAGACTTTGAAAGCATGAGCCAACAGAAATCCTTCCCACTCTTTTTTCTGCCAAGTGTTTGGTCAAAGCAACGAGAAAACGAACACAAATCTTAAAAATCTAATCCATAAAATTTAAAAGCTTTCCCACTATTATCTAGAGAAAATTCTGCTCTCATATACTACAAAAAGGGTAGCCTTAATTTTCAAACATTGAAGGAATTTTATGTAGAACTCAACTACACACTTAAAAACTGGTAGCTTATACATTTATCCAAGGGAAGGTGAAAAAAAAGCTATCAACAATCTGAATTATACTGATTAGGGCATAATAAACATGATTTGTAGAAATGTTCAACAGAAAGTTTTACATTACAAATGGACTGTGTGTACCTGCACATAAAAGCATATGAACTAACGTGTACGCTAATAATGAGATTCTTAGCTGGGCATGGTGGTGCACGCCCTTAATCTCAGCACTTGGGAGGCAGAGGTAAGCGGATCTCTGTGGGTTCAAGGCCAGCCTGGTCTACAGAGTGAGCTCCAGGACAGCTGGTACTAAAAGGGAGACCCTATCTCAAAAATACCAAAAAAAAGGATAAAACTAAAAATAATGAGATTCTTAGGTGATGTAATGATCTTTCCATAAAAAAGCATTCTTACTAAATGCTTAAAAAGAAAAAAATGAACACTGAACTGATAAAAAGCTAAGCATTCTGTGTAAACATAAGCCTCAATTAGTGACCAAATAATCTTTCTACAACTCTCAGAATATACAAGGGTAAGAAAAAAATATAAATATGTACTATTCAGATTTAGTAGTTTAAATATTAGCAGGCAAAAAAACCACCCTGTTTTTCTAAATCAAGTGTTATCTGAATTATTTTACAACAGCTACCCTCCTCCAGTAATACAGAGAAGTGAGGGATGGTTACCTGACTTTGAATTCTGGTTATATAAAGGGTTTGAGATGTTTTTAACATAAATACCCTGTAATGAGGAGGAAAAGGGCATAAACTTCCTTACGAATTCTTTCCTTAATTTCATTACTATTTAGTTTCTTTAACTGTACCTCCTACTTCATTACTTCTGTCATGGACTTCAACAATTCCAGTTTTTATTCTCATTTATATTGTTTTTTGTTAGTTCAGATTATCTCAAATTATCTCCCAAAATTCTGATTTAAAAACAGCATTCTGGTGATGTAGCTCAGTGGAGTGCTTGCCTACTTTGCACAAAGCCCTAGGTTCAATCCGTATCAACTGGGTATGGTGATGCATGCCTGCAATCCCAGCACTAGGAAGGTACAGGTAGGAGAATCCGTCAAGATCTACATAGCAAGTTCAAGGCCAGCCTTGGCTACACGAGATCCCACCAGTTAAGATATTTAACAAATGAATCAATAAATGCATCGTTAACTGCATTTTAGTGGTGACATGGATGTACATTGTCTTTGATAAAAACAAAATTTTACTTTTGGGAATTTTATTTTCAATACGAATTAATCCATATGCTTAATTATTCTACTTAGAATCTTTACTTCTGATAATGTTCACTGGTGTATTATTATTTTATTCGATACTTCAAAATTCATTTAAAAAATTCTAAGGCAGGTCAGACCATGGTGGTTCATGCCTTTAATCTCAGCAGAGAAATCTCAATGAGATCAAGGCCAGCCTGGTCTACAGAGCAAGTTCCAGACCACCTGGGGTTACAAGGAGACCCTGTCTTCAAATAAAAGAAAACAAAATAAGATACCCAAAACAAAATTTTAACCTAGTCATGTTGGCTCATACCCTGTAATCTTAGCATTCAGGAGGATGAGGCAAAAGCACAGTCATATAAGTTCAAGGCAAGCCTGAGCTACACAGTGAATTCCCAGCCACTCTGAGATACGGTGTGAGGTGTGAGGCCCTAAAAAAATTAAAAGGTGAGGGGCTGGAGAGATGGCCTAGTGGTTAAGAGCACCGACTGCTCTTGCAGAGGACCCGGGTTCAATCCCCAGCACCCACACGGCGGTTGAGAACCGTCTTTAACTCCAGTTCCAGGGGAATCCGACACCCTCTCCTGACCTCCGCAGCATTGCACAACACAGGTGCACAAACCTGCACGCAGACAGTACATTCATACACATACGAAAATAAATTTTTTAATTAAAAAAAAAAATAAAAGGTGAGACTTAAATCTGCCAAAAATCACATTTTCAAAACTACACACTATATAAAGTAAGAATATAAAACAATAGTAATGACCATATCTTTCAGTGGGTCAGAAAAAGTTATCATCCATGTAAGTTTACCCTTTCTTACAAAGAAAACCTCTGGTTTCTACTTGGGAACCAAACAAACCCAAATCTCTTCCTTCAAAGAAGGCAAACCTTGGGGCCGGGGAGATGCTTGAGCAGCCATGCTGCTCTTCCAGAAGACCCAAGTTTGGTTCCCAGCACCCACACCAGGCAGCTCATAATCTTCTCTAACTCCAGTTTTAAGCATCCAGCTTCCTCCTGTGGCCCCTGAAGGCATCCATGCACATGCGGCATCCACTCACACAGACACAATAAATTCTTTTTTTTTTTGGTCTTTTCGAGACAGGGTCTCCCTGTAGCCCCAGCTGTCCTGGAACTCACTCTGTAGACCAGGCTGGCTTTGAACTCACAAAGATCCACCTGCCTCTGCCTCCCAAGTGCTAGGATTAAAGGCGTGCGCCACCACACCTGGCAATAAATTCTTTAAAAATGAAAAAGCTCACTATTTTATGCAAATCATTAGCAACTAGCAGTCACCCATGTGTAACAAATGTTCACTACTACAACTGTAATATACAAAATGTTTTCCACAATTCTAAGTTATGTTATACAGAAGCTCATATTAATGCAAAACAGGAATAAGCCACAAAAGAAGTAATGTCTAAGTAACATTACTTATGGTAGGGAGTGTTTGGTTCGTCTATCTTCATGAGACCATAGTCTTTGTCTGCTGGATGATACGTAGCCAGGATGTTCATTTCATCCCACTTCTGGGACTTTTTACTAAAATTAAAAAGAAAAAGAAACATTTAGTGTCTATACATTAAAAACAAAACTCAGAATTCACTATTATGCTATAACATACTTAGTCTTTATTTAAGCCTGCCATAACAATAACAAAAATATGTTATCACTTAGTAGTTAAGCAGCTTCTCCCTCCCCTTGCCCCCAGTATTTGGCTTTTTTTTTTTATTAATTTTTTTTTTTTTTTTTTCCTATATGTTGTAATGATGTACTGTCGCATCGCAGTCTGGTGCACCCGTGTCGGTGCTAACGCCGCGGAGTCGAGAAGAGGGTCCTCGGATTCCCCATGGAACTGGAGTTCTCCTGGAATGTGGAGGCTTCCAGACGGTTATCAGCCGCCAGTGGCGTGCTGGGGATCGAACCGCGGTCCTCTGTAAGGAACGCGTGGCACTCTAAACACGCTAGGCCATCTCCCATGCCCGGCTTTTTTTTTTTTTTTTGAGACAAGCTCTGATTATGTAGGCCCTTGGCTGGTCTGGAGCTCGCTAGGTAAACCAGGCTGGCCTTGACTCATAGAGATCCACCTGCCTGACTCCCAAATGCGGAGATGAAAGGTGTGCCCTACACCAAGCTTGGCCTATATCACTAATTATCTTATTAAAAAACCTAGAAACCTAGGATCATGAGTTTGAGGTCCACCTTGGCTACACAGACCCTGTCATAAACACACATTAACAGGGCTATTTTGTTGCCATGTTTTTTTCAAGAATTTTCCTAAGAATCACAACATGAAGAATGAGAACAAGGGCTGGGGAGATGGCTCAGCAGTTAAGAGCAGTGGCAGCTCTTGCAGAAGGACCCAAAGTCCATCATCCCAGCACCCACATGGTGGGCTAACAAGCGTCTTTAACTCCAATTCCAGGGGATCTAACACCCTCTTCTGACCTCTGTGGGCACTGTACAGCATAGGCACATTTACCTATAATGCAGATAATAATACAGACATACACATACTTAAATGGCTTTAAAAAGTAACAACAAATTTTAAAGTCATTCAAGTCCCTTCTCTGCATCAACTGAAAGTGATGAGGTTCTACTGAAATGCCCTTAAAAAGTGTCATACTAGCCGGGGGTGGCAGCACACACCTTTATTCCCCACACTTGGGAGGCAAAGGCAGGTGGATCACTGAGAATTTTTAATCTCTAGCACTTGGGGAGGCAGAGGGCAGCGCGGATCTGTTGTGAGTTCAAACCAGCCGGTCTACAGGTGAGTTCCAGGACAGCTGGGCTACAGGGAGACCTGTCTCGAAAAGACCAAATAAAAAAAAAAAAAGAGAGGAGGGGAGGGGAGGAAAAAGAAAAGTGTCCTATTAGCCCTGTGTGGTGGCACACACCTTTGATCCCAGTATTCAGAAGGCAGAGGCAGGCCTGCCTGGTCTACGTCTACATAGTGAGCTCCAGGACAGCTGGGGCTACATGGAGACCCCGTCTCAAAAACAAACTAAATTCTATTATCACATCCTAGATTTTTTTTTCTGTGTTTTCAAAGAGTCTGATGGGTCCCTTAAAAATTACACATATGGGCCGGGCCTGGTGGCGCATGTCTTTTAATCCCAGAGGCAGGACAGCTGAGGCTGCAGGGGGACCCTGTCTCAATAAAACAAACAAAAAAAAACAACAACACATACTCAAACCTAGTGGCTGAGTCTCTTATTTTTCTAACTTTCAGATTTTTATTGAGTTTAAAAAGTAAAAAAAAAACAAAAAACAAAAAACAATCCAGCAATCACTTTTAAGTGTGCAACCCCAGGGAACTAAGCAATTCACACTGCTGTGCGATCATTTCCAGACCTTTTTCACCTTCTCCACATAGAACTCTATACCTTTTAAACAGCAACATGCAGCTCCTTCCTTCATGTAATGAAATCAGACAATTATTTGCCCTCTTCTATCTGGCTTATATCACTTAAGACATCTTTTTTTTTTTTTTTTTTTGGTCTTTTCGAGACAGGGTCTCCCTGTAGTCCCAGCTGGCCTGGAGCTTGCTATGTAGACCAGGCTAGCCTTGAACTCACAAAGATCCACCTGCCTCTGCCTCCCAAGTGCTAGGATTAAAGGCGTGCACCACCACGCCCGGCCACTTAAGACATCTTAAAGATTTCTCCATGTTGTAGCATGTGTCAATTTCTTTTTGCAAGGCCAACTGACATTCCAGCAAACTAAGCACTTGGACAATGTAACTTTAAGTCCTACTTACTCTTTATATCCTCAATAGGCAAAAACTGGCCCAGATACTCCACAGGTAAATGTGAGACGACTTACAAAGCCAGAAGCTGCTGACAGTCTCTTTACCCCAAAATACGCAAAAGTTTATAAGTTTATATGAATCTATAATTTGTGACACATGGGCCATTACTTTTACACAATGACACACATTTGAAATCATTTGTTATAGCCAGGCATGGTGGTGCATGCCTTTAATCCCAGCACAGGGGAGGCAGAGGCAGGTGATCTCTGACTTAGTTCAAAGCTATCCTGGTCTGCGTACAGAATTTCAGGCCGGGAAGGAATACACATTAAGGCCCTGTCTCATCTAAACAATCAAATGCTTTGTTATTAAGCATCCAACGTATATGGGTGATCCCCAGAATGTTGATCTAATCAAATTAAAATAGCATTCATACACACACACACACACACACACACACACACACACACACACACACACACACAAGCTAACCGAACCTTGCTTTAACAGATGAATAGGCTTCATATCACAGTAATAGTAGTCTTGGGGTAGAAAACAGAAAAACATAAAAAAATGAAAATGTCCAAGGTTTAATTTTCAGTTATCCTGCACTATTCCTATGATGATAGACAAGTCCACCAAACATCCTCCCCTTAATAATAGTTCTTGTGACTTGGAGTTGCTGAGAGAATCAACCAAAATGATGCTTTCAAGCCAAATTACAAAAACACCATGCAAATATACAGGCTGTGATTTTAAAATCTAGGGCTGGGAATCTAAAACAAGATTTCACTTAGCATGGTAAAGAATCGTTCAGAGAAGAAATTTCCATTGCTTTTGTGCTCAGTTCCTTCTACCTTTCTCTAAAAAGACTCAAACTTTTAAAATATCTAAAAATTTGAAATATTTGCTAGGTGGTCATGCATGCCTTTAGTTCTAGCACTTGGGAGGCAGAGGCACACAGATCTCTGAGTTCAAGGCCAACCTGGTCTACAAAGCAAATTTCAGGCCAGCCAAGGGATACACAGTGCAACCCTATTTCAAAAGAAACAAACAACAAAACAAAATACCCTGAAATATTTAAGCTCTGCTACAGAATGAGTTTTGTTTTTTAATGCTATTATTATTGTTTTGCGCGCGCATGTGTGTATATGTGTGTGTGTGTGTGTGTGTAAATAGGGGTGAGGTGTGCAGATCAGAGAACAACTCCGTTCTCTCCTTCCACTTTTATGTGGACCCAGGGAAGGAATTCAGCTTGCAAGCAAGCACTTTTTCCTGATGAGCCATCTCCCCAGTCCCAAAATAAGCACTTTAAAGGCAATTCATTTACCATTTTTGGATAAATGTACAGTTTCTGAAATTTTACTTTGCTGAATAGTTCTACTACTTACAAATTTCTCTAAGCTCAGAAAGCAAATAATTTAGTCTGTTCATGCCCATATTCTAGGGAAGCTCAGAGTGAAAAGAAATGCAACTCTAGGCCAGGCGTGGTGGCACACGCCTTTAATCCTAGCATTTGGGAGGCAGAGGCAGGCGGATCTTTGTGAGTTCAAGGCCAGCCTGGTCTACAGAGTGAGTTCCAGGACAGCTGGGGCTACAGTGAGACCCTGTCTCGAAAAGACAAAAAA
>VZQC01008488.1:0-79236 GCA_009823505.1 Rhizomys pruinosus | reverse complement strand
AAAAAAAAAAAAAAAAAAAAAAAAAAAAGAAATATAACTCTAAAGATTTAAGGCATAAATGGGGCTAGAGAGATGGCTCAGTGGTTAAGGCATTAGTTGCTCTTGCAGAGGATCTGGGTTCAATTCCCAGCACCCACATGGTGGCTTACAAGCATCCGTAGCTCCAGTTCCAGGGTATCCAATGCCTCTTCTGTCCTCCATGGTGCACTTACATACATGCAGGCAATACACTCATATACATAAAATAAAAATAATTTTAAAATATTTAAGGCAGAAAAATAATTGTAGCTTCTGATTCATAAAAAAAAAATAATAAAGGCGTGTGCCACCACACATAGCACGTATACGTCTTAAGAGCAAGCTCCAGGGATCCTCCCAGCATTAGGATTACAGCCCCACACTGTTGTGCCCAGCTTTTTTCATGAGCGCTGGGGATCTCCGCTCAGTTCCCCATACTTAATAAAATAAGCACTTTACCTACCTAAGCCATCTCCCCAGCCCTCCTACAGTACTTTCTGAAGCTTTAAATTTACATTTAATACACTTTCTGGATGTGAATTACAATTAGTTTAAAAAATATTATTTTTTATTTTATGTGAGTGTACTGTTTGCATCTAGGTAGGTGCAAATACTGTGGATGTCAGGAGAGGGTGTCAGATCCCCTGAAACTGGAGTTACAGACAGTTTTTAGCTGCCATGTGAGTGCTTGGAATTAAACCTGGGTCCTCTGCAAGAACGGCCAGTACTCAACCACTGAGCCATGTGTCCAGTCCCAAATTACAATTAAATTTTAAATAATATATTAATGACTTTGTTGGTTGCTTCCTAATTTCAAAACAAGTCATATTACTATTGAACTAAATATAACATCATCTCACATGGGTAGAAAAAGAATGAAGGGGGCTGGAGTAGTATGGCTACTTAACCTAACAACCTGAATTAAACCCCCCAGAACCCATGAGAAGCAGGAGGCAGTGGCGCACATCTTAATCCCAGCACTCCTACAAGATGGGAGATGGGAGATTTCCAGAAGCCCTAAAAGCTCATGGGCCTGCTAGCTAGCCTATAGAAGCAACAAAAGCCACCATGTATCAACAAGGTGGAAGAACCAAGTCTTGAAAACTGTCCTTGACCTCCACCTGCACCTGAGGTCTTGCCTCTCTTCCTCCCAAGTTGAGTGTTGGCCCAGCGTCATAATTAAGTTAAACTGTCCTTTAAAACTCCATGTGGTTGGGGCTGGAGAGATGGCCTAGCGGTTAAGAGTGCCGACTGCTCTTGCAGAGGACCTGGGTTCAATTCCCAGCACCCACATGGCAGCTGAACCGTCTTTAACTCCAGTTCCAGGGGAATCTGACACCCTCTTCTGACCTCCACGGCATTGCATGACATGGGTGCACAAACCTACATGCAGACAGTACATTCATACACATAAAAAAAAAAAAAAAAACAGACAAAAAAACTCCACGTGGTTAAGGAGAGTAGTCTCTCCACTGGGACTTTACAACATTTGGAGGTCCCACTGAGATTTAGAAGTGACCCGGAGGAACGTGGGTCTTCTGTAAGAGCCGCCACTTGCTTCTTCCTAAACTGGCTTTTTTGGGATGGAACCTCTCCCCGCCCATTTAAGTAAATCTTAAAATTTCTGTATATTCTTCTCAGTGCATATGTAGTTAATGATCTAATACATGCATACTCTTATATGAGGGTACAGATTATATTTATACAGACATAAAAGCTATATGCGGGACTGGAGAGATAGCCTAGCGGTTAAGAGCGCCGACCGCTCTTACAGAGGACGCCGGTTCGATCCCCAGCACCCACATGGCGGCTAAGAACCGTCTGAAACTCCAATTCCAGGAGAACTCCAGTTCCAGGGGAATCCGATACCCTCTTCTGACCTCCGCGGCGTTGCACGACACGGGTGCACAAACTTGCATGCAGACAGTACATTCATACACATACAGAAATAAATAAAATTAATAAAAAAAAAAAATTAAAAAAAAAAAAAAAGCTATATGCATTGTATCATAAGCTATTTTTGTTTTTAAGTTTCTGCCCTTTTAATGAGTGAATATTCAGTATGTTTTTATTAGTTAACACTCTTCTAATTAAAGCACAGCAGAAATGGCATATCTGCCTATATTCTATTTGATGATTTTAGGGTAATTTATAAGGACAGGTTTTTTGTTATTGTTGCTTGTTTTTTGTTTTAGATATAGTCTTGTGATGTTACCCATACTGATCTTAAACTTGCAGACTCAAGTCACCTTCTAATACTAGCCTCCCAAATAGCTGGGATTATGGGTGTGTGCCACTACCCTGGCATCCTATACAATAATACTACTTGTAGGCCGGGCATGGTTGGCACGCCTTTAATCCCAGCACTTGAGAGGCAGAGGCAGGGGGATCTGTGTGAGTTCAAGGCCAGCTTGGTCTACAGAGCAAGTTCCAGGCCAGCTGGGGCTACAGGGAGACCTTGTCTCAAACACACACACACACACACACACACACACACACGGACTACTTGCTACTTGCAATGTCTCGAATAATTACCAAAACGTTGTTAAGACTAAATATTTGTGCTTTCTTTTCTAATCTACCAGGTATAAAATAGTATTTAAGAGCTGTTTTATACTTCCTTATTTATTATCTAATAAATAACATGACAGATGCTTATTTTACTTTGCTGGTATTAATTGTTTACATCTTTCAGACAGCAAATCTGAGTTCTTCAGACTGACACTAGTACATCACATTATATAACTCAAACAGACCCCAGTCTGCTTTGTATTTATTACTTTTTACTGCAAATGTAATTTAAAGTCTTACGTATTAAAGGCTGTACTAAACTTCCATTGCCTCAACACAAAAGTGGGGGAGGGATCTTTAGCAATTTTCAGATCCAAAAAGATTATCTTGAAAGAAAAAAAAAAAGGCACTAAAATTAAGGGTGTAAAATATCCCATGTCAGTATCTTATACTTTTACAGGGTATAGGTATGTCTTTCCTCACATTAGATATACCTTTTAAACTCTGAATGTTTAATACCTTTTAAACTGTTTTAAAAAGAAAAGAATTTTTAGGCAGAATGTGAATGAAAAATGGTCAATGGAGACAATGGTATGGAAATTAACACCTCTAAAGTTTTAGTGTTATTAAAGTTAGTGGTGACATAACAAAACAACAAAACCCAAGGAACAAACCTGAATTTAATTCATCATCTCAACGGACAAAAAAGAGGGCAGCACAGCATGGCAGACCTACTGGGATAGCCAATGCGCTGTTGGCTGGTTTCCCTCTGGGAGACTGGTTTTCAGAGTTTAAAGCTGGCCCTGTAAGTCACTGCCTTTTATTTCCACTCCTTTAGTTGACAAGATGCACCTTGAAGACTACCAGACTTCTACTTGTTTTTGGTTGCTTAGTGGATACTTTTGTTTGAGCTCAGAGTGGGAAGCCAGAGTATGCTTCAAAGTATTAAAATGTCAACTCTTCGATAAATACTTGTTTCTTTTTTGGTCTTTTTGAGACAAGGTCCCAGATGGCCTGCAGCTCACTCTATATACCAGGCTGGCCTTGAACTCACAGAGATCCACCTGCCTCTGCCTGTCAAGTGCTGGGATTAAAGGTGTGTGTCACCACACCCGGCAAATACTTGTTTCTTTTAGAAAAGATTCAAGTTCTAAAAAGGATGACAAGGTACTAAGTAGACTTTGAAGCCTGATACCACTACTGAACAATTAACTCAAGACTTAATAAACAGCAGAAGGTAACTTTGGGAAAACAACTTTTATTTTACTTAGCCTTGACAGTAATACTCCACATCCTTTTAGTAGAAAAAGACAACATTAAGAGCATATGTACATCTTTAACTGTATCAACAGAAATTAATTCAAGCATAATTTTTCCTTTTGGAGGTAGGGTCTCATGTAGCCCAGGCTGACCTTGAACTCAGTATGTAGTTGAACATAACATGAACTCCTGATCCTTATACTAAGTGCTGGGATCACAGGTGCACACTAGCATGCCTCACCAAGCAAAACCTTTACAGGTGAATTTCCCATGAAGTATACGTTCAGGTCCAAGGACCACCTTGGGTGCTGGTCCTTGCCCTCCACCCTGTTTGAAGGAGCATCTTGTTATCTTTTCCACTGCACAAGCCAGGCTAGCAGGCCCCTGAGGTTCCAGGATCTAAGGTTCACCTGTCTCTGCCTACCATTCTCCCTGGATGACCACACGGATCAACAGGCACACATTACCATATCCAGGTTTACATGGGTCCTAAGGATTTAAACTCAGGTTCTCATACTTGTGCAACAGGTTTGTTACCTATTGAGCCATTTCCTCAGCCCCTATATTCAGTCTTACCTACAGTATTTGTGTATGAATTATGAAAAGACATTCTTGAAGTAATTTTTCTTTCAAAAAAAATCTCGTGGTATTTAATCTCTATGTAATATCCTTTAGTAACTGGAAGTCAGTAGGAGGCACGGTAATAAAACAATTGTACTTTATAAGATAAACTGTCCATGGCACATGTTCCCAGCTATGGCCAAATATGGCAACACCCTGCTTTCTTGTTTCAGCTCCATAAACAGTATGCTTTGTGTTTTTTCCCATTTTTATTATTAGCATTATTTGTATATTCATTGTACAAATGATGGGTTTCATTATGACTTTTCATATACGTACATCACATACTTTGTTCATATTCACTTCACACAAGTGCTTTTCTTTTTTTTTATTGGTCTCTTCGTGACAGGGTCTCCCTGTAGCCCCAGCTGTCCTGGAACTCACTCTGTAGACCAGGCTGGCCTTGAATTCACAAAGATCTGCCTGCCTTTGCCTCCCAAGTGCTAGTATTAAAGGCGTGCACTACCATGCCCAGCTACAAGTGCTTTTCTTTCCTTTTATTTTTTTCAGTGGTGGGGTTCAAACCCAGTATCTTGTTTGTACATGCTAGGCAAGCAAGTGCTCTACCAAACTACATCCAAGCCACAAGCACCCATTTTGTAGTCTACTAGTATCACGCATTTTTGTATTTCTGTTGGTGAATGGCTCCCAAGGGTTTTCCAGTGTTCCAAAGTGCAAGAAAGCCATGGTGTGACTTAGACTGGTTAAGCTCTATGCAGGCTATGAATTCAATGCTAATTAGTAAACAATACATGCTAAGTAAGTTCTTTAAATAGAAACACTTAAAAGTTAAGTAATGATCAGCTAATGAAAATGTATGACCATGAACATACATAAAAAAGTACGAACAGCTAGCCAGGCGTGATGGTGCACGCCTTTAATCCCAGCACTTGGGAGGCAGAGGCAGGCGGATCTCTGTAGTAAGTTACAGAAAACAATTACTACAAGTAACAGCAATCACCTAAGATCTCTGCAATCACCTAAGATCTCTGGCTATTTTCAAATTAATATAATGGTCATCCACATTACATTCTAACATTTAAAGTTATTATGGTTCTAAATTTTAAGTACAGATTAATTGCAAGAGTTATTTATTTATCTTTTGGAGAGTGTCTCCCTGTAGCACCAGCTGGCCTGGAACTCACAAGAGGTCCACCTGCCTCAGCCTCCTGAGTCCTGGGAGTAAAGCCGTGTGCAGCCATGCTTGGTTAAGAGCTAGTTATTTTTAGTGTTTTTTTTTTTNCTTGGGGCCATAGAGTATATAGTACAACAAAGTTCAGAATAAGCAAAAGGGAGAAAAAGACACAGGAAATAAGACACTTGGTACTTGGGGGGGTGGTGGGAAACCTCAACTAGGTAACAAATAACATAAAAGCCAGTGAGAGTTGTGTTCCTTCTACTGAAGACGCTACATAAGCGTCTTCTGCTTTTCCCACAATCTACAACCACCCCTCAAAGCCTCCCTTTAAAACACCATACTCCCAAGTAGAAGTTGGAGAAGAGCATGTGAAAAGCAAGACTCACAACAAAACAGAGTGGGAGTGGGCGTGTGGGCTAGACAAGGCCAAGCCCCTCTCCATTTTCAGCAGGCCAAAACCAAAACCAAAAAAACCCACAAGATTGGGAGGGGAGTTACTGATTTTAATAAAGTTAAACATTAAAACATTATAAAATTTGTTTTAATATAAAACTATATTTTAATTACTTCTGTTAAGGGGCTCTAATAGTGCTTGCATGAATTATAAAATTGCTATATACTGTTTCACCAGTTAACTTCTTTGTTTTACAATCTTAGAACAACACTGCTTATGAAAGGCCCATTTCCTTTTTACCACCTGGAAACACACATTGTGAATGTCAATGAATTAAGACTTTGGTGGCTCCCACTGAAGACAGGGCTACAACTATGCTCAAGACACTCTATCAACTACCCTGCAAAAATCTCAAAATTTAAGTGAATCTCCCCTGCCAGGAGCTCTTTCAGAAGTAGCAATTTAGTGAAGTCAGTCTAGTTTAGTAGCATTCAAATGTCAATCTCAGGGTAATTCCAGAGTGGGGATGGGCTAACTCACAGCTTGGGGCCATAGAGTATATAGTACAACAAAGTTCAGAATAAGCAAAAGGGAGAAAAAGACACAGGAAATAAGACACTTGGTAGTTGGGGGGGGGGACCTCAACTAGGTAACAAATAACATAAAAGCCAGTGAGAGTTGTGTTCCTTCTACTGAAGACGCTACATAAGCGTCTTCTGCTTTTCCCACGATCTACAACCACCCCTCAAAGCCTCCCTTTAAAACACCATACTTCCAAGTAGGGAGAAGAGCATGTGAAAAGCAAGACTCACAACAAAACAGAGTGGGAGTGGGCATGTGGGCTAGACAAGGCCAAGCCCCTCTCCATTTTCAGCAGGCAACAATTTTAAGTTGCACTCATACTGGGTATTTTCCTCAAAGTAACTATCAATCTGCTTCCAGCAAATAGCAGTCACTTTTACGATTCTAAACTAGATCCTTTATATAAGAATGCCCTAGTTCTGCTATTCTAAGATTCCAGCAAAGTCCTCAGTGTCAACACTACAAATTTCAATGACTTAAGCCTTATTTCCAGAATGTAAGATCTTATTTTTACAGTTTTAGTAACTTACAATATCCAAGCTCCTTTCCATGTCTGCCCGGGTGGTATAGTCACAGCCTTGACACTGTTGGAGCAACGTTATTTTCACGGAGCATTGATCACGTAGCTTTCTCTGTGCCTAAAATACCTTTTTTTTTTTTTTTAACCCCAGGCTAGTACACTGTTTCATTACACAAAGGTACCATACTTAATATTTCACCAGTTCTTACTAATGGATGCGGGGTGATTCAACACACAATTCCTTACATCAACATCTTAAATTGCTTCTCTCTGAACCGTTCTGAGCTTAGATACACCTGAACGGCACCCAAACCAAGAAGGCTCCCAAAACTCTAGTTGCAGACAGAAAAACACTTGGCGATAAATAATTACCAGTAAAATTTTGATAAAGGACTTGAAATTCTAGTCTCTGGGCAGCTATAACGACAAACCAGGAACCTGGAGAATGAATGTGGTAAGGTGCTTAAGGGAAACAATTTTTCTCGTCTGAGTGTGTGGAGTGTGTGTGTGTGTGTGTGTGTGTGCGCGCGCGCGCCGTGTGTGATGAGCCGGAGACTTGACTGAAATGCAAGTACTCCTTGGGAAAGAAAATACTACTAAGTTATGAAGGATTTTTGACCCCTCTGGTAAAGGTTAAGGGAATAATAAACGCTTAACGAAGAAGCTTGAAAACTTCGAGTTGATGTTTCGTGTGTTACCAATCACACAAACTTCAAAGCTCAGGTTTAAATATCCACTGCGTTTGGGCTTTAAAGACCATCCCAAAGCGCGTCGCCGCTTCCGCTCCCCGGCCTCCCCAAACCCGCGGCCGGCGGCGCTTGGCCGGTGGGCGAGCAGGCGGCGCCGGGAAGAGCGGCCTCCAGGCGGCCGGCGGCTCTCACCTCAGCTCGTCGTCGACGTTCCGGCCGGGTCTGTTCGGCCGAGGCCACCACCGGGAAGCCGCAGAGCTCTTGTTCTTCAGGATTCCCTAGATGGGCCGGGGCGAGGCGACGTCGAGGCCTCCATTGCCGGTCGCTCGCTGTTGGCTCAGGTGCTGTTGCTGCAGGGTCCAGGAGAAGGGCTAGGCGTCGCTGCGGGGACCCTCCAGCAGCCGCGGAGCCGCAGGGGCTGAAGCAGCCGCACCTGAGGTGGTGGGAAACCACACAACGCGTCGCAGTCACACACAAAGCCCGCGACACCACAGCCCAAGCCGCGCGGCGGGCCGCCGCACGCTCTGTAGCCCGCGGCCCTCGGAGGAGGCCGGCTTAGTGCCCCAGCGCGGAGTGACGCAGACGTCGACGCCAAGCCCAGCCGGCCCGCCCTCTCGCGATATCGGGTGGGGCGGGGCGGGAACGAGACCAGGCTTCTGGCCGCGCCCCTTCTAGCCACGCCCCCACCTTGAGCTCTTTGTTCGCTCCGCCCAGGCTGGCTGCTGCTGTTGCTGGAGCAGTGGGAACCTTCAGAGATTCCCACTGACCTCTGTACAGACCTGTACGTCTGTCACACACCTGCCCACCGCCATACGAGGCTGTATTGTCATTTCTTTTTTATATTAGAAAACGAAGGATTATGGGTGACCTCGCTCCTCAAAGATAAGAGATGTTAGCTGTGAAAGATACATTTCGCTTTTTTTTTTTTTTTTTTTTGCCTTTTCTGAGACAGGGTCTCCCCTTTAGTCCCAGCTGCCTGGAGCTGCTATTGTAGACCAGGCGGGCCTTGAATTCAGAGACGCTGCTTGCTTCTGCCTCCCAAGTGTGGATAAGGAGCAGTGCCCCATGCCTGAACACCATTCCCCGTCTATTTAACCTTCGTGACTGCGTATATAAAATATAGATTATCATTATTGAAATGATCCTTATAAATCATAGACTAGTCCTTATATGATCCAGAATATCGGCATTCGATTTGGGCTATTCTCTTCATACCACTGGAGAAGCTGATGGACCACCGGGGCAGACTTGTTCTGCCTTAGACTTGCGAACAACGCCCAGTTTGGTGTCTTTAGGACTCTGCTCCTGGAAACTTCAGCTTTCCTGAGATCTGTTCTGTTTTGATTTTCTTGGCTGAGTTCCTGCTAGGGAACTCCATCCTGTTGATGAAGATAATGGAGAGGAAGTGGGCTGGAAGGTAAGAAGGGGCTTAGCATTGCTAGCTTGAAAGCTGAATGTGTCCTCCTGGGATTTCTCTCTGCAGCTACCACCTCTGTTCCCAGTCAAATGTCTCCCAACGCCTTTCTCCCTCTGAGACTGGGACCTTCCATTGGATCTTGTATTACAGCCTGTCAGTCTTACTGCCCCTAAGTCCTGTTCAAACCGGAAAGCAGCTGGGTCTTCTTTCCTGGGCCCCCAGCACCTGTGTGGGCGCCACTACCCTAGCTCAGCATTGGTAATCATGTTTTCAAAAGAATACACAAAACTTTTCTTCGTGTTCATAATTATTGGAGCGTTTGTTTTGTTCCTGCTTGAGCTGGGCACTTATCATACTGGACAAGGCCCCTAATTAAACATTGCCTTGCTTGGAGACCCACTAATGAAAAGGGCTTACCACAGTATGACAATGTGTTTTATTACAGTTAATAAAACTAAAAAAGATGTTGGAACAGAAGGTGAAGCATTCTCTGGGGATCCTTGGGAAATATTTCCTTCATAGAAGTTGGACCTTTTCTCTCATACAATTTCTTCCAATAAAAGTAAATGCAGAAGAAAGGGATTCCTTAGCAACTGAAAAACATAAAATGAGAATTTGTCTGAAGCTTGTGAGCACCAGTACAAATCTTCCTTATATTTTACAAGTTGACCCATTTTTCCTCAGTGTAGCCGAGAGATTTCTGAATGTCTGGAAATAGAGTTGTCCCTCCCTGGCTCTGCTGAAGCTTGCTCATAGAAGGGGACATCTGGGCCAAACAGTCCGAGCACCAAATTTCGTGATATTTGTGTCACTGTTCCTATGTGTTGAGGGTTTGCCTGTCAAGAGATGGGATCTTTGGATTCGGTTTCTGGAAGTAACTTTTGAGCTCAAGGCAAATCATAAACAGCATTTAAAAATAAATACATGAGATGGGTTGGCAGGTAAAAGCACTTGCCTTCAAGTCTGACAAGCTGCGTTTGAGCCTCAGGATAGATGTGGCGGATGGAGAGAACCAACTTCCTGAAGTTGTCTTCTGATCTCCATATGTGCACTGTGGAACATGCATGGACACACACAAACACACACAGGCAGGCACACACTAAATAAAATGTAATTTTAAAAAATAAAATCACTAAACAGGATTGTGTGACAGTTATTTTTTATCCTGTTTTGAAGATTCTATCATGGTTTCCAGACCCAATGCAGCAAATTTGGAAGGCAGAGGACACATGTTTAATGTGCTCTGAATAGGTGCACATGTGGCTGAGCCAGTTGGGTTTCTGAGTCTTGGAATGGACTACTAAGGCCAATATGACTGGTCTTCCCACCAAAAGCAGAATTCCAAAGCTGAAGATGTCTTCAGAGGCTGGTTCCCTCCAGCCTGCTTAAGTCATCCACCAGAAGTCCATGAGTGTGCCCCAGCCCAACCTCTGGAAAATACCCAGAGGTTATAACTTAATGACCACTTAGTCAGCCAGGGCTCTTTGTTTGTCAAGAATAGCATATTGTCCTTTTTCTTTTCAAATAATTCCTCCCTGGACAGGGAGATCACAGATCTTACAGTTCACTGTAGAAACTCATGGTAGCAGGGACCACATTAACCAAACAAAATACAAAAAGGATTAGGGACCCTCCAAAGTCTGCAGTGTTGAGACTGTTGTTTGTGCTTGTTTGTGGAGTAGTTGAATAAAATTGGGAAGCTAAAAAAAAAGGATTAGGAAGACAGCCCACAAAGTTGCCAAGAACAAAGATTAATTATTTTCTGCTTGAAAAATAACTGAGGTGCCACTGTGGAGAACCCCACTGTTTCCCTTAAAAGACAGAACCACAAAAGCCTTCAAGTAGCCAAGACCTTTTCTGAGACTCTCAAAGCACAGGCCCCTTTTGATAAACAAAATTTTCATAGTCTCTAGAGGCTTCCTTTAAAAATAAGCTAATTCTGGGCTGGAGAGATAGCCTAGCAGTTAAGAGCACCGACTGCTCTTGCAGAGGACCCAGGTTTGATCCCCAGCACTCACATGGCGTCTGAGAACCGTCTGTAACTCCAATTCCAGGAGAACTCCAGATCCAGGGGATTCCAACACCATCTTTTGACCTCGGAGGCATTGCACGTAATGGGTGCACAGACCTACATGCAGACAGTACATTCATACACATAAAAAATAAATAAAATTTAAATATATATATATTTAAAAATAAGCTAATTCCAGGGATTCCAGACAAGTAGTCTTTTTGGAAATCTATGAGATCAAAACTAAAAAGGAAAAAAAAGCAAGGATAAGCAGCGGCAGGTTTTGGAGTGATGAGCAGGAAATGTGAATTACTGTTCTGGCTAAGCTCTGAATTTATGGGCCTGCTAGAAATCACTCCAGGTTTGGGGGTTTTTTGTTACTCTAAATTTTCCATAAGCATTGCTTGGTTTGTAAATTAGTGTAAGAAGTAAGCAAACGCCAGGCGTGGTGGCGCATGCCTTTAATCCTAGCACTTGGGAGGCAGAGGCAGGTGGATCTCTGTGAGTTCAAGGCCCGCCTGGTCTACAAAGTGAGCTCCAGGCCAGCTGGGACTAAAGGGAGACCCTGTCTCAAAAAGACAAAAAAAAAAAAAAAAAAAAGAAGTAAGCAAACAACAATGTACTGAGATTTCATTCTACCAATTTGATCAAATTCTATTGCATTTTATTCTTTTTTAAAATTTATTTTTTTCATGTATGAGTGTACTGTCTGCATGTAGGTTGGTGCACTTGTGTGGTGCAATGCTGTGGAGTCAGAAGAAGGTGTCAGATTTCCCTGGAACTGGAGTTAAAGAAGGTTCTTAGCTGCCATGTGAGTGCTGGGGATCAAACCCTCGTCCTCTGCAAGAGCAGTCAGCGCTCTTAACCTCTGACCTATCTCTCCAGCCCCTCATTTTATTATTCTATGAACTCATAATGGGATAAGTACAGACTTTGATATAGCTCAGTGATATAACCAAGCTCATACCAGGCTTTTGGTTCCATTGACAGCATCACTCTCACCCGCACCACTCAAAATGAACAACAGGGCCAGTGGATGAACGCACTTTCCACCAAGCCTCATGACCTGAGTTAATTCCCAGGAACCACATGGTGGAAGAAGAGGACTAATTCCTATTATTGTTCTCTGACCTCTACATTCATGCTGCACACACACACACACACACACACACACAAAATTAAAAAGTGTAAAAAAACCCCAGCAACAACAGCAAATCCCATAATGCATGTGATGTGATTATAACTGTTACATGAAGAACATTAAATATATTTCAAAGTCCAAATAGTCATTGCCTATAATGGGATATCTATTTTGAGTATTTGCATTTGTCCTACATTGAAATCTCTCACATATGTAACTTAATTATTTTTTATTTGACGATTGTAACAGTGTCCAGATCAGTGTGGGAAACTCTGCCCCCCCGTCCATTTATCTTCATAATTTTCAAGATACTGGGTTACATAATGATCTTTATCTTATATATAACTGTGTTAAAAATGGGACAAACTCGCTGTGATGATGGATTCCAAAGCCATTCGTAGTTTCCACCAGAACTTTCATGTTGGCCATTTCCTTCCTTGGATGTCTAAGCGAATAAGAAAAAAAAAGAAAAAAGAAAAAAAATGGGACCAGCTCTTAGTGCCTCTCTGATTTTGCTTGAGGAGCACAGCAGCCAGTGGCTGCTCGTCACATGAACCGAAGTCTAAACTCCGCAGGCCTTCAGAAACCGGCCGCAGCAGCTTCTGCTCGTCACATGAACCGAAGTCTAAACTCCGCAGGCCTTCAGAAACCAGCCGCAGCTGCTTCTCAAGGCTCCTTTCTTTTCACATATATTTCCTTTCCCTTGTGTTCGTCTCACCAATTGTGCTGCCCTTCAAAAGGTGCCAGGCTGTCCCAAAACACAGGTCTTGAATCCAATATAAAGCACATGCCCCTGAGGAACAACTGACAAAACTGGCTATAATAGTTGTATGCTGGGGGCTGAAGAGATGGCTCAGCGGTTAAGAGTGCTGATCTCTGCGGCATTGCATGACATGGGTGCACCTACCTACATGCAGACAGTACACTCACATACATAAAAAAAAAAAAGTTGTATGCTTATAGCCCTAGCCACAAGGAAGGCTGATCTGTGAGCACTTCTTCAGCCAGGGAGTCCAAGGCCAGTCTGGGCTATGTAGTAAGACCCCACTTCTCCATTTTATTTATTTATTTATTTATTTGTTTATTATTTTATTTAATGTGTATGAGTGTATACTGTCTGCATGTAGGTAGATTGCACACGTGTCATGCAATGCTGCAGAGATCAGAAGAGGGTGTCATATTCCCCAGGAACTGGAGTTAAAGACAGTTCTTAGCCGCCATGTGGGTGCTGGGAATCAAACCTGGGTCCTCTGCATGAGCAGTCAGCACTCTTAACCGCTGAGCCATCTCTCCAGCCCTGAGACCCCACTTCTCAAATAAAAACTGTGATAAAACACTGACCAAGGCAGAGTTGTGGATGAAAGGGTTTGTTTAGCTTTTTTTAAAATTTATTATTTTTTATGTGTATGAGTGTACTGTCTGCATGTAGGTTTGTGCACCCGTGTAGTGCAATGCCGCAGAGGTCAGAAGAGGGTGTCGAATTCCCCTGGAACTGGAGTTAAAGATGGTTCTCAGCCACCATATGGATGCTGGTAATCGAACCCTGGTCCTCTGCAAGAGCAGTCAGTGCTCTTAACCGCTGAGCCATCTCTCCAGCCCTTGTTTAGCTTTTACTTCCTCCTCACATTCCAACTCTGAGGGAAGTCAGAACAGGAAATCAAGGCAGCAACCTGGAAGCAGGAACCTGGAAGCAGGAACTGATGCCGAGGCCATGGAGGAATGCTGCTTACTGGCCTGCTCCCCTGGCTTGCCCAGCTACCTTTCTTAAACAGCCCAGGCCCACCAGCTTAGGGATGGCACTGCCCATGGTGGCCTGGGCCTTCCCACATCAAATAGCCATTAAGTAAATGCTCTATAGAAGCCTATCTGATCTCTGCAGTTCTTCACTTGGGGAACCCTCTTCCCAAGTAACTCTAGTTTGTGTCAAGTTGACAGAAGCTAACCAGTACAGTCTATCTTTCTATTTGTGCTAGTTAGGTTTCCTTAAGTGGGCCTGTGCTCTGTCCGGATAGGAGTCCAGGCCCTCCTGTGGCTAAGGCAGGGGTTAGGAAACACATAGTTCTCCCCAAAGGAAGTGGTGCCTCACTGATTTTTCACCTCCTGAGCTGGAGGCCGGAAGGAAGCAATGTTAAGCTAGACTGCAGAAAACAGCTCAGGCTTGAGAAAGCAGAAGCAGGGCTGGCCAATAGTCCTTGTTCATATCACCAATCTGAAACATTCCAGGACACAAGCGAATTTGCCTTTCATTGTTTCTCATACGTGAAGGTCTTCTAGCTAGTGTCTTGAATGGAAAATGAAGCCGGAGGAGGCTGAGGGTGTATCTTAGTGGTAGAATGCATGCTTAGTGTACACAAGACCCTGGGTCTAACATACAACACCCCTCCAAAAAGAAGTCAATGTGAAAACTAGCTTTTTTCCCCCACTTGTTTATTTACTTTTTTGAGACAGGATCTCCCTATAGCCCCAGCTGGCCAGGATCTCTCTATGTAATCAGGCTGATCTCCATCTCACAGAGATCCACCTGCCTCTGCCTCCCAAGTGCTCTAATTAAAGGTAAGAGCTGAGCCACCACACCCAGCTCCTCCACATGTTTTTTTTTTAACATGGCGCCTGTACTGTTGTCTTGTAGGTAATCAATTAGAATGTTGCTCCTAGTAGCCGTCTGTCTTTAAAGGTTTACCTGCTTAGTAAACTCATCTAAGACAGACATCTAGTTAACATTAATTTTCCTTAATATTATAAAAGTCCATTACACCTCTAATATTCTGACATCCTTTTGTGTGCATGTGTGTGTTCATGTGAACATGTGGCATGCTAGTGTGCTTGCATGTGCGTATGTGTATGGAGGCTAGAAGTTGACACTGTCTTCTTCAATTGCTCTCCACCTGATCTTTTGGAACAGAGACTCTCACTGAAGCTAAAGTTCATCGGTACAGCCAGGTCAGCTGGCCAATGAGCTCCAGGGATCTGCCTCTCTCTCCCCACCTCCCACCACAGACACATGCTGCTATACTTCATTTTTAGATGGATGTTGGGGATTCAAACTCAGGTCCAAATGTTTGTGGGGCAAGTACTTTACTGACTGAATCATCTCCCTAGCCCTTATTTCAAATTCTTAAATACACCGTTAATATGTGCTGGTTAATAGCAACTAAGTTTGCTTCATTTCAGAAGACTTGAGAAGCATGTTTGACTCTGTCTTAGTAATGGCTCCAGTGCAGTACAACAGCTAAGGCTTGATCCCTGCACTGAGCAGCAGTGAGCTAAGGCTTTGGAGAAAGTTCTTCAGAGTTTTTCAGGGTCAAAGAAAATGGATAAAAATATGAGGTGCTTTTTATTTCATGTTTCCTTACCATAAAGGGACATAGAAATGAAGGAAATGTTCACGAGTGAGCAGGAAGAAAATCTTCTAGTTAATCAATTTAACATTCTTAAGTGTGAAATTATACTTCTTGGAGAATTAGAATATAATGCAATTAAATTAATTGCTATAAAAGCTCTAAGTAGAATTTAACACAAGTATCATTGGCTCTGCCACTGTATTCTCTGAATTCATTTTTTTGTTGCTTGAGAATTTTGTACAAGCATTGAGTATCTTTTGGTAAAGTCCACCCCCCCCAATTCCCCCACTCCATTTCCTCCCCCTCCTGCCATCACTATCTCCTTCTAATTTCATGTGCAATCTCTCCCCTCCCCTCTGCTGGTATGTGTATAGGTGAAGGCCATCTACAGGAACATGGGTGCCCTCTCTCCCAGAAGCCATCCATTACCAATAGTTCCATCACCTCCCCACCTCCAGGCTGAGATTTTGTCTGGCTTGATTTATGCGGGATTTGTGCATTCTGTCACAACTGATGAGAGTTCAAATGTACAATTGCTCCGTTATGTCCTGAAAACAGTTTCAAGCTGAACATGGTGGCACATGCCTTTGACCCTAGCACTTGGGAGGCAAAGGCAGGCAGATCTGTATGAGTTTGAGGCCAGCCTGGTGTATACAGTAAGTACCAGGTCAGCCAGAGCTGTCTCAAAACAAGAACAAAAAGAACTTCATTTTAGTCGTCCACTCCCTCTGCTCTGACAATCTTCTCACCCCTCTTCCCAGGTGATCCCTGAGCCTTGAGAAGAAGAGTGTGATGTAGATGTCCTGTGTAGGGCTGAACACTCTATAATCTTATTTTCTGCATGTTGACCAGTTATGGATCTCTGTGTTAATAACCATCTACTGCTACTCTAAAGAGGGTTGAGAACTGCTCTAGTCTATGAGTATAACACTAAGTCATTAGAAGTCAGTTTAATACTATGCCTACTTAGCTGAATAACATGAGCTCTTTCTCTTTTTAATTCATTTATTTTTATTATATGTATATTAGTGCTTTCTTTTTTTTTGAGACAGGGTCTTCCTGTAGCCCCAGCTGGCCTGGAACTTTCTCTGTAGACCAGGCTGGCCTTGAACTCCTAGAGATCTGCCTGCCTTTGCCTCCTGAGCACTGGAATTAAAGGTACGCGCCACCATGCCCAGCCTGTATTACTGTTTTTGTCTACATATATAAGTCAGATTCCGTGGGACTGGAGTTACAGGCAGTTGTTAGTCAGCATGTGGGTCCTGGAATTTAAACCGGGGTCTTCTGCAAGAACAGCCAGTGTTCTTAATCACTGAGCCATCTCTTTAACCCCATGAACTCTATTTTCAATTCTTCCAGGTTCTGGGACTCAGTCAAGCCCTTTCCCCTTGGGACTGCCAACTAGGCAAACCTAGTCAGCTCCCAGGAATCAGATGGTATGGTAGACAAGAAGGTTCACTCACTAGACTGTCACATCATCTTGATACCCTCAGCTCCCCTTGAACATGCAGCCTCTGTCTTTACCATCATCCTCGGGCGTCTTCATGTTCCTTGGCCCTTTCTGCTACACACTGGCTCAATTACTCATCAATAAGCAATTCCTATTGGGGGCCATGTTCAGAACTTCTAACAAAAGTGGTATGGCCCGGCTCCAAGCAAGCAGATGGAAAATGGCCATGATATAAGGATGAATTGTATATAGTTTGGGGGTTCATCAGGGATGATGAAGAGCATTCTGAAGGCTCAGAAGAGTGAATGTCTGGACTGGAGAGTTTGGTTCCCAGCATCCATGTAGAGAGGCTCATAACCCTTGTAAAACCAGCTCCAGAGCTCCAGGGTATAGAGAGTTGAAAGAAGCTGAGCCTTCTCCTGGGCTCCCAAGGTTGGTTCCTTCATATTCTTCTCATCCTGATCCCCAAGATAAAAATCCTCCTCCTTCATTCATCGTCAACTATGTATTCCCTTCCAGTTCCATCTGGAAGACTTATGTAAATCTCTAAATTTCATCAAGAACTTTGGCTCAAATTTTTCTCATTTATGAAATATTTGTACTGGGCATGGTTGCGCACGCCTTTATTTTTTTTATTTTATTATTATTTTTTTGGTCTTTTTGAGACAGGGTCTCCTTGTAGCCTCAGCTGTCTTGGAACTCACTCTGTAGACCAGGATGGCCTTGAACTCACAGAGATCTACCTGCCTCTGCCTCCCAAGTGCTAGGATTAAAGGTGTTCGCCACCACGCCCGGCGGGTTGCGCATGCCTTTAATCCTACACTCTGGAAGCAGAGGCAGGTAGATCTCTGTGAGTTCAAGGCCAGCCTTATCTACATAGTGAGTTCCAGGCCAGCTGGGGCTACAGGGAGACCCTGTCTCAAAAAAGACAAAAAAAAATATTTGTTGCGCTGGCTAGAGAAATGGCTTAGCAGTTAAGAACACTTGCTGTTCTTCCAGAAGACTAGGATTTAGCTCCCAGCACACACATAATGGCTAATAACCCTCTGTAAGTCCAGTTCCAGGGGATCCAACACCCTCTTCTGGCCTCCGTGGGCATTGCATGACACAGGTGCACTTACATACATGCAGGCAACATACTCATACACATAAAATAAAAATAATAAATAAAATATTTTCAAAAAGGAATATTTGTTGGAGAGATGGGTCAACTGTGAAGAATTCTTTCTGCTCTTTCAGAGGACCCAAGTTTGTTTCTAAGTACCCACACTGGGAGGATCACAACTACCTGTAACTACAGCTCCAGGAGATCCGACACCCTCTTCTGGTCTCCACAGGCACCTGCACTCATATGGCATATACTCACAAAGACACACACAGTTATTTAAATAAAAATAAATATAAAAAAATTTGTTAACCTCTAGGTCAGTTTCCTACATACACAAGACGCATAAGATATAATTTAGTTCTTTTTTTTCACATAAATTTATTTTTATTTTTTTTAACAAATCTAGACCCCTGTGTGCCTCCCCATTCTCCCACCACACCAGAGCTCATGGATTCTGCCAAACATGCTTTTCATCTCTTTCTCAGTCTTTCTCAATATTTTCCATGAGGAAGTTGACTGTTTTGAGCAGAAGTTCACTGTTTCAGTCAGTTCTTCGATTCAGTCCTTTCTGTTATTGGTGGTGGTGGTGTTGTTTCCAATATGCATCACTCCCAACTGCTTTGGACAAAAGCTCAGGGGGCCATTTACAAGAAATACTTACAACTAGGTAATTGGCACTAGCATCCACAGATGAGGGATATCATTTGTCGTTTGTTTTTCTGGGACTGTGTTACTTCACACAGCATGATGTCCTCTAGCTCCAGCCATTTTCCTGCAAAGCTCATGATGTCATCTTTCTTTACTGCTGCATAGAACTTCATTGTGTAGATGTACCACATTTTCTCTATCCACTCATCAGTTGAGGGGCATTTGGGTTGGTTCCAGCTCCTTGCTATTCTGAAGAGAGCTGAAATAAACACGGCCGTGCATGTATCTCTGTGGTGGGGTGAGTCTCGAGGGTACATACCCAGGAGTGGTATGGCTGGGTCGTGTGGCAAGTTCATTCCAAGTCTTCCAAGGGTTCTCCACACTGCTTTCCATAGTGGCTGTATGAGTTTACATTCCCACCAGCAGTGGATGAATGTTCCCCTTTCCCCACAACCTCTCCAGCACTTGGATAATTTAGTTCTTAAATATAAGTTCACAGTTTAATGAAAGAATATAAAATAACCACCAGCCTGGGTGGACATAGGGTATTCAGAAATGTGGACACATGGAATTGTTGGTGTACTGGTTTTCTGTGACTGCTTTCATAAGTACCACAAACCAAGTGGCTTCAAAACAAAAGAAATGCATTCTCACAGTTCTGAACACTAGAAGTGTGAGATCAAGGTAGGTCACACTGCCCTCGACTCTGAGTTGAATTGTTTTTTGTTTGTTTCAGTTTGGTTTTGATGTTTGTTTTTTGAGACAGGGTCCTGCTATGTAGTTCTGGCTGACCTTGAACTCCATATGTAGATTAGGTTGGCCTTGAACTTTTGGCAATTTTTCCTGAGTCTGTCTCCCAAGTGCTGGTATTATAGGCCTGTATCACCACACCCAGCTGAGAATTCTTTCATGCCTCTTCCCAACTTCTAGTGGTGGCCGCTGGGCCCTGCCATTCCCTCACTTGGAGTTGTACCATTCCACTCTGTCTCTGTCATTGCGTGAAGTTCTCCTTGTGAGTTTCCACGTCCACTGGGTATTTTCTTCTCTAATAACCTCATCTGAACTTGATTCAACATACAAAGACTCCTAATATTCCAGGTACCAGAGATTAGGACTGCACTATATCTTTGCGGAGGACACTGTTTAACCCATGGCAGTTAGATTGGAAGTGAGGATGAGACAAAGCTGGCTGGTTAGACACAGACATGATGAACTGGCAAGCGGAATGAGCAGGTAGAACTGGGGAGGAAGCAGGGAGCCACGTCATCCGGAGCCACATGTGCAAATGAATTACAGAGAAGGCAGCAGCTTTGGAAACTGAAAGTGGTTGAATTCAACAGATATAAAGGATCTCTGCTCAACAGAGATATCCCTGAACGTGACAGGAGCCAGGTCTTCATCCAGCCTCCCCACCCCCCTACAAATGCCTGCATTCTTAGACTCTGGTTTTTGACTGGAAGAGACCGGTCATCTTGGACTCCTAACCCCCATCACTTCCTACAAGCAGTTGATCCCTAAATCCACTCCCAAAAGTCTCCTAAATCTGCCTTCTTATTGGTCTGCTTTGCGTGTCCAGGCCCACTTTGTAACGCATGCGTGTGCCCCGGCCTCCTCTCTGGACTTCTGACTTCACTCTCCTTCATCTCTCTCTTTCTTCTTCATCCTTTTCTACTTCCAGAGCCATTGCTCAATATTACCAGCTCAAAACAGTGCCCTTCCCTGGGGGAAGTGTCCAGCCAAGTGGTAGATGGATCTCTATTGTGTAATGAATGAGCTTTTGCAGGCGGCTGAGCAGCACCAAACAGCTCTTCCTCCTCCGCCCCTGGTGTCCCATCCCGGGCATTTGCTTCTCAGCGTCATTTGTGAATTAATAAGTTAGTGTTCTGATCTTTCAAAGCGCAAGTTAAATTTCTTTCTAGATTGAAATCCTTCATCAGGCTGAAATTTGAGTTCCTTGTTGTCATCTATGATGCTATCAGTTATCTAACACCATCCCCTGTGTGGTCGTTGTCGTCGTGTCCAACACCCCCCCCCCCCGGGAAATTACTTTGTA
Organism: Rhizomys pruinosus; assembly: GCA_009823505.1. Lineage (NCBI taxonomy): Eukaryota > Metazoa > Chordata > Mammalia > Rodentia > Spalacidae > Rhizomys > Rhizomys pruinosus. The sequence continues at coordinate 58,334 of VZQC01008488.1, read as the reverse complement.
TTCTAAAGCTGCTCCACAGGTTGGCACACTGGATGCTCCTGAGTAATTTGAGTTCTTTCATGTGGCAGACCTTCTCCTGCCCAGGATGCCCCCCAATCTCCTGCTAACTCTCGTTCTTCTTCTAAACGCAGCTTTGGATTTGTTCCTGGAGGAAGTCTTGCCCACTTCTTCCCACAAGGCTCTATTCTACCCTAAATCTCCAAATCCTGTATTGCAATGCTTAGTTTTCTTGTTTACCTTTTCCTGTGGACAATAAACAAATCTAGCAGGGTCCAGATCAATTCTACTAAAAGCAGGGTACCAGAAAATCTGCCCTTTGTCCATCCAGTCTTGCTCCCTCCTCTTTTCTTTCCTTCCTTCCTTCCTTCCTTCCTTCCTTCCTTCCTTCCTTCCTTCCTTCCTTCCTTCTCTTGCTTAATTTTTGGCATTTTTTTCTCTTTCAATGATATTGAGATTTCCACAAACATTAGATGTGGACTTTGAGCTGCCCCCTTCAAAGAAGTAGTTTGCAGTTATTCATAATGGATGCTGAACAGCCAGGCCAAAATACGGTGGGCATGGAACACTTGGCTGGCAGCTAGAGGTATTGCTGTGGAAGAAATGTTAAATAGAGAAGGAAAATCATTACTGTGGGTGGATCTCAATTGTAAATGCTTGAAATAGCTTGCTTTCAGTAAGCATAATATCTGGTGCAAAGGAGTATTTATAATTAGCATTTAAGAACACTAATTACTATACTTTAAATTATGTTCTTATGTTAAATTATATTCTAGTATGTTACTTTGTGATTTTAAGATTTTTTTCCCCCTTGGAGACAGGGTCTTACTATGTATCCCAGGTTGGCCTCAATGCACAACTTCTTGACTGTGCTTTCCTGGTACTCACATTATAGGTGTGTATCACCAAATCTGGCCTAGGATTTGATTAATTTGGTTTGTTTTTTTTTTGGTCTTTTTGAGATGGGTCACCCTTTAGTCCCAGCTGGCCTGAAGCTCGCTCTATAGACCAGGCTGGCCTTGAACTTACAGAGATCTGCCTGCCTCTGCCTCCTGAGCGCTGGGATTAAAGGCGTGTGCCACCACACTCCGGGCACAGATTTGATTAATATTAAAGAACCAAAAGATAATAGCTACAGGGGAATGAAACAATTCCAGCATTCACAAAATGTTGCAAATCTATTCTGAGCTCATTTGAAGTAGAAGTCTGAGTCCAGGTGCTTTTGATTACAATATGTTTTAAAGTCCTTAAAGTACCAAAAAGAAAGAAAAGAATAGTTAAAAGAGATTGATAGGGGCTGGAGAGGTGGTTCAGGGGTTAAAAGCACTTGCTGTTCTTCCCAAGGAAGTGGTTTTGATTCCTGGCATCTACATGGCGGCTCTGTTGCCTTCTTCCTGCCTTCATGGACATGACACGCTGGCATCAAAACACTTGTACAGATAAAACTAAATAAATCATTTTAAGACTGATAAAATTATTGACTTTTAAGGGAGGCTCTACATTCAAATCTTGTCTTAACTTCATTCCTCTGAACTACAAGTGGAAATACAAAGATGGCTGAGAGTCCCTGACTACCATGTAGCAAGAGAGATAGGCCACCAAATCTACAGTTAAGAATCAAGGGGGCTGGAGATAAAGCTCAGCAGTTAAGAGCACTGGCTGTTCTTACAGAAGACCCAGGTTTGAATCCTAGAACCCACATGTGGGCAAATAACCATCTGTAACTCCAGCTCTCAGGGTTCATTGCCCTCTTCTGTCCTCTTCGGTCACTGTACGACATGGGTGCCCTTAAACACATGCAGGCATAACATAAAATTAAAATAAATAAATAATAAACTGGCATAGCATTGCACACCTTTAATCTCAGCACTTGGGAGGCAGAGGTAGGCACATCCCTGTGAGTTCAAGGCCAGCCTGCTCTACAAAGTGAGTTTCAGGCCAGCTGGAGCTACAGGGAGACCCTGTCTCAAAAAGACATAAATAAATAAATAAATAAATAAATAAATAAATAAATAAATAGAGTCAAGAAGAGATGGCTCACAGTTTCATGCTTGCTGCATTTACAAAGGGCCTGAATTCAGTTCCCAGAACCCACATGATGTGGCTCACTCTGCCTGTGACTCCAGCTCTAGTGAATCCAATTCCCTTTCTGGCCTCCATAAGGCAACACACACACACATACACACACACACACACACAATCTTTAGGAAAAAGGATCAGAACATAGTGGATGAAGGGGATGGAGGATTAATCAGAAATTAAGGGTATATGAAAAAGTCATATGGAAATCTACTATCTTGTAACCCAAATTAAAAAAGAAATACAAAAGACAGATTGAAGGGAGTTACCCTGCATGATTAGATAATGCTGCTCTTAGAAGCAGTAGGTTACTGAACAATTAATCCCCAGCACCAGGTGGGATACTTCCATAGGAGTTGCTCCAGGAGACCACAGAGCCCTGTCCCCAACAATATAGACTAGCTTGTCAGTATTCTTGGTTGCCAGAACTATAGGATAAGACTATATTGCTGGGGCTGGAGAGATGGCCTAGTGGTTAAGAGCATGGACTGCTCTTTCAGAGGACCTGGGTTTGATCCCCAGCACCCACATGGCGGCTGAGAACTGTCTTTAATTCCAGTTCCAGGGGAATCCGACACCCTCTTCTGACCTCTGTGGCATTGCATGACATGGGTGCACAAACCTACCTGCAGACAGCACATTCAAAACACAAACAAACAAAAAAAGACTATATTGCTGAAGCCACCCCATACTTTGTTTGCAAAATATAAAGAAAGCAAACTAGAACGGATCTGGAAACTTCTTCCTTGCTGACCAGCATTAAAATGTTGGAGGTGCTATACAGGCTACTGGGGAGGTAATGACAGCAAGGTTTTCCCCAGCCGTGAAACCTATAAACTAGAAAACCAACCTGGTACTATCAGCCTTTTGTTTTGTTTTTGTTCTTGAGACAGTCTCCCTGTAACCCCACCTGGCCTGGAATTTGCTATGTAGACCAGGCTAGCCTTACTCTCACAGAGATCTGCCTGCCTCTGCCTCCTGAATGCTCTGATTAAAGGTATGTGCCACCACAACTAGCTCTATTAGTGTTAATCAGAGAAGCTACTCTCTGACTCATGGATGCCCAAGAAGCTGAGAATAAGTAACAGTTGAGGATTCAGTCCTAAATAAGACAATTATACCACCAGGCTCTAATGGATAGTACCCAAACCATGGTCATACAGATGGCCCTGGTTAAACTCAGTGGGTCACAAAACTAATAGAAATGAATGTGAGAGGGGGGAAAAAAAAAGCTGGGCATGGTGGCGCATGCCTTTAATCCTAGCACTTGGGAGGCAGAGGCAGGCGGATCTTTGTGAGTTCAAGGCCGCCCTGGTCTTCAGAGTGACTTCCAGGACAGCTGGGGCTACAGGGAGACCCTGTCTCAAAAAGACCAAAAAAAGAGTTTCAGGCCAGCCAGGGCTATGTAGTGAAAACTGTCTCAAAACAAAACAAAACAAAACATCTACAAAATCAAAACATGGTATAAATGTAGCTGTAACAAGCCAGACATGGTGGCACATGCCTTTAATCCTAGCACTTGGGAGACAGAGGCAGGTGGATTTCTGTGAGTTCAAGGCCAGCCTGGTCTACATAGAGAGTTCCAGGACAGCTGGGACTACAGGGAGACCTGTATCAAAAAGACCAAAAAAACAAAAAAAAGATAGCTCAGGAGTTTTGTCTGAAATGAAGGGAAAAAATTTCTTTCCTTCCTTCATTGACAGTCCATACTTTTTCTGTAATATTTCAAAGCATAATTTAGAAGGGCTGACCTTCTGAAGGAGAAAGAAGAAAGGACAGATGGATGCGGTAGGGGTTACGATCTAGAGCCTATAAAGGGGACACGAGAACTGGACACGGTGAAACTTTCACACTTATAAGAAAGTAGTAATGTTTTCCAATGAGTACACTAATATATGAACCAGTGTTTGCTGATCGAATCCCAAGGAGGCAGCAGAGACTCAGGGGAGGAGGGGAGTGTGTTTCAGAACTCCTGTCTTTAGCACTTCTTGTTCTGTCTTGTTCAGAGGGTCCTCAGGAGCTGGGCTGCTGCTCCAAGTCACTCATTCCCACACTTCCTAGCAGAGTTGTCTTCAATACATGAAACAGTATCACCCCAGTGCTTAAAATATTAAAATCTGCATCCAAGACCCCCATGTCCAAGTGTCCTTGTAGTTCTGCAGAGCAGAATTTTCTCATCTCACTCATCTCTGATGACAGAGTTACGATAAAGCCTGGATGAAGTTGGCTTATTCATAGTTATATCTTGAACAAAACTGCCTATATAGTGGTTATTGACTTGCCTGATATAAGCTTAACTTTATACCATAGGTGTGTGTGTTTGTTTGTTTAGGTATCATGGAGACCTAAAAATCACTTTTTTTTCTTATAGAGTATATTTTGTTTTGTTTGTGAGAAAAATGAACAAAATATGATTTTTTTAAGAGCCACTTCATTTGGGTGAGTTTCAGTTTCCCCATTTAGAAAGTGGGATATGCACGTGAGAAAGCCAGTGGTATTCCAGTGGTCAGTTGTGGGGACATACCAGAAATAGCAAACTGGGAGGCAATCTTACCTGAGTATGTCCAGGCATATTGTGTATCTAGGGTCTGTTTCCTTCTGGGCCCCAGCACATCTACTAAGCCTCTTCTTACTCCTGCATCGGTCCATTCATTCACTCATTTATTTGATAAATGTCTCTTAAATATCTCATATGTGCTGTCATGGGCTCTGAGAATACAAGAGTGTACTGAAAAGGTCAGGTTTCTGCTTTCAGAGGCTGTATTCTAGTAGAAGACATGAACAACAAAATATAGACAAATAAGAACAAGATAAAGAAATCAAAAGAGAGGAAGGAATGGAAAGTACCTTGAAGTAGATGTTTCCTGAGATGCCAGCAAAGCTGACACCTAACAAAGGAAATGCCAACAACTTCTGCATTTACAAAGGCAATCATCAATAATTTATAGCTGCAAAAATGACCCATCTAGATTGCTTGCCATGCACATTATCCTTTGTTGACAAGATACCCCTAAGCAACATGCCATTTTGTCGGCTTCAGATGCGTCTGCGGCATCTTGCAATGGGTTGGTCCCAGTTATTACCCAGCACTCCCTCATTTTAGAGAGGACATAGGGAGTCCTCTGACTCCGTGGCACACACACTGGTTTTCTGCTCAGATCAGGCTTCAGGCAAAAGCAAGTACCCACTTAGTCACAGCTGAAATGCCCTGGCAGAGGAGTGACCACCTGCTTCTTCCAGTCTTGCCAAGCTGGCCAGAGAGTGCCTGAGCCCATTTGTCACCTACTAAGGATGGAGCTGACTCAGAACGCTGGCAGTAATTTTGACCTGGGAGGGGTGAGAAGCAAGGCTTGGATGGAAAGCAGATGGAGCTGGTGGCTGCCTATGTCAGATGTTTGGAATTTTTATGTATGGCCAGTTCCCAATGCTGGGAATTCTGCTAGAAGCTAGTATCCAATCCATTGGGTCTTGAAATCTTTTCTATTTTATTTGGGGCCTTCTGGTTTTCCATTAATGTGTATATTTTTAGAGGTGAAGCCACTTTTTATTTTATTTTTTTCAAAAGAAAAAAATAGTGTTTTTTTTATTTTATTAACTATCACACTGTTATAATAAACTTTAAACATACAATAAGGTAACCTTTAAATTTGAGGTGATCTTAAAGATAACAAATGAACAGAATCCAACTTTTGAAATAGGTGAACTGCTGAAGTTATAGGTATACATTTAAGAAAATTGTATAGGGGCTGGACAGATGGCTCAGCAGTAAAGAGTGCCGACTGCTCTTGCAAAGGACCAGGTTTTGATTCCCGGCACCCACATGGTGGCTAAGAACCGTCTTTAACTCCAGTTCCAGGGGGATCCGATGTCCTTTTCTGACCTCTGCAGCATTGCACGACATGGGTGCACCAACCTACATGCAGACAGTACACTCATACACATTAAAATAAAAATAAAAAAAGATGCGATCTTTAAAAAAAAAAAGAAAATTGTATAGCTCTTACAAGACCAGCAATGTAATTTTATTTTGTACATTTTTTATATATTTCTGTATGTGTATGAATGTACTGTCTGCATGTAGGTTTGTGCACCCATTTCATGCAATGCCTTGGAGGTCAGAAGAGGGTGTTGGATTCCCCTGGAACTGGAGTTCTGGAATTAGAGTTTCAGATGGTTCTCAGCCACTATGTGGGTGCTGGGGATCGAACCCGGGTCCTCTGTAAGAGCAGTCGGTGCTCTTAACCACTAGGCCATCTCTCCAGTTCATTTTGTACATTTTTAAATTGACAATATAAAAAATAATTAAAAAATAAAAAGAAAATACAGCATAATAAAAACATACATTTCTCAATTAAATGTATTGGATACATATAAATTTTAAGAGAAGAAGCAAAAAAGGAAAATGGTTGATATTTAAGTGCAGACTGACTACCTAGACAAAAAAAGAAAAAAAACTTAAAAAATAATCATAAAACCTCTAGTTTCTATGACTAATATCCATATGGTTGGAGTATCATCACTGTGGAAGTGATTTTGTTATGTTTGCATATGTTATACTTTACTGGTAATTTACATGATGGCTGTAAGGCCATGGCAGACATGGTTTTTGGAAACAAGATTGGATAAAAATCACTGCTAAGGCATAATACACCTTATTTTCTTTTTTTGGTCTTTCAAAATTCAGGAAAAAGGATTAAAACACATCAAAATAAAAAAGTTATTCACTCTAGCAGTACAATGCTAGCTCTTTGGAAGCTGGGAGAAATGATACCTTGATGACTGCGGGAGGAACAACACTTATCCTTGCAAATATTCAACAAGGTTCTGTTTCAGGGATAGGAACTGTTAATACTTCTGCCACCAGCAATCAGGACGTCCTTACCAACACTGAAATCCCTTTACAGCTTGTTACAGTTTCTGGAAATGAGACAATGGAGTAAATATTACACAAATACTTATTCATTATGGTTATTTATTTATTTATTTATTTATTTATTTTTGTCTTTTTGAGACAGGGTCTCCCTTTAGTCTCAGCTGGCCTGGAACTCACTTTGTAAACCAGGCTGGCCTGGAACTCACTTTGTAAACCAGGCTGGCCTTGAACTCACAGAGATCCACCTGCCTCTGTCTCCCAAGTACTAGGATTTTTTTTTTTTTTGGTCTTTTCGAGACAGGGTCTCCTTGTAGCCCTAGCTGTCCTGGAACTCACTCTGTAGACCAGGCTGGCCTTGAACTCACAAAGATCTGCCTGCCTCTGCCTCCCAAGTGCTAGGATTAAAGGTATGTGCCACCACACCCGGCTTCCAAGTGCTAGGATTAAAGGCGTGCGCCACCACACCCGGCTCCATTATGGTTATTTTTATACAGTAGTGAGAAGAATATTGTTCCTATGTTCTTAGATATCTTTTTATTGATGTGCAAAAATTTTTGGATTGACAGTAGCTTGGTTATACATGACATTGAAATGCCTTACTTTGTATGATATTCCATAGTGTATTAAAAATGGTAAAATTGCATGGGTTTGTAGGTTCTTTTAGAATCTGAAGATTGAAATTGAAATCTGAAAGACTGAAATAGAAGAAATGAAAATTTATCAAGTTATATAAAGAGAAAATTGAATTTAACAATGCGAATGGTAGTCTAACCAAATGTACCAATCCTGTGTGGTTTAGTGTAAAAAATGAGAAACTGTTGGTATTTATTTATTGTAAGATAAAAAATTTGGTGGTAAATAAATCATATTATGATAAAAATTTTTGTAATTTTCTTGATTACTGGAATTTTTATTATGCATAACTGATAAATCAAGTTTCCAAGCAAATGTTACATAGTGTAAGCTTTACTTAGCTTATCAATTTGTCATTTTGAAGCTAATTATTTTATTTTTTATTTTTTTATGTGTATGAATGTACTATCTGCATGTAGGTTTGTGCACCCATGTCATGCAATGCCGCAGAGGTCAGAAGAGGGCATCGGATTCCCCTGGAACTGGAGTTAAAGATGGTTCTCGGCTGCCATGTGGGTGCTGGGGATCGAACCCGGGTCCTCTGCAAGAGCAGTCAGTGCTCTTAACCACTAGGCCACCTCTCCAGCCCCTGAAGCTAATTATTTTAATTAGGTTAACTATGTACAATATTTTAAGCATTACTCTTGTAAGATTTTGAAAAACTACATTTTAACATGGAACTTAAGGGATAGTCACCTTTTAAATCCTGTTGAAAAGTCATGTTTAAGATTTAATAATGTCTTGTTAATATTTTTTCAATAATGAAGTTGGGCAATATAACCAATGTTCTAAAAATGTTTAAAATGTATAGGTTGAGGCATTTGGGTGGTAAGAAAATTTTATAGAGACCACTTTTTTTTTTTTTTTTTTTTGGACTTTTTGAGACAGGGTCTCTCTGTAGCCCTGGCTGGCCTGGAATTCACTCTGTAGACCAGGCTGGACTTGAACTCACAAAGATCCACCTGCCTCTGCCTTCTGAGTGCTAGGATTAAAGGTGTGCACCCACCATGTCTGGCAGAGGCCACTTTCTAAATACCGTAACTACTGTCTAAAAGAGACTCACATGCTTGGTTCAGTGCCTCATACTGGAGTCCCAGAACTTGGAAGGATTGCTGTAACTTTGAAGTCAGCTTGGGTGACATAATGAGTTCTAGACCAGCCTAAGCTATGGAGTGAGACCCTGCCTCAAGATATCAAAAAACAAACTACCTCACAAAAAAGTTTGAAAATGGCAAGACTCAAGTTGTAGGTATGCTTGCTCGGGATCTCATCCAGAATCAGCCACCTCTGTCTGAAATGGCAAATTCATAGGCCCACTCTCAGAGTGTGGCTCATCCCACTTGGGTGGGAAAAGCAACCTGGAAATCTCTCTCTTTCTATGAGAGGGGCAGTCTGTGTTTACTGTAGAACAATGCAAATGGAACCATAAATCAAGGTAGAGGGCTATGGTCTCTCTGTGTGTCTCTCCCTCTCTGTCTCTGTCTCTTTCTCCCCGCCCCATGTGTGTGTGTGTGTGTGTGTGTGTGTGTGTGTGAGAGAGAGAGAGAGAGAGAGAGAAAGAGAGAGAGAGAGAGAGAGTTAGTAGCTATTTCTCTTTGATTGTGAGCTTGAGCTTTAACAGCTGTGCCAATTTACTAATCTGAAGGGTTTTTTTTTTTCTTCATCTTTTTGAGATGGCTCAGCCTCATAGATATCTGCCTGCATCTACCTCCTGAGTGCTAGGATTAAAGGTATTTGCCACCATGGCTGGCCATAGTCCTTCTTTGGTTTTTTTTTTTTTATTTTATTTTATTTATTATTTATTTATTTATGTGTATGAATGTACTGTCTGCATGTAGGTTTGTGCACCCGTGTCATGCAATGACTCAGAGGTCAGAAGAGGGAGTTGGATTCCCCTGGAACTGGAGTTCTCCTGGTATTGGAGTTACAGACCCTTCTCAGCGGCCATGTGGGTGCTGGGGATCGAACCTGGGTCCTCTGCAAGAGCAGTCAGCGCTCTTAACCACTAGGCCATCTCTCCAGCCCCCATAGTCCCTCTCTGAAGGAAGCATGGAGGAGCTCAAGCAGGATCCTGAAGCAGAAACCATGGAGGAACATTGTTGCTAGGTGGCTCACAGGTTTATGCTTAGTTAGCTTTTTTTTTTCTTTTCTTTTGTATGTGTTTGAATGCACTGTCTGCATGCGGGTTTGTGTACCCGTGTCATGCAATGCCTTGGAGGTCAGAAGAGGGTGTCAGATTCCCCTGGAACTGGAGTTACAGACAGTTCTCAGCCATCATGTGGGTGCTGGGGATCAAACCCTGGTCCTCTGCAAGAGCAGTTGGAGCTTTTAACCACTAGGCCATCTCTCCAGCCCCATAGTTAGCTTTTTTTATACAGCCGAGGGACCACCTGCCCAGGGAATGTGCTGCATATAGTGGCTGAGTGCTCCTACATCAACTAAGACACTCACTAACAGACATGGCCACAAGACAGTGTCATCTAGGTAATCCCTCAATCAAAGCACGGGGCACCATGCCTGGCAGTTGTTTTGTAAATGTGTTTTTGGATTCTTTTCTCTAAAAAAAAGTATATTCTCTCAATAAAAAATGTATTTATTTTTCCCATATGAAACCTCAGAGAGAACAGCTGGAGAAAAAGCAAGATTAACACTGGATGGAGTTCCCTGGATCCCACCACACTACTACCTGCTATTTCTAGTTAGCTAAGATCCCCTCTTCCAGAAAACATTACATAACTTTTGAGCCTATTTTAATATTATATAAAAAGGCAGAATACTGGTTTTAGCATACAAATTCACCATATTTAATAAATATGAAAACTCTTCAGTTACTCATCATTATCAAGGTAAGATGGTTGCTTTGGAGGTCTTTTTTTAAATTTTATTTATTATTTTATGTGTATGAGTATACTGTCTGCATGTAGGTAGGTGCACCCATGTTGTGCAATGCCGTGGAAGAAGGTCTCAGATTCCCCTAGAACTGGAGTTAAAGACAGTTCTTAGCTGCCATGTGGGTGATGGGAATCAAACCCAGGTCCTCTGAAAGAGCAGTCAGTGCTCTTAAGTGCTCCATCTCTCCAGCCCCTGGAGGTAAGTCTTTTATAAAATACAACAGGCAAGTAAAATGATCTCAGAATAAAAAGGTGTGTGTGTGTGTGTGTGTGTGTGTGTGCGTGTGTGTGTGTGTGTGTGTGTGTGTGCCTAATCTTACAGAAATCCAAAGGCAGGAACCTAAAACAGCTAAGCTTTAGGAATTGAGCTGGGACATGGAAAGACATCAGCAACTGAAGCTGTTGCTAGGAGTCTCAGGAGGATGGGCGACGTCTCTGCTAACATCTGCCCTTGTGCTCTGTACTCTTCTGCCTTCTGTCATGCACATCACCAGTACAGTCCCTGCCAACCTTCCAGACCTGGAACATTCAACGATCATTTTTCCAGTTCTCAGAAGTTGTTTGGATGGCAGGGCCTTCTGCATATGAGAAAAACACTCCAGCACTGAGCTACATCTCCAGCCCTCTCCAGATCTCTTAGTGCAGAATCCCTGTTACCCTTTCCATGTGGTTAGGCCACAAAAATCAAAGGCTGTTGTTCAGCCTGCCGATTGGTGGCCACTAGCTCAGGTGCACACTCCCTGGTTCAGATCGATGTGGCCGTGGAGGAGAGCCACATGCTCTTCGCAGCACAGCAGCCGGGCCCCCAGCAGGGAGAGTGTGGGAAGATGGCACCAACTCCTTGTGGCTTCGTAGTCCATATATATTATTTAATTTATATTGAGTTTTTTGTTTTTTTTTATTTTTTTTTTTTTGGTCTTTTTGAGACAGGGTCTCCCTGTAGTCCCAGCTGTCCTGGAACTCACTCTGTAGACCAGGCTGGCCTTGAACTCACAAAGATCCGCCTGCCTCTGCCTCCTGAGTGCTATGATTAAAGGCGTGTGCCACCACGCCAGGCTCATATTTTCATGAATACACAACATGACACTAAGTGGCTGTTGATGCTGTCCCCCAGCTGTCTTAGTCTCACTTCTTTCCACTTGTAGACTGCTATAGTCAGAGAGGTTGGCTCCCTGATTCCCTCTTGGCAATTGGGGTAACCTCCTCAGAGGGTAATGTGCTAAAAGTAGGAGCTAAAAGATTGACTAGGCAGTTTAGGGTCAAGACCCCCTCCCCAAAGAGCCAGTTTCTTTCTCAGCTGAGAGCTGAGGACTTCCTGGATCTGCCAGTGGACCTATCCTCTGGTTGCTCTGACTCGTGGCTCATATGTCCTTTACTCACTTGTCAGTTCTATTGACCAGTAGGTCCTTGCATCCTAAACCAACTGGTGGTCTTCATGAAAGAACCATTAGGAGGCATAAGACTGATGGCTTTCAGGTCAGACCGACCACATCAGACTTGACCAAAATGATATAAATAATAATTATTCAGACAGGAAGCCATATGATGATGCCACCCAAATGGACTAAATATCTTAAAATAAAGAGACCAAGATTGGTCTCTAGAATACCCACAGGAATGGGGGAATGTAAAGAGGGACCAGTTATAAGGGAACAAGATAGACTCTATTTTTCTATTTTGTGGAAATACACCATCTGAGAAACAGCCCCCATCCCCAGATTCCAGGAGAAACCACAGAATATCTCAATAGCTAACAGGGAAGGACCAAAGGTTGTTGAAAATAACTAACAGGGAAAGACTGAAATATAAACATGTTTGCCGGGAGTGGTGGCGCATGCCCTTAATCCTAGCACTTGTGAGGCAGAGGCAGGCGGATCTTTGTGAGTTCAAGGCCAGCCTGGTCTACAGAGCGAATTCGAGGACAGCTGGGACCACAGGGAGACCCTGCCTCAAAAAGACCAAAAATAACAACAGCAACAATAACAAAAAACATGTTTGCTCTTCTGCCAGGATGTACTCAGTGAGTAACCCCCCCCACACACATGGTGCCACCAAAGCCGCCAGGTGGCCCTGACCTATCAGTCTAAAAACCATGCTTCCTCAGTCCCTATGAATCAATAACAAAATGCCAAAACTGGAAAATTCCCCGTTTGCAGTTCTTCCTTTAAAAGATCCCCCCCTCCCCCAGTTACAGGACCACTTCTCCCAGCCTGCTGCATCAGAAGGGTGGCGGTCTAAGCTCAAGCTTGAGTTAAAGACTCTTTGTATTTACATCGGAGCCACATGTCCTGGTGGTCTTTTGGGGGTCCTAGTGATCTGGGCATAACACTACAAGTAAAACTGTGATGAACATCTCTGTACCTACATCAGCCCTTTCACCTACATTGTGTCAAATATATTTAAAATTACATAGAAATTCATTCTCTGGACATCTCCAGGACAAAACTTGCAATATATATTTTTTTGTTTTAAATGTGCCTATATTTGCCAGAGATACATACATAAGTATCTCTAAGAAAGGGATAGGATACAATACTGGGGATTTGCTTTAGTATGTGTACTGCCAAAGCGAGCATGAAGGGGATTTGCTTTAAATCAAGGAGTGTGTGGCAGAGGATCACTGATGTGAGCCTGGTGATGTGTGGCAGGATCCAGTGGTAATTTCATCTTTGTTTTGTTGTTTACTTCCTACTCTCCTCTCCTCCCTTTTTTTCTATATATTTGCTACCCATGAGCAAATATGAGCCTTGGGGTATTCCAAACATTTTCCTGAGGTTCAGTTACTTTGGGTACCTGCAGCAAAGTTTCCTTTGCTTCTTGAAAAAACTCAAGTCTGGGCTGGAGAGATAGCCTAGTGGTTAAGAGCACCGACTGCTCTTGCAGAGGACCCGGGTTCAAACCCCAGCACCCACATGGCGGCGGAAACCACTTTTAACTCCAGTTCCAGGGGAATCCGATGCCCTCTTCTGATCTCTGAGGCATTGCACGACATGGGTGCACCAACCTATATGCAGGCAATACATTCATACACATATGAAAATTTAAAAAAATTTATTAAAAAAAAACCTCAAGTCCATCCATTCAGTAATTTGTGTACCTAAAATAATTGAACCTGTGTATTGGGCAAGACACCAAAAATGGTCACTTTGTTTTAGATGTTAAGAGGAAGAAAAATCACAACTTATTTTGAAATTGTTTTTACATTTTAATTTAGTGTGTGTGTGTGTGTGTGTGTGTGTGTATTTGTGTGCACGCTGTGTTCCATATCATGTATGGCTGTCAGACAACTTGTGGAAGTTGATTTTCTCCTTCTACTGTGTGGGTACCAGGGATCAAACTCAGGTTCTCGGGCCTGTGACAGGTGCCTTTACTCACTAAGTCATCTTACTGGTCTAATAACTTACATATATGTTTTACTATGTGATAATAGTTGGAAGCTTAGTACTCTGAGGAATCATCACGGTCTAGAAGAGCAGCCAAGAGCCCTCTGGTGGGGTGGACAGTGGGGAACACACAGGCAGAGGTAGGGGAAGCTGCTTGACCATCTACATCCTCTGTATCTTTCTGAACTGCAGTTTTCGGCCATTTGAACTGTAAATTGAAAGCTGTATTTTGAGTTCATTTTACTTTAATTACAAAAAAAATTGTTCATATTAAGATCCTTGGCATTTTGGGGGGCCTTTAATATAAAGTGCTAAAGGGTTTCAAATGCATCCAGATGTGGTGGAGCACACCTGCAACCTCAGAAGCTGAGGGGGAAGGACCTCAAGGGCAGCCTGGAATTCACAGAGAGACCCTATCTCAAAACAAAGGGTGGGGCCGATGTGGTGGCGCACCCCTTTAATCCTAGCACTTGGGAGGCAGAGGCATGTGGATCTCTGTGAGTTCAAGGCCAGCCTGGTCTATATAGTGAGTTCCAGGATAGCTGGGGCTACAGGGAGACCCTGTCTCAAAAAGACCAAAAACAAAACAAAACAAAGAAAACAAACAGAAAAAGAAGAAAGAAGGTGGAAAGAAGGCTTAAATGCTCAAGGAAATCAACATTTTATATTCATGTTTAAAAAAGAGTAAAAATATAATCAGATACCTTAATTTTCTACTCATTTCCCAAAACATTAGTAAATCATGAAATTTATGTGAATTAAGTGAGCTTACTGGTAATGATTCTGAGGTCATTTGAATTTAAAAGTCACAAGGCCAGAAAACTTAAACACAACGTAGTTCTTGCCTCCCTAGCAGAGCAGGGGCATGGGCTGCCTCAGTTGGGGACAGGCTGTCGGCCCTCCCTGTGTCTTGCAGGGAATGGGATGTTCTCAGATGTCCTGTGCTGTTCTCTCATTCCTCTTCGTTGACTCTCCCACTGGGCTCCAGCTTCTACAGGGGTCAGGGATTCTGGAGTTTTCAACAACTAGAATGCAGTTGGACCTCAGTAAACACCAACTGAATGAAAACAAACCTTTTCAGTTATTTTTTAAAAATCCCCTCATCTACTGGGCATGGTGGCACAGGCCTTTGATCCCAACAGTTAGGAGGCAGAGGCCGGCAGCTGTCTGTGAGACTGAGGCCAGCCTGATCTGCATAGTGAGTTCCAGGCCAGCTGGGGCCACAGGGAGATCCTATCTCTTATCTTCTCCCTCAAATTATCTTCTTTGCACAGATCCCTCTAGGATAGTCATTCTTATCTTTACTGTAAGACTTCCTCCTGTGAAAGCCAGAGCTCCAAGGAAACTAGACAGAAACTGAAACTCCCCAAAATATTCCCTCCAGAGAAACATCTGTTGTAGAATGAGACAGTGGAGCTATGTGGCCAGAATCTGACTTTGTTGTCAGTTTTTTCCCAACTTTAAAAATGTTCAAATATGGTTTTCTCAGCACAGCTTGAAGGGTTTCCACCCATCTGCTTGTGTGGAAACTCCCACAATAAACCGAACTCGGAATCCACTGTGAGCACAACTGATCAGCATCGTGTTTATTGTTGGGCTAGCGAGGTAACAGCATGGGGTCTGGCTAGGTTTGGGCCAGCTGATATGAATTCCCTCGGTTGGCTTCTACAGCCAAACTTGCCTCCGGGTATGTAGCGTTTGCCAAGTGGCTTGGTTTGTCTTTACAGGACAGAACCAGGGAATGCAAAGCAGAAGAAGCAACCCGAGAGGCTGCAGCTCTCTTTAGAATCTCCTTACAGGAAGTCTGGGCAATTCACTTGATCTGAGGTTGTCATTTTCTCAATGTTGATGTCATTGGAAGTCAGGATATCTTTCAGGTAGGTCACCGTTTCTGGAGGGAGATAAGGGTTTCTTCCCAGAATCCAAACATGATCCACGTGAAAGAGCCAGATGATGGTGGTGCAGGAATACACCAAGGCATAGTTCTCATAGTCGGTAGCCAGGATCCAGTATGGCACCGGCGGCATCACTAAGAATCAGAGGCAGCAGCATGAGGAAGGGCAAGGGAAGCCTCGTCTCTAGGACTCTGGGGACCCAGTCTCTTAAGTTGGTGATTCTTAACTAGCTGCAGGCAGGAATCATGTAGAGGTTGTGAAAGCTACTAAGCCAATATTCCCCCACTCTTCTCCACCTCCAGTCCTGCAGGGGGTTGGCCTTCACAAAAAAATTCTCTGTGTGTGTGTGTGTGTGTGTGTGTGTGTGTAATGGGGGGGTGCATGTCACAGCACACGTGTGGAGGTCATTTTTGTGGAGTTAGTTTTCTCCAGCCTCTTTGACCTCCTAGAACTCCACGGGTTCTAGGGAGGTCAAACTCAGGTCTTCAGGCTTCACTGACCCCTTTTTATTCTGGACACAGTCTCACTTTATAACTCATGATCCTCCTTAGTGTTGAGATTATAGGTAGGCATCACCATGCCTTGTGGTGGCTGGTATTTAAAAAGAAAGGCACTTCCTAGTGATTCTGGTGTGTGTCATGAACTTTATTGTGCCTTCCTCCCTGGGAGCGGTGTGGAGCCATCTGAGATGATTAGGGGTTCAGGTGGGCTCCTTGGGCTGCAGTAATACCCATGTGTGTGGAGGTATCACTTAGCTAAGAAACAAGGATACATGGCCCTGGGCTCTGAGTCTGAACCACCCAGCTTCCCGGAGGAGCACAGGCTGATGAGTTTTGTTTTTCCTTCCTATGTGACTTTGGCAAATTTTCCTCTTAAGAATGCAGCAAGGTGGTTGATTACAAGTTATAACCTTTTCCTACCAAAGCACTCATAAAGATTTATTGACTGATGTCTATAAAGTGTAAGAAACCAAGTTTAAAGAGGTTCTTAAGAAGAAAGATGGAGGGTTATTCTTTCCATCTAGATCTAGAAACTTCTGTGAACTTGACCTCCTCACTAGGTGTCAAAAGTCCATCCAATTACCACGAAAACACTGGCCCAGAGAGCCAGCCACTGATGTTCCTCCTACCTTAGAGTTTCTGTTTACAAACATGGCAGTAGAAGATCCCTAGAAGAAGCTGAATTGGGTGGAGAGATGGCTCAACAGTTAAGAGCACTGACTACTCTTGCAGAGGACCAGGGTTTGATTCCCAGCACCCACATGGCAACTAACAACTGTCTATAACTCCAGTTCCAGGGGAATCTGACACCTTCTTCTGACTCTGTGCGCATTGCACAACACGAGTGCACTTACACACATGCAGGTAATACATTCATACACAAAAATAAAAATTAAAAAAATTAAAAAAAAAGAAGCTGAATGGAGGTCTGGGATGGTCTATCGTTTCTGACTTACCTTTCAGCACTGTTTCTCTCTCTCTCTCTCTCTCTCTCTGTCACACACACACACACACACACACATGGTGGGGGTTGGCTGTCTGTGAAGCTCAACTGTTCTAAGTGTTCATTCATTCACTGAGAATGCT
Organism: Rhizomys pruinosus; assembly: GCA_009823505.1. Classification (NCBI taxonomy): domain Eukaryota; kingdom Metazoa; phylum Chordata; class Mammalia; order Rodentia; family Spalacidae; genus Rhizomys; species Rhizomys pruinosus. Next base: position 40,997 of record VZQC01008488.1, on the reverse strand, counting down.
TCATCATGCCATGAGTTTGAGAAAAACACATCTCTCACCTGTTACAGCAGCAGAAGTGTGTCCCATACACACCAGGGATTCTTCCCTCCCTTCATGGGATCTAGCTCTTAAGAATAAATTTACCCAGCAGTTCTTCTTAATTTGGAAAACATCCACATCACTCTTAATTAGAGAATGGTGCCCCTATTGCTTATGGATACCTCAATGCAAACATTGGGGGTTTCCTTAATCCTGTTACTTTCTGGGTTCTAGGCTTATTTATCTAGGCATCTTTCATGCTATTCTCTCTACTTGGAACATCTATCCTTTCCCATAAGCTCCCATGCACCCTAGAATGCCCAGCACAGCCACTTAAGTTCCCTCACCATGAATAAATCTCTTTCTCCTTAACTTCTGCAGCAAACAGTTCCTGCCTCTCTTTTCTTCCTTCCCAAAGCTCCTTATGTGGCCTGCGCATGTGATATTTAACCTTTACTCCCATCCATGTTATGGGAAACACTGTCACATGAGAGTTTGGAGACTCATGCCATGTCCAGTTCTCCCTCTAATTAGCTCAGCACCTAGTCACATTATTCAGTTCTTCTGCAATTCAGCTTCCTTGTTTGCAAAAATGGCCAGCAACAAACATGCTCCGAGCCCCTGGCCATTCATGAGCATGTCTGATTTATCTTCACAATGCTGGACACCCACCCTGGTCGGCTCCTGGGCATTTGTGTGGGAACTGTTCTGGCTCACAGCATTCCTTTCTTGGTTTGTAAATTAGAACTTCCTCTCCACCCTGCTCTAGGGACTTGACGGGTGTGTATGTGAGAGGAGGGTGGCAGTGCAGGTTGGGGTGGTGACATCAGTGTCTGCCCTATAGGAAAGAAGAGGGACTCCTGCCTTTAATCCTAGCACTTGGGAGGCAGAGGCAGGCAGGATCTTTGTGAGTTCAAGGCCAGCCTGGTCTACAGAGTGAGTTCCAGGACAGCTGGGGCCACAGGGAGACCCTGTCTCGAAAAGACAAAAAAAATTATTTTAAATAATTATTTTTATTTTATGTGTATGAGTGTTTTGCCTATGTGTATGTAAGTGAACCTTGTGTGTGCAATGCCTGTGGAGGCCAGAAGAGGGTGTCAGATCCTCTGGAACTGGAGTTACAAATGGCTGTCAGCCACCATATGGGTGCAACGAACCGAACCCACGTCCTCTGGAAGAGTAGCCATTGCACTTAACCACTGAGGCATCTTTCTAGGACCCTTCTCCTGTCATCTCTCAGCTTTTGCACATGCCTGTTGTTCTGCTAACATCTATTAATCTGGGGGCTTCTATGTCCCTGAGATATCAGATTGGATTTGCTCTCCTATTCATTCCATTAGAGGCTTCTCTGTGAGCTTTATCTGTGGAAACACTGAGGGTGGTTTCAGTATCCGATACATGGGATGTCAGGCCAGCTCAGTGTTGCCTGTCACTGCCCCTCCCACCATGTGCATCCCAGTGCCCAGCCCAGGGCATGGCAAACAGTAGGTACTCAAAAAAAATAATCGTGGGGCTGGAGAGATGGCCTAGCAGTTAAGAGCGCCGACCACTCTTACAGAGGACCCGAGTGCGATCCTCAGAACCCACATGGTGGCTGAGAACTGTCTTTAACTCCAGTTCCAGGAGAATCCGACACGCTCTTCTGACCTCCACGGCACTGCATGACATGGGTGCACAAACCTGCATGCAGATAGTACATTCATACACATACAGAAATAAATAAAATAAAAAAACTAATTGTGTATTGATTTGAACCTTGATGACTGAGCTCAGATGTACCAGAAGCACAGGGCTCCAGCCTGCCATTTGCATGTCTCGTCTCTCTGAAGCTTCCTGAGAGCAGTGATACTTACACGCAAAAAACTTTACTCCCAGCTTGGCAGGCTCAGAGAGGTTGCTCTGCGTGGCTTCACCTTCAATTTGATTCACAGTTCCATCAGGTCTGCAGTGAGAAGAGGTGGGGGAAGGGAGAAGGAAAGAAAAAGAAGACAATTAATTGAAAACCAAAAAGCAAAATGAAGGGTAAGATTTGTGCCCTAAGGGCCACGGTGGCCAGCGTGGTGACTGGTGATCTCTGGTGAGACCTGGTTCCAGTCCCTGACATTTCTTCTATGACTGAGATTCAGTGAGGAAGACAGCCATCCCTGGACAAGTCACCACTATGGAAACGCTCCAGGGTTGGATCATATGTTAGGCCCTTGCACTTCAACACTGTGCTTGGGATTTTCTGCTCTCTGTCTTTCAGGTTTCCTATTCCTAGGCTCCAGAGAGAGAAATAAAAGAGAGGAAAATATCCCGAACAGCCCTCATACAAAGAAGAGTCATTTCTTTACAGAGAAGATAACAAAGGAATAAGGAGGAGCTGGATCACGGAGTGGTACAAAGTTGCCCCCCAGCCCCAGCTCCTGCCTGTGTCTTAGTGATGTCTAGCAGAGCTCAGAACCCCTCCAGTTCATCTAGTGTACAAGCGAGTGTGGGAGAGGGAGAATTTGAAGCAGAACAGGTTGGCAAGGAGTTAATGAGACAGTGACCTTGCCTGTGTGATCCTGTGATGAGTCCAGATCTCAGAGACATGACATGAAGAAACATAGATCTTAGAATTGATGGACCTGACACTTAGCATGGGGAAAGCCGCTCCTTCCTGCTGGTATAGAAAATGGTGGCATACCTTATGTGCGATGAGCTCACATCCAAAGAAGTACTCGGATCCTTTTGAAAAGATCTGGGCCATTTCACACTAACTCCCAATGACCCTCTGAACCTGAGGACAGGGGAAAGCCTTGAAGAAAGGGGACGGGGAAGGGACATGTCTAGGCATCAGAGTATCCTTCTGGGGAGGTAGCAGGGGAACTGTCTGTCCAGCAGTCCTCGAGCAGGGCAAACAAACTAAAAGGAGGGGAGGCATATGTGTGTGAGAAAGTGAGTGGGTGGGGACTGAGGGAATGTGCTAAGAACTAGACCCTAAGCTGCCGCTAAGGGAGGCTGGGCTCCTTATTCCCAGGGAGGGCTGGACGCCATGCTCTGCTATCTTAGCTAGAACACAGACAGCTGTGGAAAATGTCTGCTCCCATCTGCAAATGGTAGCTTAGCAACAAACCAGGCTCTTCTCCTATTCATTACCACTTGTGTTTTGCTCCAGAATAGTTTTGAAGATACTTAATCTCTGGGGCTGGAAAGATGGCTCAGCAGTTAAGAGCACCTGTTGCTCTTGCAGAGATCCCAGATTCAATTCCCAGCACCTATATGGAGGCTAAGAACCATCAATAACTCCAGTTCCTGGGGCTGGAGAGATGGCCCAGGCCTAGAGGTAAAGAGTGCCAACTGCTCTTGCAGAGGATCTGAGTTCAATCCCCAGCACCCACATGGTGGCTAAGAACCGTCTTTAACTCCAGTTCCAGAGGAATCCGACACCCTCTTCTGACCTCCAAGGCATTGCACAAGACGGGTGCACAAACCTACATGCAGACAATACATTCATACACATACAAACTAAATAAAATTAAAAAAAAATTTAAACAAATCTCCAATAGGCTTGGTAGGAACAGGCCTTTAATCCCAACACTCAAGAGGCAGAGGCAGGTGGATCTCTCTGGGATCAAGGCCAACCTGGTCTACATAGCAAATTCCAGGCTAGCTGAGACTACAAGGAGACTGTGTCTTAAAAAAAAAACAAAAAACCACAAAAACAAAAAACACCTAAAAACAAGCAAGCAAGCAAGCAAGCAAGCAAACAGGAAGAAAAGACAAAAAGGAAGTCCCTGCCCAGAGAAAACTGGCTGGAGCACTATGGGAAGCAGTGTGGAGAACCCTTGGAAGACTTGGAATGAACTTGCCACCTGACCCAGCCATACCACTTCTGGGCATGTATCCTCAAGACTCACCCCACCACAGAGATACATGCATGGCCATGTTTATTGCAGCTCTCTTCACAATAGCAAGGAGCTGGAACCAGACCAAATGCCCCTCAACTGATGAGTGGATAGAGAAAATGTGGTACATCTACACAATGGAGTTCTATGCAGCAGTAAAGAAAGACAACATCATGAGCTTTGCAGGAAAATGGCTGGAGCTAGAGGACATAATGCTGAGTGAAGTAACACAGTCCCAGAAAAACAAATGACGAATGGTATCCCTCATCTGTGGATGCTAGTGCCAATTACCTAGTTGTAAGTATTTCTTGTGTATGGCCCCCTGAGCTTTCGTCCAAAGCAGTTGGGAGTGATGCATATTGGAAACAACAACAACAACAACAACAACAACAACAACAACAGAAAGGACTGAATTGAAGAACTAACTGAAACAGTGAACTTCTGCTCAAAACAGTCAACTTCCTCATGGAGAATATTGAGAAAGACTGAGAAAGAGATGAAAAGCATGTTTGGCAGAATGCATGAGCTCTGATGGGGTGGGGGAATGGGGGTACACGGGTCTAGATTTGATAAAAAATAAAAATAAATTAAAAAAAGAAAAAACTGGCTGGAGGTGGGATGAATTGTGGGGTTTGGGGATTGGGTATGGATGAGCTCCCAGTTTCTGAAAGTCTTCATGCAAAATTGGATTGGTTTCTGCAAGCTAACAGAAAAGGCTTCTTTCTTGGTGTGGAGGTGAGGCAAGGTGACCCGATGTCTTTCGATATCAGTCTTGTTTTGCAGCACAGGCAGGGGCACTGGCAGTTTGGGTTACTATTGATTCCTGAGTGCCTCCTTCAGTATCTGGTATTCAGTAGGTCTTTGGCAATGGCTAAGAGAATGAATGCACTGCAGTCCGGATCCTTCTGCCTGGCCTGGATAATCTGCACCTCTGCCCTGCCCCTGCCTGTGGAGTCAGTCACTCACCTCATCTCCTGGTTTAGTACTTTGATGTTTCCGTTTTCCATTATCGAGTAGTTGGCTTGATTGCAGATTCCTTTCTCGAAGCTCACCGGGATCTTCTCAATTTCATACCATCTTCCAAGATACTGCAAAGATAACAAGCAGAGCAAAACCCAGGATTCTCTGGGGACCTGAAGACTTGTCCCCATGGTTGTCTTTCATCATCAGAGCCCTTTCCTGGGGAAACCAGGCAAAATGGCCTGTATTGTCCACAGCCACCTGGGCAAGAGACTGATTCACACGAGTATAAGTAGCTCGGATGTGTGGCACTGGTTGAATGCTACATTCTTTTCCTAAAGAGCTCTTTATTTAGACATGGCCTCAATGTCCTCTTTAGCCTGAAGTGGTGTGAAATTCTAATCTCTGTAAAAGGGATTGTCTAGATATTGGAATGTACCTTTCACTTCCAACACTTGATAGTTCTACCCAGCATCTTTGAATTTTGTGTAACTCAGACATGTTGGCTGTGGAGTGCTAGGGCTCAGAGTTGGTTGACTGTCCTTGTGTGGCCCTGCACAGAAAGTTGCTCATAAAGGAGTTAGAAGATCTATACCATCCTTCTGCTGGGGGCTTGCTCTTGATTTGTAACTTTGGGTGTTTCATGTCAACTTGCAAGGGAGAAAGAACATCACATGTTGCTGTTCCCACATGCAGACTGTACCAATTTACAACCTCTGCAAAGGGCAGTTTGGGAATACTGAACAAAACTAAAAAATGCATATATTCCTTTAGCCACGTAAGTTCACTTCCAGGAATGCATCTCCTGCTATAAAAATGATGCATGCATGTGTGTGTGTGTATGTGTGTGTGTGTGTGTGTGTGAGTGTGTGTGTGTGTGTGTGTGTGTGTGTGTGTGTGTGTGTATGGTTATTTGTCACAGTGCTGTTTTTAACAATAAAAGGCAGGGAAGAGTCTAGTAAGCGAGCATTAGTGAACTCAGGACATAAGTGATGCAGCAGCCATCCAATGGAATTTTAGACATCATCTTTAAGAGAGTGATCCACAATTATCTCTAACACGTATCTAAAGAATAAAGAGCAGGGGTTGGAGAGATGGCTCAGCATTGCACTATGCGGGTGCAATACACTCATACAACTAAAGTAAAGAAATCAATAAGATTAATAAAAAAAGAGTCAAGAGCCAAAAGCCAGGTTTGAAATAGTGTATACCTTACACTGCCTTTTGTGTAACAATAGAGGAATGTTTACTGTATTGGGGTTTTATTGCTGCTGTAATAAATAAAACACAGGCTTATTATTCTGTGGTTCTATAAAGCAGAGCTGGGTCCTAATCTCACTGAGATGGAGGCTCCCCCCCTTCTGAGGCTCTGGGGGGTGTTAGCGTCTCTGCCTTTTCCATGGGGGGCCGCCTGCTTTCCTGGACTTGGGGCACTGAGATGGAGGCTCCCCCCTTCTGAGGCTCTGGGGGGTGATAGCATCTCTGCCTTTTCCATGGGGGGCCGCCTGCTTTCCTGGACTTGGGGCACTGAGATGGAGGCTCCCCCCTCTTCTGAGGCTCTGGGGGATGTTAGCATCTCTGCCTTTTCCATGGGGGGCCGCCTGCTTTCCTGGACTTGGGGCACTGAGATGGAGGTTCCCCCCCCTTCTGAGGCTCTGGGGGATGTTAGCGTCTCTGCCTTTTCCATGGGGGGCTGCCTGCTTTCCTGGACTTGGGGCACTGAGATGGAGGTTCCCCCCCCTTCTGAAGCTCTGGGGGATGTTAGCATCTCTGCCTTTTCCATGGGGGGCCGCCTGCTTTCCTGGACTTGGGGCACTGAGATGGAGGCTCCCCCCCACCCCTTCTGAGGCTCTGGGGGGTGTTAGCATCTCTGCCTTTTCCATGGAAAGGCCTCCTGCTTTCCTGGACTTGGGGCACTGAGATGGAGGCTCCCCCTCACCCCCTTCTGAGGCTCTGGGGGATGTTAGCGTCTCTGCCTTTTCCATGGGGCGGCCGTCTGCTTTCCTGGACTTGGGGCACTGAGATGGAGGCCCCCCCCTTCTGAGGCTCTGGGGATGTTAACATCTTTGCCTTTTCCATGGGGGGCTGACTGCTTTCCTGGACATGGGGCCCCTCCATTTTCAAGGCCAGCAAAATTTCCTGCCTTCATCAAAGACTCTCTCTCTAACCACAACTATCAAGGTGTCTCTGCTTTTAAAAATTTGTGTGATTAGACTGGGTCTACCTTCATGGACAACCAAGTACATACTAGGCAAATGCTCTACCACTGAGCTATGCACCCAGACCTCTTTTGTACCTTTAGAATTTTCAACTACTTGAATACATTTGCTTAGTCAACACATTAAATCAAATCATTTGATCAACTTAAAAATACATAACTCAACAAAGCAAGTAAAGGACGTAGTCATAAAACTCTGCTCAGACACATGCCCATGTTGATGGCCAAACACTTCTCACCCATTTAGTAAAACACAACTGTCAATTAAAACTACTTGACTTATGATAGCCATATATCCTCAGGTATTCCCCTGTATTAAAAGCTTGGTCCCTGATGCAAGCAGTGTCCAGAGGGGACTTTTAGAAGCGAATGGATCCCGAGGACTCTGACCTAATCAATGGATTAATCCCTTGATGGGCTCACAAAAGAGGGCATTATGGGGGGCTGGAGAGATAGCCTAGTGGTTAAGAGCACCGACTGCTCTTGCAGAGGACCCGGGTTCGATCCCCAGCACCCATATGGTAGCTGAGAAGTGTCTGAAACTCCAATTCCAGGAGAACTCCAGTTCCAGGGGAATCCGAGACCCTCTTCTGACCTCCGCAGCATTGCACGACACCGGTGCACAAACCTACATGCAGACAGTACACTCATACACATACAAAAATAAATAAAATTAAAAAAAAAAGAGGGCATTATGGGGTAGCAGTAAAAAGTGGGAGGGACCTCCTTCGGGGAAGCAGGTCACTGATGGCATGCCCAGGAGAGGTCTGTCTTTCTCTCTATCCCTCTTCTCTCTGCTTCCTGGCTCTTCCACCACACACCCCTACCATGTGATGTTTGCCTCACAATAAGCTTATAACACTGGACCAAGTGACCAGGACCCAGAACTAACCTTTCCTCTTGCACAGTGCTTATCTTGGGTATTTATCACAGTGATGAAAAGTCTGACTACTGTCTGGCGTGGTGGCACACACCTTTAGTCCTAGCACTCTGGAGGCAGAGGCAGAGGCAGAGGCAGAGGCAGAGGCAGAGGCAGGTGGATCTTCGTGAGTTCAAGGCCACCTTGGTCTACAGAGTGAGTTCCAGGACAGCTGAGGCTACAGGGAGACCCTGTCTTGAAAAGACAAAAAAAAAAAAAAAAAGAAAAGTCTGACTACTGCAGGGTGACTGTTAGTGGCTTTGTGATTTCTTCTTGGGATAATGAAAATGTTCTAAAATTGATTTAATGATGGTTACATAACAGTGACTATCTTAAAAACCACTGAACTCTCTTTTTTTTTTTTTTGGTCTTTTCGAGACAGGGTCTCCCTGTAGCCCCAGCTGGCCTGGAACTCACTCTGTAGACCAGGCTGGCTTTGAACTCACAAAGATCCGCCTGCCTCTGCCTCCCAAGTGCTAGGATTAAAGGCGTGCGCCACCACGCCCGGCTCCACTGAACTCTCTTTAAAACAAGTCAGTGATATGGCATATGAACTAATCTCAATAATAAAAAAATTTATTTTAAAGATCCTGCCTTAATTCTGAAAGGAATTTTTACAAGTGACGATATCAACTTCCAAGGTATTTTGGGATTTTTACCCCCAAACTAAGATCTAACTCAAATTCCCTGGATGTTTTCTTTTTTAAAATTTATTTATTATTTTTATATGTGTGAGTGTACTGTCTGCATGTAGGTTGGTGCACCCGAGTCGTGCAATGCCTCACAGGTCAGAAAAGGGCATCAGATTCCCCTGGAACTGGAGTCAAAGCTGGTTCCTAGCAGCCAGGTTGGTGCTGGGAATTGAACCCGGGTCCTCTGCAAGAGCAGTCTGTGCTCTTAACCACTGAGCCACCTCTCCAGCCCCCCCGGATGTTTTCATAAAGCTTCTTTGTGGTCTCCCAGGGTTATACACTTAAAAGGAACCCCCTTAAAACATTAGTGGGGTAAGTCGGTGCAGTCTTAGTGTGTCTTTCCCTCCTTCACCTTGGCCACTGCCTCCACCCTGTTGAGGGAGGGCTCAAAATCTTGTAAGGAGAAGTACCCTTGCAATGAGAGATCAGACATGAGCTCACAGCAGTGGGGGCCTCTGTGGTTCTATAAACCAGAGTCGGGTCCTAATCTCCCTAGGCTAAAACTGAGATGGAGGTTCCCTTCCCTTCTGAGGCTCTGAGGGAGCGTTAGCGTCTTTGGGGGAGTCACCTGCTTTCCTCTAACAGCTGCCTCTTTCTGCTGCTCCCTCATCCCATCCCAGGAAGAAAAACTACTCACAAGGGAACTAGTTATATTGTGGGTAACAGGAAAGCACCTCTCAGAAACTTCCGGCCTTTGCTAGGCCTGCCTGAATAGCTCCTGGGTTTCCTGCGCTGATGGAAGGCCCGGCTTTGAACCCTGCATGGATTTACCAGCTGTGACCCCTCTGAAGGAGCACTCAGCTTCTCTCTCTGTAGGACTCAAAAACAATAGTGCTGGGGCTGGAGAGATGACCTATTGGTTAAGAGCGCCGACTGCTCTTGCAGAGGACCAGGGTTCAATCCCTAGCACCCACATGGTGGCTGAGAACTGTCTTTAATTCCAGTCCAGGGGAATCCGAGGCCTTCTTCTGACCTCCGTGGCATTGCATGGAGTGCACCAACCTACTACATGCAGACAGTACATTCATACACATAAAAAAATAAATAAAATAAAAAAAAAAACCAATAGTGCATCAGCCATAGTTCATGGCCCTTCCCACAGCCCCCAGCCTCTCCCTCAGCTCCCCAGAGTGGCTACCACCAATTCTCATACATATTGCCAGCTCAGGGAAGACACCCTGTGCCTCTCCCCTTCCAGGACTATGGGAATACCCATGACCTGCTGGCATCTATCTATGGGGTGATCTGGGGTGCCAAAGATTTCCCTACCTTCTGGTCTCAGAGACTGCTTTGGGGCAACCCAAAACAACGTGTCTTCACTAGGCTTGCTGTGGAGATTAAAACAGAGTAAAATAGAACTTCTCAGGACACTCAGCCAGGACATAGGAGACAAACGAGAGGTTTCTGTTACCTTCTTCACATCAAAATCCTCCTGCACTGGTGGAGTTGGGCATTTCCCAAGATGGAATGCTTGTCCCTCAGTCACAGTAAAGAATCCTGCCAACACCGACAGCAGCAGCAGCACGGTCACCATCTTGCACTAGATTCAGGAAGAACAAAGCAGCTGAGGTGGCTGGCCCTCCTGAGGACACAGGATGATGGAGAGGTTCCCTGGGGGCCGGGTCCCCACCAATTATTCTCCCTGAGGAGGGACTATATCCAGCAGGGGCCAAACTGGCTACCCAGCCACTGTGAGGGCTTCACCCTTGAGCTTTGGTAACTTCCATTGGAGCACCCCTGGTTGAATTAGTCTGCTGTGTAGATCCTCACCTTCCCACCCCCATTGTGTATTTCTCAAGGGTATGTACTATGTTAGATTCTCTTTAGAATCACCCCAGGGCCTGGAAGTGTCAGGCTCAGTAAATACTTGTTGATAGCACAAAGACAGTGTGTGTGTGTGTGTGTGTGTGTGTGTGTGTGTGTGCGCGTGCGTGCACGTGTGTTGGGGATAGACAAAGGGGTGTACTGAAGCTTTCAAAGGATCTGTGAAAGAAAAAAATAAAGCCAAGACAAAATGATGCACACCATTAAGTGTCTTGTGACATTCATAGGACCCCCAACCCCCACCACTGCCAGCATCTTGCTGGGCTCCTCTGTAATCCCAGTTTGGCTAAGAAACCTTAACAAGGGGCAGTGGGTGTGGACCCTAGCATTATTCTGACTGGGATCAAATTCTGGCTCTGCCACCTACCAAGTATAACTGTGTGCAAGGTATGCCTTTGTTTTTTGACCTAAAAATTTGGGATAATAATCATTCTATCTCATGACTCTGTGAAAATTAAATGGGTTAACGTAAAGTCAGGAATGGTGGCACTTGAGATGCTTCGGTGGGAGGATTGCTTGAGCCATCAAGTCAAGACCAAGTCCAATGACATAGGAAGACAGACTACCAGAGAGAGAGAGAGAGAGAGAGAGAGAGAGAGAGAGAGAGAGAGAATTCAGGGTAGATGTGACACTAAGTACAAGTTTGGGAAATACTTGTTATTATGAAAAGCAGAAACAGGATTATATTTCTCCAAGTTTTTCTGTTTATTGAAGGTGGTTTTCNCTTAGGAGTTGGCATCTTTCCAAAACTCAAAACCCTTTTCTGTTTCTTTTTTTTGGCTTTTTAAGACAAGGTCTCCCTGGAGCCTCAGGCTGTCCTGGAACTCACTCTGTAGACCAGGCTGGCCTTGAACTCACAAAGATCCGCCTGCCTCTGCCTCCTGAGTGCTAGGATTAAAGGCGTGCGCCACCACGCCTGGCTATAGATGATGTACTTTTAACCAGAAAAGGACTGTCAGTGAATGTGTGCAGCTGTTCAGGAGTCTGCTGATGGCCACAGCTGGCTCTGGAGGGGTGCAGTGGCTAGCGGAGGAAGGTAGCCTTCAGAGCAAGCCATGGAGGAGCACCGTGGAGGAGCACCGTGGAGGAGCACCGTGGGCTCCTCTCTGCCTCCTCGTTCCCTTTTCGTGATTCTCCCCTGGAGCTATTTCCATCTCTGCCTTTCTCTCTAGGATGAAGATGACTGAATCAAATGCAAGCAAAATGTTCTCAGATCTGAGCATTTAAAAGAATGTGTCATAACAGGAATAATTATAACCACTTTATTATGAGTCTCCCAACCTCCAAATAACTTTAATAATCAATAGCTTTTCTTCTGGAGGTTTCGTTGCCTGGTTTTCAAAAGAACAGTTATGTAAGGGATAAGAGCTGCCAGCTGGGGTGGGTGGGGGACAGGGCGGCTGCTGAAGTTCTCTTGAGCAAATCTGTGGTAAGACCACCATCCTTAGTCCTGGAGACTCTGTTTCCCATAAGCTTCCAGCACCATGTATATAACACCTGTCTTTTAACATTCTGGAGGATGATACGTTTGTAGAAACCCAGCCAAAACTCACAAAACTTTGCAGCCATATTCAAGGGCTCTTGCAATCTTACGAGCTCAGTTCAGCAGGCCGAAACTAAAGGCCTTTCTCAGAGCATTGGACCTCAAAGGGTAGCACACTGCACATTGCAGTGGGCCTCCACATGGATAGGACCTCAGAAGATGTCTACCCAATCCCTCCTCCAGGTGTGCAGATGAGGAAACTGAAGCATGGAAAGCTATAGAACTGGGATGGGGCCAGCTGTCCACAAACCGCTGCTTCACGATGCTCCTTCCCGTGTCCCGCCTTGGTGTCTTTCAATAAATGCCTGCTTCTGAGACCTGATGAACCTTGCTTTACCATGGATGGTGACAAGAAGTCAGCTCCATGTCTAACTCTGACAAATGTCTTATCACAAGACGTTCTCTTGTGGGCTGAAACATACCCTTAGTTCTGTGGGAGGATTTCAGAACAAGGCTTACTTCCCTTCCAGAGATGCCTTCTGGTTGTTTGAGTTTTCTTCCTATTGTTAAAAGTCCTTGTAAGAAGAAGAGTTGATGGCATCTGTGCTTTCCATGCCCCTTTGATTTGGATTCACTTAACACCTACCGAGCCTGCTATTGATATAACCCTGGGTGAAATACACATGATTTATGGTATATATTTTCCTATCTTTTTTTTTTTTTTTTGGTCTTTTTGAGAAAGTAATCTTCCTATCCAGATAATCTTCCTATATTAAAAGATAGGAAGATTGCCAGGCATGGTGGTGCACACCTTTAATCCTAGCACTCAGGAGGCAGAGGCAGGCGGATCTTTGTGAATTCAAGGCCAGCCTGGTCTACAGAGGGAGTTCCAGGACAGCTGGGGCTACAGGGAGACCCTGTTTCAAAAAAAAAAAAAAAAGATGGGAAGATTATCCGGATGAGTTTACTTTCAGAAATAAATACCTTAATTATAATTTTAGCAGGATATTAAATAACTTAAAAGTAACTCTTCCCAGGTTGCAGTGCACCCAGGGCCAGGCACCGAGCCTCTCCATGGGAAGTGCTGGCCTCCGTACCTACTGTCTGCTCTGTACTGAAATCTCCAATGTCTCATCTGGAAGCAACCAGTGTTGAAATTCACCATGTCCTCTGTATGGTTAATTTACTCAGGTTAGTTCTCAGTTCACTGTGAGGCTGAAATTTTAAGCCGGGTCTTCAAGAACACCCAACTGTCACTGTGGCCATGGCTCCTGACCTCAAGACACTAGACAGTAATAAGAACTAGATTCTGAGATCTCAAATGGCAGAATATAATGTGTCCATGGGTAAATAGGTCTTACAACCCCAGGCTTCTCTCAAGCTTGCTATGTAACCCAGGCTGGCTTACATTTTGTGATCCTTCCACCTCTGATTCCCTAGGGCTAGAGTTAAAGGATTACACCACCATGCCCAGCAAATCATATACTCTGAACAAAGAATATTTGTACTATACTGTTCAATATTCTACTCACATAGTTAATTACAGTTTTCAGTTGATTTTACTGTCAGGTGCAGTCAGATCACTTCTAGAGAAGTCATCTAGGGCTGCCTTGGTACACAGAAATTTTTCTCATTCTTTGGTGTGTTGAGGTTGTAGGGTAAGAGAAGAACTTGGGATGGTCACAGGGACATCTGCACCTCCACTTTCTCTCCTGAAAAGTTCTACTAATAGGACCTGCCCTGCAAGTTTGTTTGAGGAAAAATGAGACGGAGTCTGTAAAACTAGTGGACAGGCCCTCAGGTTGGTTGTATAAAAATTTATAGCTGAGCCAAAGGTGATGTCACAGGCCTTTAATCTCAGTACTTGGGAGGCAGAGGCAGGCAACTCTCTGTGAGATCAAGGCCAGCCTGGTCTACACAGAAAGTTGCAAGCCTGTTGGGCTACAGGGAGATCCTGTCTCAAAAACATAAAAATAACCCCTTTTTTCTTTCTTTTTTTTTTTTTTTACAGTTGAAAAGAATGATGAGAAAGCAAGCCATTCTCTATTTTAAATACTTTTTTATCATAGTTGAAAATGAAAACGACAGTACATACCTCTTTTTGTCAAGATGAAGGTAGTTTCCACAGTTGGAATCAACCAAATCCGGGTGCCTGTTCTGGTGACTGGCTTCTCCCACGTCACTTTATAAGCTCCCATCAGGCCATTGGGCTTCAATAGTCATGCATGCCCCCACCTCCCACAGTTCAGGAAGGCTGGTCTCAAAGCTGAGCTCTGTATGAAGCACAAAGATAGGATGCTGTGTCCGTCCCCTCCCGCAATTTCTTCCCAGCTGCTGCCTGCAGAAGAAACAACAAGATATTGTTTGTGTGTGTGAGAAAGACAAAGTACATTTTCATTCAAAACATCTTTTTGGCTTTGTGGATTTTCTGATTGAATTTTTTCCAGTGAGAATGCACTTTTAAGTTCCAACAAGATGACTTGTACTATGTTTTCAAACATCTGGTGTTTATTTTTTCATTTTTCATTTCCTGAAATGGAATGGGCACTTCACCCAAGTGTAGTTCTGACCTAGAATGTGGCTCAGGTAACAGGGCCAGAAATGGAAGTCAGAGTCAGCTTGCAATGAACTCCTACTCCAACAAGCCTCAGTTTCCCCATAGTGAAGTGGAGACAGATGGTCATTATGGGCCTTATTAGAGCTGGACATATAAGGGACCTACCAGTTCTGTACCAGATGCGGTTCAAGTTGAGAGCATCCGCATATGTTCTTTAGCCCCTCTCCCTGCTCCCTTTTCAACCCTCTGCACTGCTTGGAACTGGAGAGTAGGGTATAAATTTAAACCAAGGGGTGCTTTGGTTCAGCCACATTAGGACATACCACAGAGTAGAGGTCCACCCTGAGGACTGCAGACTTGACTGGATGAACGCACAGTACTTTCTAATAGGACCTTTGCAGTGAATTGAAGGGGCTGACCATTCCTCTTGAATTATATAGTTCAACAGCTGGCTATTCTAATTCACTACTTAGATGATTGCTGGATCTTCTGTAGACGGCTATGCAGGCTGACTTAGACCTGCCTCTGCTTTTAACATTCACAGCTGAATGGACTGAATGCTCTGTAAGGGTCCTTCTTTCCTATATATCTATCTGTGATTTCAAAATTGTCTGTAGCCAAATGGTGCTGCTGGGGCCAAATCATGCTGTGGATGGTGAGGGTGGACTCTAGAGGGAGGGAGGAAGAGCTCAGGAGACTGAACGTATCCACGGGATTGTCCACTAGATCTGAGACACTGTTTCGGAATGCCTAACCCATGGGGATGAGGCAGTCAGTGGTCTCTAAGATGTTACAGCTACCTGGGGCATGTCTTACTTTCGATGCTGACAGGTCACTACTATTTATATCCAAGGCCTTGATCTGTGTCAGAGCTCAGCTCCAGAGGCCTCTTCACCATGGCATTAGTGGAAGAGCACCACAAGGCTGTGAACCACAATGAGGGATCTAGGCCCATTGTCATCGCAATGTACTTCCTGCCTGGCTCAAAGTCACGTCTCTCTGGGGCTGAAGAGATGGCTCAGCAGTGAAGAGCACTGACTGGTTTTGCAGAGGACCCAGGTTCAGATCCCAGCACCCACATGGCAGCTAACAACCATCCGAGTAACTCTAGTTCCACGGGAATCCAATGCCCTCTTATGACCTCTGTGGGCATTGCACCACATGGGTGCACTTATATACATGCAGGCAATACACTCATATACATTAAATAAAAATGATAAATAATATACATTTTTTAAAAGACACATCCCTCCCTCTTCCACATTAACATCCTATGACTGGGACTCAGTATTATGAAGGGAAGAAGACAAGACAAGGCAGGGCAGGAATGAGAAAGGAAGCTAGGGGAGGGTCTTAGCAGCTTAGAGACCATTAAACCCCTGAGTCCCACACAGCTCAGCTGGCATCTGTCAGTGCTGGGAGACCCCTGGCTGCTCTCTACCTCCCATACTAGCTCCCTCCAGGGCCAGCCAGCCTCCTGGGAAGCAGCCGCACCAGCAGGTCCTCATTCCTTTCCATGTGAGTCATCTCCACAGGGAAGGAGAGAGAGAGAGAGAGAGAGAGAGAGAGAGAGAGAGAGAGAGAGAGAGAGAGAGAGAGAGAGGAGGGGGGAGCAGTGTGTACAGTGGGGAGGATGGAAAGGGGCTCCTGCACCCAGCCGTCACTGCAGGCCCTCAGCCTCAGGACCAGGAGGAAGCAGGCCCTGGACACAGGGCATCTGCTGCTGTCTTCACGTGGAGCCGCTCATCCACATGAGAACACAGCAGACACAGGCTCTCTTCTGTGCTCTGATGGGAGCAGTGAGAGCTGCGAGGCCCTGCATGTGCTTCTGAAACCAATCTTCTGATCCCGGGGAGGAGCTGAGGGGAAGCCGGGAGCCGTGGATCCCCAAGGCCAGATTTGGAGCTTTGCAGGTTCCAAGCAAGTTTTCCTAGTGAACTGCAGTAACCCAGGTCCAGCAGAGATGGAGGCAACCTCCAAGTACATCCCATCCTCCCAGGGTTTGTTTTGACCAGAGAAGAATGTCATCTGTGTGCTGTTTTCTGGTTTTACTGTCATGGCCTTGCCCAGCACAGCCTAGTAGGAAGGCTGACTCCGAAGCATCGGGTAGCTGATTTAGAAAGGAAAATTCTCTGGTTCCATGGAAGTTTATTTGTCTGATTCAAGTGGTCTTCTGGGTCTTCTGCTGAATTGCTTTAGTGATTTTCCTGCCCCCCCCCCGTGTGTGTCTGTGTGTGTGTGTGTCTGTATGTTGGAAAAGTCCCTGCTAGTCAGTTGAAAGCCGAAGCTCTTAGGCTTCAGGATAGAGGCAGCCTTTTGTGATAAACTTTCAGTGGTTGGGTCAGGACTAGCTTCGGATATTAGTGTAAATTCAAGCCCTGAGCCCCTGTGAGGAGGGAAAAGAGAAGAGCCTGCTGATTCTTGTCAGGCTGTTTTGGGAGTGCAGAAGGCAACACTTTCACAAAGAATATGGCAGACCCAGGACTCAAACACTCATGCACGACGACCCTGAAACTTTCCTTGGGGATGTTGGTGCTCTCTCACCCTCCTCTATCCTGGGGAGCCCCTGCTCCCTTCCCTGACTTCCTCCATTCTCCTTTTGCTCCTCCACAAGGCTGCTCTGATGCTTATCACACACTGTTGCCTGGATACAAAGGATGAGAGAACAGGGAGTGCTCCCCACACCACAGCTTCTCCATCAGGAATGGGATGAGGGCTGTGGGCCTAACTTGTTAAAACTGCTGAACCCTGAGGAAAATGAGGATGATAGCTTGGAAAAGAGACAGAGAGGAAGGCCAGATCTGTGACTGAGGGGCAGACTGAATTTGCCTTTCCACTCTGGGGCCCTTCCTTGGGGATCCTCCTCTTTCTTATTTTTTTACAACCCCTCTGTCCCTTGGTCACTGGGCTCCGTCCCCTACCATTACAGATGAGACGGGATCTTTGTAGTAGACTTAGCTTACTAAACAAAAGCCAGACTCTAAAATTTGCCAGCAATAGAATGAAATTTGCAGTACTGGGCCTTATAAACAATATAACTACCACTACCACAGAACCTAGTGGATCTTAAATACCTCAGAAGTTGAGGGATCTTTCTTTGGGAAGTCCTTTTATCAGAACAGTGAGGCATTCTCTCCCCTGCTCCAGGGCTCCTTATGCTGCACAACTGCCACGCTGTCCCCTCAGAACCCAGCCCACTTCCTTTCCTTCGTCCTGACCCCTCTCAGATGTCACTTTGCTTTAAAAAAGCCTTCTTGACCTTTCAAAAATAACACTCTAGTCATGGTCACTTGATTTGACCCACTACATCCTTATTAGGAGGCTGCCTGAAATTGTAATTGTATGAGTTACTTTTCTGATTCTGTGATACAACACTAGGACCAGGCAGCTTATAGAAGGAAGGGTTATTGGGGTTATGGGTCCAGAGAGATGAGGCCATTATGGCAGGGAGGCATGTCAGCAGAGTGGTCTAAACAGGAAGCTTCTCTCTCCTTCTGGGAAGGTCAGATAAGGTCAGATAAACAACTTAGTTTGTCTTGGTACCTGGAACATCAACCTTAACAGGGTGACTCCATTTTGGTTAGGTCTGTTGGACCTAGTGCAGGAACTCAGTCCAAACCAAAAGCTTCAAATAAATCTTATTTGACAACTCTAGATAGTTTTTAATGAAGCAATTCTCCTTAAGTTTCTAATGTATAAGTTGATCATCAATGTCTACTTTTTAAAAATATTTATTATTTATTTATTTATTTTTATGTGTACGAATGTACTGTCTGCATTTAGGTTTGTGCACCCATGTCATGCAATGCCACGGAGGTCAGAAGAGGGCGTCGGATTTCCCTGGAACTGGAGTTAAAGATGGTTCTTAGCTGCCATGTGGGTTCTGGGAATTGAACCTGGGTCCTCTGCAAGAGCAGTCAGTGCTCTTAACCACTGAGCCATCTCTCCAGCCCCCAATGTGTCAACTTTTATCCCTAAGCTCTGAGTTGGTAACAATAAAGCTGAAGGTACTAGTCTAATGTAACTGAGTGCTCCTAATGAAACCAATTTTTTGTCATGTAAGCAGTCTCAGGCCCTTCTCCCTCAATAGTTAAAAATTTTTATCAAAGGATACATCCTTTTTTATACATATTTAATGTTTTACAATTTTCTTATATATAATACATAATTTTCTTTGATCATATTCCCCTTGCATTGTCCGCTCATATCCCCAACACTACCCTTCTTCCCAAGTCCTCTCCTGCTTTCATCTCCTCCCCCTCCTCCTCTTCCTTCTCCTCCTCTTCCTCCTTCTCCTTCTCCTTGTCCTCCTTTTCCTTCTCCTTCTTCCTTCTCCTTTTCTTTCTCCTTTTCCTTCTCCTTCTCTCCTCCTTTTCTCCTTCTCCTTCTCATCCTCCTTTTACTTCTCCTCTTTCTCCTCCTTCCTTCTTCTTCCTTCTCCTTCCTTCTCTTTCTTCTTCTCTTGCCTCCTCCTCCTCTTCCTCCTCTTCTTCCTTTTCCTTCCTCCTCTTTCTCCTGTGACTCACTGAGTTTAATAAGGCTTGCTTGCATGAGCATAGGTGGGTGTTATTTTCTTGAACAAGGGCCTCACCTACACCATTGAAGAACATGATGCCCCCATCCCCCAACAGTCTTAACTGCCTGGAACTTCTCAGGGAGGGGTGGGATTTTATAAGACCCTTCCCCAATTCAAGATGGAATGTTTATGGACCCATTCTTGTGCAAGTCTTTTGAAACCGAGACAACTTAAATAAACTGCCGAGCTTCACTGGTTTTGAAGGCCTTTAACTGAACAGTAACTAGAGAGACCTCTGCTAGCTATATTACAGTGAACACCTCTGTCTGTCTCAAGGCTACCTTGGTAATGAGTAAGCTTTTTTGTTTGCTTTTGCTTGTTTTAGGGATCTAAGGTCATCAGTGTACCGTTGGAAGCCTCATATCCTTTCAATTTGGGCCTGCACGATTGTCCAGAGGGAGACTTTTGATGTCTCAAGGTCCAAAATTCGACCCCCTCAGATCATGTTTACAGGGCCATTTTCTGAACCTCAGTCCTAGAAATAGAGCCATGAAGTTTGTTTCATCATACCAAACATTTTCTTAGTGCCAATCATCTTTTCCCCATATCTCTGACCACCTAATTTATCCATAAGTACCCCTAAATTTTATCCTTGGGGAAACAGAAGCCTCCTCCTTTTTTTTTTTTTTTTTAATCACATGAGACCCTCTCTTTTGCAAATCTCATCCCTTTAGGATTGGCATACTGAGTAGCAGGGGAAACAAGGGTGGTTCAGTAACTCTCAAAGTCACGGTGTGAGAAAAGTCACATCATAACTAGGCGTGGTGGTGCACACATTTAATCCCAGCACTCAGGAGGCAGAGGCAGGTGGATCTCTGTGAATTCAAGGCCCGCCTGGTCTCCATAGTGAATTCCAGGCTACCTGGGGCTACAAGGAAACCCTGTCTCCAAAAGCCAAAAAAAAAAAAAAAAAGAGAGAGAAAAGTCACATTTTTCTAGGTTTCATTTCTCCTGTAAGTGTTGTCAAATGACATATATTGTTTCTAGAATGTAAAGCCAATCACAAGTTCTTGAGTATTATAAAGCATATCAGATCCATATTCTATTTATTTATTATTTTTTATGTGTATGAATGTACTGTCTGCATGTAGGTTGGTGCACCCGTGTCGTATGATGCTGCAGAGATCAGAAGAGGGTGATGGATTCCCCAGGAACTGGAGTTAAAGACGGTTCTTAGCCACCATGTGGGTGCTGGGAATATAACCGGGTCCTCTGCAAGAGCAGTCAGCACTCATAACCACTGAAACATCTCTCCAGCCCCAGATCCATATTCTAAACAAGCCTTTGTTTTGTAGTTTATAAGAACACATTACTCAAAAAAAGAGAAATCATAAGCTGAAGATGCTAAAAGATATATGTGGCATGCATATATGCATATTTTGGAGTGATGCAGATTGGAAGGAACAACAACAACAACAACAACAAAAGACTGGGTCAAAGAACTGAAACGGTGAACTTCTGCTCAAAACAGTAAACTTCTGCATTGAAATTTTAAAAGAGACTGAGAAAAAGATGAAAAACAGATTTGGCAGATGCATGAGAAAAAGATGAAAAACAGGTTTGGCAGATGCATGAGCACTGGTGGAGTGGGGGGGCACTAGGAAGGGGGCACGGGTCTAGACTTGATTGGAAATTTTGTATGAAATGCACAAAACTTCAATATAAATTGGCTTTGAGACGCCAGGCGTGGTGGCGCACATGCCTCTAATCCTAGCACTTGGGAGGCAGAGGCAGGTGGATCTCTGTGAGTTCAAGGCCTGCCTGCTCTACAAAGTGAGCTCCAGGCCAGTTGGGACTAAAGGGAGACCCTGTCTCAAAAGGAAAAAATTGGCTTTGAGAAAAAAAAAAAGAACACATTGCTCTAAACCAAATAATATGGAAATGTAGGACTTTAGAAAGACTGGGACCCTCAGCCTGGTGTGGTGGCACATGCCTTTAATCCTAGCACTTAGGAGGCAGAGGCAGGTGGATCTTTGTGAGTTCAAGGCCAGCCTGGTCTACATAGAAAGACTGGGAGCCTCAAAATGCCCCAGCTTAGAGCTAAGTGCGGTTATGTTGGTTTATTTTTCTAGGTCCTTCTATGTTAAGTCTGATATCTTGAACACTACAGTAGCTGGTGCTCTGAAACATGCTTTGTCAAGGTCACAGTGCATCTCGGTATACAAACATCTGTCTCATTCCTCTACCTGCTGCAAACTGACCTTTGTCTGACAACATTGTTCTTTAGGGAGATGGCCCATATTTTCACAGGAAAATAGTTATTTGATTGGGTGATCTTTTAGCATACAGGTGACTGCCTTGGCAATTTCACCATAAAACCTGCAACGAAGATGAAATTATTTTGGTGAACACTTTGTGGCAAGAAACAGAGCTATCTCATCTCTTAAATGTTACCCTGATGAAAATGTCTGTGTTTCTTTTTTGGTCTTTTTGAGACAGGGTCTCCCTGTAGCCCTGGCTGTCCTGGAACTCATTATGTAGACCAGGCTGGCCTTGAACTCACAGAGATCCACCTGCCTCTACCTCCTGAGTGCTGGGATTAAAGGCGTGCACCACCATGCCTGGCCTGTATTTCTTAATAAGTGGATCACGGTTCTCTCAACCACCGGAGTCTGTTTGTTAGTTAAAGAGGAAACACAATTGTGCTGTTCATGTGAAAAGCATCTGAGAGGTTTCCTGAATGTGCTCGAATTCTGAGATTCTCCTCAGGTGTCCTCCCGGATTTTACCCAGCCAGGGCAGCCATCCTCGTTTTCTCCTGTGTCTTTCCACAGCACACATTGCTGCTTCCTCACTTTAGTACACTGTCTCAGGAATTACCTCAACACTCCTCTCCTCCTGAAGTCAGTCCCATCAGATGCCTCAGACAGCGCACCTGGCTCATGCTCCATATTTACTAAATGTTCCTGCATAGATGATTGAACCGGTGTGGGGATGCTTAGTTCCTGGTATTTTCAGGGTCTGTTATTATGAAAGAAAATGAGGTAGAAAGTCACTTGGGGATGTGCTGAGGCAGGAGGATACCTTGAACCCCAGACTTCAAGATTAGCCTGGGTACTATGCGGAGACCTAGGCTGAAAACAACCTAACTGAGGCAAAGTCTTTCTAAGTGCAGTTGGGAAGCTGGCTGAAGATGAACTCCCACCTGCTAATGGTTAAACTGCGGAGTGTTCCAGTAGACTTGCATGAACAATTGGAGTTGGTGTCCTCTGGCTTCAGTGTCTCTCAGCTTGAGTGTGCTCATTAACTTAGTGATCAAAATGGGTTTGCAATTTAGAATTTCCACCCAGCCACTGCATTGGCTCTGAAAACAACTACCATGGGAACTCTATACAAATCTCTCCTGTGTCTGCCTGTGCTCAGGGTGATTCACTCTACGGGCTACCCAGACTCTGTGTACTCAAACTGCAGTCTTTGTTTCCCAGATAAATGTTAAGTGCTTTGATGGTGTCAATCCTTTGTTCATCTGGTTTTAGTTAACATATACTTCATGATTTATTCAGGTGCCCTTTCTTTTCCTTCCTCCCTACCATGGTCATTTCCTTTATGGCAGAAAGTTGGATGGGGTTTAGTACTGATGGTGCCAAGCATCTGGAGAACAGGAAAAAGCAATGAGCTCCACTGAGCAGGAAAGCACTGGACTGGAAGGCACGAGGCCTGGATTTGGTCCTAGCTTTGCTAATGGATTTCTTCTCATTTATTCAACAACATCCACCAAGATGTGTGCAAAATAACAACACATTGCCTGTAGTGGTGAGGAAGAAAGACGGTGTTTGCTTCTTATGGCACTCGCTTTCCAAAGGAGAGTCAGACAGACAGACAGGAAAATAGGTGTGAGGAAGCAGGGACTTGTGATGGAGTGGAGGGTGGCTGCTTCAGTCTGGCAATCAGGAAAGGATCTGTGAGCAGTGATGCTTCAGCTGAGATGTGAACTACGAAAGGAACTGGTATTTCAAGAGTCATGGGTATTAGGTTATAAAAAGGGTTGTGCCCCCAGCCCAAAAGGCACATGAGGCTTAAGTCATGCCAGGAACAAGATTTACTTCCATTACCAGCAAGGGCCACCCGCAGACATGTGGTGGAACCGGACAACATGGCAGGCAGAGAGAGAGAGAGAGAGAGAGAGAGAGAGAGAGAGAGAGAGAGAGTAAGATGGCGCCTGGGGCCCACCCACTTATAGCCAGGGGGCAGGGCCTCAGGTACAGAGGAAGTGGTCAGAAGATTGACAGTCTCTGGAGGAAGTGGGCATCTGTGTCCCTTAGGAGTCTGGGAAGCCCAGATCTAACGATGGGGAAGAGCATTCCAGAAAGGATAGCCAGAGTGCAAAGGTTCCAAGAAGGAAGCAGACCATGTCTTCAAGGGCCAGAAAGACTAGCGTTGTTGGCAGACAGGAGAGGAGGGAACAGTGTGGGGCGGTAGGCAGAAGCTGGATAATACCTTGCCTTGAGGAATTTGGGGTTTATTTCAAATATAGTGGGGAACTATTAGAGGATCTGTTTTGTCATGGGATGGGGTCTTGTTATGTAGCCCAGGCAGCCTTGAATTCACAGGTCTGGAATAACTGGCATGTACCACCATGCCTGGCTCACTGGAGAATTTTAAGCAAGGAAATAACAGGGCCATTCGGTCTGCTGGTCAATGTATAATTAGCTTAGCCACAGGGGGAGCTGCTGAGAGGCTGTTGTAGTCATTCAGGGACAGAGAAGGGAAATCAGGATTAGAATGACTGCAGTGAAAATGGAATCCAGGTGTGGTGGCTCACACCCCCTAATCCTAGCACTCAAGGTCAACCTGGTCTACAATATGGAGCCCCAGGTCAGCCAGGTCTATATGCTGAGATCCTCATCTCAAAACAAAAACAAAAAGAAAGTGCCGCAAAATGGATAAAATTGGTGTTACTTTTAAATGATGGGCAACACTTGCTGACAGATTGAATATGGTAGATCAGGAAAGAGATTTATAAGTTGAATAACCCAGTGAATACTCATGGATATCACCAAAACTAGGAAGCCTGAGGAAGGAGAATGAGAAGAAAAGTCAAGTTCTTTATGAGCAGGTTAGGCTGAGTTGTCTGTTCAATGTCCAGTTAAGCAAAATGGAATGTTAAACGATTTGAATATTCAAATCAGGTTTCACAGAAAAGTCAGGACTGGAGATAGAAATTTGGGAGCTGTAAGGACATAGATAGTCCTTAAAGCCATGGAACTGAATGGGTTACTAGGAAGAACATACAGAAATGGAAGAAAGGATGTCTAGGACATGTGTCTGAGATCATCTGACTTTTAGAGACTGAGAAAAGACAAAGAAATAAAGCAGAAGGAAAAGAGGACAGCTGGCATCATAAAGTCTGTGTGTGTATATATATATGCATATGTGTATGTGTGTATGTATGCATGTATGTATATGTGTATATATATGCATATGTGTATGTGTGTATGTATATGTATGTGTATATATATGCATGTGTATATGTATATGTATGTATGTACCCGTGTGTGTGTGTGTGTGTGTATGTATTTGTATGTGTTTTAAGCTGGAAACAACTTAGGTGTCCCTCAACCAATGAGTGGATAAAGAAAATGTGATACATCTACACAATGGAGCTCTATGCAGTGGTAAAGAAAGATGACATCATGAACTTTGCAGGTAAATGGATGGAACTAGAAGCCATTATGCTAAGTGAAATAACACAGTCCCAGAAAAACAAATGACATAGATGTATGGTGTCCCTCATTTGTGGATCCTAGCACCAAATCTCTATTTGTAAGGCAAACTGAATAATTTTTTCTTTAATTTTTAGTAAATATAATATCTGATATTACTTATCAACTTGCTATGTAATGTAGGAATATAAATTAAGATTTTTTTCTTGATTTGCATGCAACTCTATTATCAAAATGTAAATCCCTGAACATGTTTTGGAATTAATCTGTAGTTTATTTTTAGATGTCATAATCTTGATATATGTGCATGTATACATATTTTGGAGTGATGCAAATTGGAAGGAATAACAACAACAAAAAGACTGGGTCAAAGAACTGACTGAAACAGCAAACTTCTACCACAGATAGTAAACTTCTGCCTCGAAAATTTTAAAAAGATTGAGAAAAACATGAAAGACATGTATGGCA
This sequence comes from Rhizomys pruinosus, assembly GCA_009823505.1. Taxonomy (NCBI): domain Eukaryota; kingdom Metazoa; phylum Chordata; class Mammalia; order Rodentia; family Spalacidae; genus Rhizomys; species Rhizomys pruinosus. The sequence goes on along the minus strand of VZQC01008488.1, from coordinate 15,751 downwards.
GAACGCATGAGCTCTGGTGGGTGGGGGTCAAGCAAGGGGGAACAGGTCTAAATTGATTAAGAAATGTATGAAATACACAAAACTTTGATACAAAAAATTGTTTAAAAATAAAAAGGAAAAACAATCAATTTTTGCTGAGAAAGTGACCAAGTAGTGTATTTAGGAGTTTGGTCTTTGGTGATCTTGACAGGAGTACTTTGAGGAGTCCTGGGAGTGGAGGATCGGTTTCAGTGGGTTGGAGAGAGGAAGACGAGACAGCATCTCTGAAGTTGAAGGAAAGTATAGACGTTAAGAGCTGAATGAGACATGGAGGTTAATGGAGATGCCAAGATCATACACAGGGGGATGATCCCCCAGAAGATGGAGGTCACAGAGGATGAAGAGGAAGATTGAGACAGCAAGAGAAGCTCCAGAACACAGGCAGAGGTGCTGGGCTTTTCAGAGAGGCAGGGGTTCTGTGTCCATAAAACCCAGAGAGAAGGCAGACACTAGGTGCAAAGATGTGTAATGAGTTTTACAATATGAATATACGCTGGGCAGATGACTTTTACCTAACTGCATCCAAAAAGTTAATCTTCCAGCTTGTGCTCCTCTTGTGACCTGTGCTTCTGACCTTAGTTCTTCGTGACCCTTCTTTGCCCTGCCAATATAGTGTATGGCTGTGTGTCTGCATGCTTTACATATCAAAACCACAAAGTGTAGCAATCAGTGCTTTGCAAACAACACCAATAAACGTTTGTAGCTGTGTGTGGTATTCTATCTAGATCTAGGGATCAAAGGGTAAAACTTTTACTTTCCCATTTCATGCTGCCTCACCTAGACCCAGGAAGATGTGCCTATCTGGTAGAAGGAAGATGAGGCTGGACTGGAGAAGGGAACTTGAGCTGACCTTTGAAGGCTGCACTCATTCTAGGTTCTGGTCTACATCTCTCTGCTCCCTGGTCTGGGGCCATGTGAAGACCAAGGATCAGGGCTGCTCTCCCAAGCCTTCCCCGTTATGAGGGACTTCTAAACCTATGAGAGAAAATAAACATCTCCTCCTTTAACTTGCTCCCATCAGGAATTTTGTCATCGTGATGAGGTGTGTTGCAGACACCAAGGTGGGCTGGAGAAGCTGTTCTGCTCTGTTCGTGGCATATGACTTCTCTGAACACGTCCACTTGGCAGACTGCACTTGCCTTCACATCTGCATTAGTTCATAATGGGCTGGGTGGGAGAGGTTCAGGGCTTGGCCTTGAACTGATTAGAATAACAGCTCCTGACTACAGAATACTGACTTCAGGTGCTGGGTCAGTGCCTTCTGGATATTGTCCTCATTTATGCCACATCCTGAAAGGCAGGTATGACTGCTGCTCTACTTAGAGAAATGAAAACATTGAAGGGGAGGGAAGGGAATGTGCTCATATGACTTTTTAAATATTTTATTTATTATGTGTATGAATGTACTGTCTGCATGTAGGTTTGTGCATTCGCGGAGGTCAGAAGAGGGTGTCAGATTCCCCCGGAACTGGAGTTAAAGACGGTTCTCAGCCGCCACGTGGGTGCTGGGGCCATCTCTCCAGCCCTCATATGACTTTTATAAAGTGAAGAAGTGAGAACTTAAGCCTGAATCCAAACTTACACATATAAACTATTCTGCTGCCCCAGCAGGGAAGAAGGAGAAGGAGAGGTCACCTAGGAAACTAGTCTGAGGTTATTGCCCTCTAATTATATATCTGCTCCTCTTCTTAGCAGAGCGAGGGGGGGATTGTTCGATGATTTTTTAAAAAATGGAACCCAGGACCTCCAACAAGCAAGGCAAGTACTCTACCACTGAGCTACATCCCCAGCCCCTCACAGAAACAGTAAAGGGTGAGTTTTTTTGTTAGCAGGCTGGGAGACTAATATCCCAGACTCTTTGACAAAAGCCACTCATTTGAAGGCTGAAGAACTGGACCTATCCATGCATTCAATCCTTTCACCTGCTTTCCACCAAATTTTAGGACTGGAGACACTTGCCCCCATTTACCAATGTCTGAGGTGAATTCTCAGTCCAACTATTGTGAACTTAAGTTTTTCCAGATGTTTTCTGGGAAATAATACTTGTCTGGTTTCACAATCCTTTATAAAGCAACACTAGTTCCTGTGTGTACAGGAAGGGCCATTGGCAGCCCACCACACCTTCTTATGTGGAAAATAATTAAGGCGTTTGTTGTGTAGAACCAGAAAGATAAGGGTTTTGTTTTTCTTAACTCTCTAAAATAATAAACTTGTTCCTGGACACATTTAAGAATGGCTTGTCCTGGCTCTAGAGAGGCCCTAGAGACTTTCCCAAGACTTCAGCAAAAGGTTTTACTCTTGTATATTTATGACCCAGAGTCCATGTTTCCTGTGGGAAGTTAGAGTTATAGTTTTTATTATTATTATTATTATTATTATTATATTTATTTTTGCAAATGTCAAAGGGGTCCACAGCATGGAAAAGATAGGAACTCTTTGAGAGGTTCTCTGAGGTCCATGGTGGATTTGACATTGCGTGATTTTTATTTTCTTATACCCTAGAGCTTTTTACACAAGTCCACCTGAGTCTCGAGGAGTTAAGGAGGTGTCTCAGACCTGAGAGGTCACAGAGCTGTGGCATGTGGGGAGACCCAAGCTCTTGGGTTTTATGTGCTGTCACCATCTAGGTGGAGAAGCTACAAGGCAGACCCTCACAGTGGATTTAGGGACCACTTCCAAGGTCACAAGCAGCCTGCAGCCCCAGGTATCTAGAAACTGTGCCCTGGTTTGAGAGAGAGGGGAGAGGGGCAGCAGGAGGTGAGAGAGAGAGAGAGAGAGAGAGAGAGAGAGAGAGAGACCTGAACTGTTCTTCTGTGTCTTTTCCACTCCTGAACACAGTTTCAGATATCAGAATATGATGATAGAACAACTCCTGAGGAAATAACGGCTTGTAACAGGCATTTAGAGATTGTTCTTGTTAAAAAGCATGGACTTCTTGGGGCTGAAGAGATGGCCTAGTGGTTAAGAGCACCGACTGCTTTGCAGAGGACCCCGGTTCGATCCCCAGCACCCACATGCTGGCTGAAAACCATCTTTAACTCCAGTTCCAGGGGAGTCCGACGCCCTCTTCTGACCTCCGGGGCATTGCACGACACGGGTGCACAAACCTATATGCAGACAGTACATCCATACACATATGAAAATAAATAAAATAAAAAAAAAGCATGGACTTCTCATTTGAACCCACAAGGAGAAACAAGGCCTCACAGGCAGACCAGCTTGCCCCTTTCCCAGGGTGAAGCTTCTCCATCATAGATGAGGTGGGTAGCTTCTTCTAAAACTAAAAGAATGGTAAGCAGGACCACACCTCGACCAGGACTACTTGACTTTGCATACCTCTGGCCTCTACTTAAGTACTTCCTCTACGTAAACCTAAAGCTCAGATCATTACCCTGAAGGTGAACGTGGAATGACTAGATGCCTTTATCTGTTATTCTTACAAGTTCACATTGATTAAATTTCCTTTCTTGATTTTCACCATTTCTTTCTTACAGGGTCTCCCTTTTAGTCCCAGCTGTCCTGGAACTCATTCTGTAGACCAGGCTGGCCTTGAACTCACAGAGATCTGCCTGCCTCTGCCTCCTGAGTGCTAGGATTAAAGGCGAGCGCGTGTCACTATGTCCGGCTTTTAAAGATGGTTCTTAGCAACTATGTGGGTGCTGGGAAATGAACTTGGGTCCTCTGCAAGAGCAATTGGAGCTCTTAACTGCTGAGCCATCTCTCCAGGCCTTGGTTCAGTTTTAGAAAAAGCTCTCTTACTTGATGTCACAGTCAGAACCACCACCAAGGGTTGGAGTCTCAGAGGCCACGGCCCTGATTGACACTGTGCAGCCATCACTCACTGGTGGCATCTGCTGAGCTGTGATTCAGGCTGTCTCTTTGTCCCCCCAAAAGAGTTGTTGGTTTTGTCCCAGAGGAACAAAGAAAACATTGTGTCCACTAGACAACGGCTTTAAGGATTTTCCCCAATGCAGCACTGGAGAGAAGATGTGTTTATTTCCATCTGCTCCGTGGGGGGCCGGTAGAGCCTGGCCACGCTTCAGTTGTGAAACTCATGTAACAGGGCAAGTGGAAGAGCCTCTTTGGAGCAGGTGCCCTGAAGTTTCCAGATGGTACTGTCTTACCTTTAATGAAAAATGGAAAGAGAAGAGGGTTGGGGAGCAAGCAGCTGGTGGGAGCTTCTCTTGCTATGAACAGGTACAACGAGGTCCTGCTAAGGAAGGGGAGCACTGTGCCTGCCTGCGGCCACTGTAGGACACTGATCCCTCGGTGCAGAGGTCAGTTGGTTACTTTCGTAACCTGACCTGAGAGGTACTTCCAACTCAGGTCCTTAGCCTGGGAAAATGGAACGTTTCCCATCTGGCCATCCTTTCCACCTGCCCAAAGACTGCTGGTCTCTGAACAGGAATTTCAGGCTGATGGCTGATGGCCTATCTTCACCCTATACCCACTCACAATTCACTTCACAGCTGGTGACCTGATGGATCACCATCCAGCCCCACACCAGATTACCAGGTTGGTGGTCTGAAGGACTGCAGTCCAACCCACTGGCCACGACACTCAAAACTCAGGCCTGCTTCTGCCTGTGTGCGTGCAGAAGTAACGGCTGGGAATTCTGTGTAATGATGGTAATGGAAATTCACTTTATTGCCTGCTGCAACTGGCTTTCATAAGCAAAATGACGTCAGCTCCCAGAGCCAATCACAGTCCCCCAGTTCCATGCCTTGGTACACTGCTGCTCTGCCTAGCATCATGTGCCTGGGCCATGTTGCTTGCTCCCTTTTGGGCCGGGGTCAGAGGAGACCCATGACTCTCACATGGTGCCCTTAGGGGTGCTAGCTGAGAACTAGCCCCTAATTCAAACTGGATCTTCCCACAGCAGCTTAGTTGGGAACCTAGTGATGGCAGTCAAGTCCTACAGGATCTGGGCTAGCTACTGCTGCAGCGAATCTGTGAAGTAGATGTAGTCCTGTGTCCACTTTTAATGCACCTTTCTTCAACACTGGCACATTGTCACAATCTACACCTGTTCCTCAAACCCCCTAAGCATGTGCTTCACCCCTTCTACTGCCTTGGTGGCAGCAGCACCCCTTCTCTTAGTTCAAGCTACTGTCTCATTGTGAATAAAGAAGTGCCAATGTCACTAAGCTCATGTCAATTGTCACAGCCTTGGTTGGAGTGGCATTTGGATCTTAATGGTGGATTTAAGTGACTTTCACTGTTGAGCCAAAGTTTTGGGACTTACTATGATTTTACTGACACTCCTGTCAACATCCCAGGCCTATTTTCAGAAATTCACCTTTCATGGGGCTGGAGAGATGGCAGTTAAGAGCGCCGATTGCTCTTGCAGAGGACCCGGGTTCGATCCCCAGCACCCACATGGCAGCTGAGAACCGTCTGGCTCCAATTCCAGGAGAACTCCAGTTCCAGGGGAATCCGACGCCCTCTTCTGACCTCCGCGGCATTGCACGACATGGGTGCACAAACCTATATGTAGACAGTACATTCATACACATAGAAAATAAATAAAATTTAAAAATTCACGTTTCATTATATTAACAAACAGTTGTTGCAGACTTGCCTTGAGGGGCAGCTCTTTGCAAGATGTCAGGATGTAAGGAGCTGTTCTGACTTCTACCTCTGAGTAGTTACCCTAGGTGATGTTCCCTCTCACCTGGAGCACAAGGTGCTCAAGTGATCATTAAACCAGAAGGTGACATGGCCACTGCCCAGGCAAATGCTTTGAGTCAGCAATTCTGCACCGTCCTGCCTTGCCCCCTGAAGCTCTGTTCTGCCCACACCAGGGGCCTCAAATGGTCTCTTACGTATCCTACTACCCTCCCTGGCCACCTCCACGCAAGAACACAGGATAGGCACCGTTAGCTTCTCAGGTGCCCAGCTCAGCCATACAGTGTGCCAGTCTGGGTAGCTTGAGACAAGTGGAAGACCTCTAGAAAGAACAAAATAATACATAACCCCCTTTTTTACTTTAGGTATGCCAGGGGTCTTTCTGATATAGGTATATCGAGGGTTGGGGGGGGGCTTTTCTGAGACAGGGTCTGTCTGAAATTCCCAGCTCGCCTGGAACTCACTATGTAGATCAGGCTAGCCTCCATCTCAGAGATTCACCTGCCTCTGCCTCCCAAGTGCTGGGACTAAAGGCATGCACCACCATACCCAGCCTGGAGTATTTTTTAAATGTATTTATTTTATGTGTATGAATGTATACATGTTCAGTACAAGCATGCAGGTGGGTGTGAGCTATCTCACAGGTGCTGGGAAATGAACCCAGGTTCTCTGGAAGAACAGCAAATGCTCTTAACTGCTAATGCATCTCTCTAGCCTGTTTATTGAGTTTTAAGCACAAACAGTTTACATACATTTTCCCCCTAATGATCAAAACTCTTTTTCAGTGGTACATTGTTTTTCTTTAAACTGGGATGCTTTGATACAGTTATAAATAACAACGATTTTGGAAAACAAACAAATTTAGCTTTTGAAAGATTTGGCTTAGCACATCTGCTTCAACTAGAACATTTCAACCATGGGTAGATCCCTGTCTTAGAATGGCCACTGAAGTACTTATATGAACAGAGGCTTCTGGCCTTAGGGGGTTCTGCCTCACGGCCTTAGGGGGTTCTGCCTCACGGCCTTAAGAAACAAACATACATTTAGCCTTTTTTCCTTTATAGTGTGGCCAGAGATGGCCATTATGTTATAGCAACTGTTCCAGGTTAAGGATTTCACTTCCTGGAGAAGCATTTAACTCAACCAAAAGAATCTGCTCATGACCTAAATGTTTAGGCTTCTAATTTGCCTCTATCCTACCCTCCTCCACCAGTCCACCAACCAAAGATCAAGGCTATGGAAGTCACCAGAAGTTAGTGCCTCCAATCTGGAAAATGGTAATTGGATTTCTCAGGACTCTTTCCTTTAGGGTCGTCACAACTTGAAAAGATTTTCCATGGCCCCAGTGGATGGTCATTAATGTTGTGTTACAGGGATGTGCTTGGTCGGGCTGGCTTTGACCAAGGCTCCAAGAGACTAGGTTTGGGATAGGGAGAAAGCAAAGGAAAACAAAACAAAAACAATGTCACAAAGGAAGCTCTGTCTCCTGGAACAGATGCAGTGTGGAGGTCAGGCCAGCCCAGGTCACTGTACCAGGCCTCCCATAGTGTCTGCATTGGCAGGGAAGATGCCCATCTCTAATCCAGGACTGTGTGAGCCTAGGAAAGGGGCCAGGAGATAAATGAGTATTGAGACATCCTGAGGAGATGAGGGTTACACGCAGAATCATAGATTTGGAAATCTGCCTGAGGAGATGAGTGGACAGTACTGCCCAGTCCTACTATAGGAGCCCTGCATATAGATTGCCAAATGAACGAATTTAACAGTGAATATCTCCTCTTGAATTATACACCTTACCACCCAGGTAACTGACAGGTCTTCACCCTCAGACAGGTCTGAAGACACAGCTACATGATGAAACACCAGGAGGCTGCCCCATCTGCCTTTGCTTCTAACATACATGTCGTCCTGGGCACCCGAAGAACTGGGTGGACTGCAGTCTACAAAGGACTCTTTTTCTCAACACTGTGACATGTAGCCAAACAGACCTAAGGACCAACCATGCTGTGAGTGGGTCATCAGGTGGACAGTGGAGGAAAGAAGAGCTTAGGAAACAGAACATCCCTGCTGGGTACCACACCCTCCACAGACCCCTTGAGACTGGAGGACCAGGCCATTAGTAATCTCTGAAAGATGCTTTAGTCAACCAGGTTATAGCCTACCTTGTCTTATTTCACTTGATGTACTTGGATAATTCATTATTTATACTTAGAGTTGGGTTGTGAGATTTTCCCAACAGCTCAGCAAAAGCAGTCTCTTCACCTTAGAGCTTGTAGAAGAGTGCAGAGTTGAGACACCCCTGACAAGGGCTCTGTCCTGGTTTGTCTTTCATTGCTGTGACAAAACACTCTGACCGACACCAACTTGGGGAGGAAAGGGTTTATTCAGCTTACATCTCCTGGGTCACAGTTGATCACTCAGGGAGCCCAAGGTAAGAACTCAGGGCAGGAACCTGGAGGCAGGAGCTGAAGCACAGGCCATGGAGGAATGCTGTCCACTGGCTTGCTCCTGGCTTGCTCTCTGGCTCATGCCCAGCCTGCCTTCTTATACTGTCACTGCTCAACAATCAAGACAATACACCACAGATGTGGCCACAGGCCAATCCAATGGAGCAAATTCCCCAATTGAGGCTCCCTCAACCCAGGTGTGTCAAGTTGACACTAAAGCTATCCAGCACAATTGACCCCTTGTCAACTTGACACACAAAACACATCACTATTAAACCACCACCTTTCCAGTTCTTATCCCCAAAATATGATGTTAACATGAATCACAACCTAAGACAGTACAACCTCAAAAGCCTCACAGTCCTTAAAATGTCCAAACACTTAAAAGTCCAGTCTATTAAAAGTCTCCTAACTGTGGGCTGCTGCAAAATCCAAAACAAGTACTGTCTTATTTCAAAGGGAAGAATCAGGCACTCTCAAACAAAACCTAAGTCCAGCAAGTAGCTCAAGGCTGGACACCTGGGATCCACTCACGATCTTCTGGGCTCCAAAGGGTCTCGGCAGCTCCCTCTCTCCGACTCTGCCGTCCGTGGCACACTCATCTCGCAGGCCCAGGCCAACTCCATTCTACACCTACCGCTGCTCTTGGTGGTCGTCCCAGGGTACCGGCATCTCCAAAAAGCTGGGGTCGCTACTGAAACTGAGGCAGCACCTTCACCAATGGTCTCTTCTGACCTCTCCTGGTGCAAAGCCTCAGCTTCTCTCCATGACCCCTGCAATCCTGGGGTCTTCACAGCAACCGAGGTGCACTTCCACCAATGGTCTTTCCTGACCTCTCACAGTGCCAAGCCTCGGCTGCTCTCTGTGACCCCCTCAAATTTCAACACCGGAACCATATAGGAGACTCTTACACGTTACCAAGTCCGGCTTCTGGCTCGAGATGGAGGCTCAGGCCCTTTCTGGGTCACAGCTTCTGTGTGCTGACCTTGAAGATATTCTCCCCAGAAGATTTCACCTCAGTGATGCTGGTCTCTTGTTACTTACAGCTGATTTTTCAGCCCCAGCTAACCAGCATCAATTGCCCCAGTACCACAAAAGTTTCACTTCAGGTTCTGGTCTCTTGTTACTTACAGCTGATTCTCCACAGCCCCAGCTGACCAGGAATCCACAGATTACAGTCCTGTGATCTCTGCTCTCCTTTGAAACTAGAAACTTCACAAGCCAGGCCTCCCTCTTACAACTCCTTCAGCAAACTGCTCCAAGCTCACAGCAACAATCTTTAGGCATTCAATGATCTTCCCAGCCCAAAGTTCCAAACAGCCTCCACAATCCTTCCCCCAAAACACCAAGGTCAGTCTTGTCCAGCAAACCCCACTCGTCTGTACCAATTTTCTGTCCTGGTTTGTCTTTCCATTGCTGACGACAAACACTCTGACCGACACCAACTTGGGGAGGAAAGGTGTTTATTCAGCTACATCTCCTGGGTCACAGTTCGATCACTCAGGGAGCCCAAGGTAAGGAACTCAGGGCAGGAACCTGGAGGCAGGAGCTGAAGCACAGGCCATGAGGAATGCTGTCCACTGGCTTGCTCCTGGCTTGCTCTCTAGCTCTGCCAGCCTGCCTCTTATACTGTCACTGCCAACAATCAAGACAATACACCACAAGATGTGGCCACAGGCCAATCCAATGGAGCAAATTCCCCAGTTGAGGCTCCCTCAACCCAGGTGTGTCAAGTTGGTGTGTCAAGCTATCCAGCACAGGCTCTAAGCTCATCTTGTCATTGTACTTAGCAGTGTTCTTCCTGTGTCTGGCTCAAAGTTGCACCCTCCTTCGTTTGCTTCCTGTTACTATGATAAAAATACTGACGAAAGGGGCTGGAGAGATAGCTTAGCGGTTAAGAGCGCCTACTGCTCTTGCAGAGGACCTGGGTTCGATCCCCAGCACCCACATGGTGCTGAGAACGGTCGTTAACTCCAATTCCAGGAGAACTCCAGTTCCAGGGAATCTGACTCCTCTTCTGAATCTCCTCGCATGCACGACACGTGCACAAACTCTACATTGCAGACAATACATTCATACACATAAATAAATAATAAAAAATAAAAAAAATATACTGACGAAAACCAATTTAGGAGGGAAGTGTTTATTTGGCTTACAGGTTACAATCCATCATCAAGGGAAGCCAAGGAAGGAGCTCGCAGGCAAGAACTGAAGCAGGGCACCGTGAGAGGGAATGTGTTTTTCACTGGCTTGCTTCCCTGGCTTGTTCAGCCACTCTTCTTATGTAGCCCAGGCCCACCTGTGCAGGGATGACACAGCCCACAGGGGGCTGGGCCCACCTACATCAATTAACAAGAAAGGGCCTCACCGGGCATGGTGGCACATGCCTTTAATCCTAGCACCTGGGAGGCAGAGGCAGGTTGATCTTTGTGAGTTCAAGGCCAGCCTGGTCTACAGAGCCAGTTCCAGGACAGCTGGGGCTACAGGGAGACCCTGTCTTGAAAAGACCAAAACAAAAAAAACCAAACAAAAAAGAAAAAAAAAGGAAGTGCCTCACAGTCTAGTCCAATGGAGGACAATGCTCAATTGTGGTTCCTTCTTCCCTGATGACGCTAGTTTGTTTTAAGTTGACAAAAACTAAGCAGTATACTTCCATGTTCAGGTCCTATGATGAAATCATGGTTTTTACTATGGGAAGAAGACAGGACAAGGCAGGGCAGGAATGAGAAAGGAAGCTAGGGGAGGGTCTTAGCAGCTTAGAGACCATTAAACCCCTGAGTCCCACACAGCTCAGCTGGCATCTGTCAGTTCTGGGAGACCCCTGGCTGCTCTCTACCTCCCACACTAGCTCCCACCAGGGCCGGCTAGCCTCCTGGGAAGCAGCCGCACCAGCAGTCCTCATTCCTTTCCATGTGAGTCATCTCCACAGGGAAGGAGAGGCGAGCGAGATGGGAGACGACGAGAGAGAGAGAGGAGTAGAGAGAGAGGAGAGAGAGAGAGAGAGGGGGAGCAGTGTGTTTACAGTGGGGAGGATGGAAAGGGGCTCCTGCACCCAGCCTCACTGAGGCCCTCAGCCTCAGGACCAGGAGGAAGCAGGCCCTGGAACAGGGATCTGCTGCTGTCTTCACGTGGAGCCGCTCATCCACATGAGAACACAGCAGACACAGGCTCTCTTCTGTGCTCTGATGGGAACAGTGAGAGCTGCGAGGCCCAGAATGTGCTTCTGAAACCAATCTTCTGATCCCGTGGAGGAGCTGAGGGGAAGCCGAGAGCTGTGGATCCCCAAGGCCAGATTTGGAGCTTTGCAGGTTCCAAGCAAGTTTTCCTAGTGAACTGCAGTAACCCAGGTCCAGCAGAGATGGAGGCGACCTCCAAGTACATCCTGTCCTCCCAGGGTTTGTTTTGACCAGAGAAGAATGTCATCTGCATACAACTTTAGGGACTACTCCTGTGAACTGGACCCAGCTTATCACCAGATAACTGAGAACATTTGTGATTCCTTCAACTAATTCATTTGCCAGATCCAAGTCTCTGATTGGTTTGATATATTTTCTTTAAAAAATTTTTTTTCTTTATTATTTTCATTTTATGTATATGAATGTATTACCTTCATAAGTGTGTAAGTGTGCTCATGTTATGCAATGCCTATGGAGTTCAGAAGAGAACGTCAGATGCCCTGGAAGTGGAGTTATAAATGGTTGTTAGCTGCGCTTCTTAAAAGAGCATGAAAGAAAAACACGTGGGCCTGGAGAGATGACTCAGCAGTTAAGAGCCCTGACTGCTCCTGTAGAGGACACAGGTTCAATTCCTAGCACCCATATGGTGGTTAACAACCACCCATAACTTTAGTTCCAGGGGAATCTGGTGCCCTCTTCTGACCTCCACAGGCATTTCAGGACATAGGTGTACTTACATACATGCAGTCAGTACACTCATATACATAAAATAAAAATAATAAAAATAAATAAATAGAAAGAAAGAAAGATAAACATAAAAGAATGTGAATCAAGCTGGGCATGGTGGTGCACGCCTTTAATCCTAGCACTCGGGAGGCAGAGGCAGGTGGATCTTTGTGAGTTCAAGGCCAGCCTGGTCTACAGAGTGAGTTCCAGGACAGCTGGTGCTACAGGGAAACCCTGTCTTGAAAAAGACCACACATACAAAAAAGAAGGTGAATCTTGCTAGAGATGCAACACACATAGAGGAAAAAGGACATTATCTGTACTTCAAAATCTAATCACATTAGAAATGTCTTTATTGCCATATATTAATTTTTTTATTTTTAAGGGATTCACAATATAAGAGCACAGGTTGTTTTCAGATCAAACGTTGCTCAGTTTGCCATACAATTATGTAACTGGCGCTAGCATCCACAGATGAGGGATACCATTCCTTGTTTGTTTTTCTGGGACTGTGTTACTTCACTCAGCATGATATCTTCAAGCTCCAGCCATTTTCCTGCAAAGCTCATGATGCCATCTTTCTTTACCTCTGCATAGAACTCCATTGTGTAAGATGTACCACATTTTCTCTATCCACTCATCAGTGGAGGAGCACTTGGGTTCGTTCCAGCTCCTTGCTGTGCTTCAGGTGGTCTTGGGAAATCCCTGATTGCCATATATTAATTATAATGATGGGGATCTTTGTGATATTTTTACATATGTATTTAATGTATTTTATCATATTCACCTCCGGCTACCTTCTCTGATTCCCTTCCTCTTCTTCCCCTTCCCAACTAGACTCTCTTTTATTTTTGTGTCTTTTTAAAAAATGACCCAGTGAGTTGTTAGGGTTGTTTACAGGAACATAAGTGAGGGTTTATTGACAAGAACATGGCCACCTTACCAGTGGCAACACCTCCTGAAGAGGTCCCTCTTGGACCATTAGCTGTGTATAAATCCTCAGGGAGAGATGGAGCCTCATAAGCTCCTCTCACTTGCTTTATTTTTATTTTTTATTTTTTGTCTTTTTCGAGACAGGGTCTCCCTGTAGCCCCAGCTGTCCTGGAACTCGCTCTGTAGACCAGGCTGGCCTTGACCTCACAAAGATCTGCCTGCCTCTGCCTCCCAAGTGCTAGGATTAAAGGCGTGCGCCACCACGCCCGGCAGCCCCTCTCACTTCTAAGACAGAATGCTGATAGGCTCAGTTTTGTGCAGGTCCAGTGTAGATAATCACTGCTGTTGTGAGTTCAACAGTGCTCTGGCCATGCCATGCCTGGAAGACAGTGTTCTGCAGCGTTCTTCCCCTGCCCTGCCTCTTACATTCTTTCTGCCCTCTCTGCAGTGTTTCCTGAGCCTTGGAGGGAGTGATACCTATGTCCATTATGGTTGAGCATTCAACAGTCACTTATTCTCAGCACTTGGACTAGTTATGAGTCTTTGAAGTTACTGCTGCCCACTGCAAAAGGAAGCTTCTTTGACCAAAGCTGATAGCATCATTAATCTGTGGGCATCAGCATAGTTACTTAGAAAGCAATTTGGTGGGCACATCATGTCTATTTGGCAAGACAGAAGCAGTGGCTTCTCCACTAGGGCCCATGACTTCCACAGCCATGGTCTTTTGACCAGATTTCCCTAACAGTCATGAATTCTCTCCTTTAGAGTGAACCTCAAATCTGATCAGAGAACTGTCAGTTACCCACATAACAAACTCTCCACTGTTGCACTAGAGGCTCACTTTGCCTGGATGGTTAGTAGTATTGTGTACAGGGTCCATAAGACTGTTGATGACAATTTTCCACTAAATGCCTACATAGCATCTCTAGTACCTTGAAGGGTAGCCAGTGTGGAGGAAGTTTCCAATTCAATTCTAGCTTGATTTCTCTATGACCTAGGACCAAAGCATTTACAATCTAACCTTGAAAAGAAACCTCTTCCTTTGGGTTAACTATGGCTGGGAGTTGGGAACTAGTCATGAAATAATATGATGGAATATGTTCTTCTTAATTGAAAAATCAAGTTTTCAGAGTTTTACTTTATTTTTTTAATTAAAAAAATTTTTATGTGTATGAGTGTACTGTCTGCATGTAGGTTGGTGCACCTGTGTCATGCAATGCCGCAGAGGTCAGAAGAGGGTGTCAGATTCTCCGGGAACTGGAGTTAAAGATGGTTCTTAGCCACCATGTGGGTGCTGGGAATTGAACCTGGGTCCTCTGCAAGAGCAGTTAGTGCTCTTAACCACTGAGCCAGCCCCCAGAGTTTTACTTTAAATTAACAAATACATATATATATATATATATACATATATATATATGCATATATATGAATGGGGTATAACAGTGATTGTTATTATCATTCTTATTTGATATTTTTGAGACAGGGTCTCTCTGTAGTCCCAGCAGGCCTGGAACTCAACATCCTGGCCTCAATCTCACAGAGATCTGCCTGCCTCTGCCTTCCTAGTGCTGGGATTAAAGGTGCATATACCACCATGCCTAGCATAACATGGTGTTTTGATAAATGTTTATAACATGAGGTGATTAAATTAAAGTAGTTATCAAATCCATTACTCCATAAAATTATATTTTTGTGGTAAATTATTTAAAATCTATTATAGCAATTTTGAATAAGTTAATCAATAACGATTTGTCATACTATTTTGTGCTAGATCACTAAGGCTTATTCTTTTTTTTTTTATTTTTTTTATTAATTTATTTATTTCCGTATGTGTATGAATGTACTGTCTGCATGCAGGTTTGTGCACCGTGTCGTGCAATGCCGCGGAGGTCAGAAGAGGGTCTCGGATTCCCCCGGAACTGGAGTTCTCCTGGAATCGGAGTTTCAGACGGTTCTCGGCCGCCATGTGGGTGCTGGGGATCGAACCCGGGTCCTCTGCAAGAGCGGTCGGCGCTCCTAACCGCTAGGCCATCTCTCCCGCCCCGGGCTCATTCCTCTTAACTTTGTGTCCTTCCATCAACATTTGCCCTCTTCCTGTACATTTGTTTCCCTTCAAATACTGAACCAAGTTATATTCTATCTAATTTACCAAAATTCACCACTACATTTACAGAAATCCAATTGATGACCCTAAAATTATGGAGAAGTCCATAGGCAAAGAGGAAGAAATGCTGAGTCACATCAGAGTTCCTGTGAGAGATGTGGTGAGACAGGAAAGCTGAGCCCGGAGGCTGACACAACTTCCACCATCTGCACAACATAGCCTGGTTTTAATGGTCTGGCTCTGGGTTGCTTTATCGGCCGAGATGTCCTTGCAGTGAAGTGTCCTTGAAGGACTAACTCTGTTTGTGGTCCCCCACTTGAATCTGGACCTCCCCTCTTATTCCTTCAACTAGAAGTTTCATGGTTTCAAAACTATTCTTTCTCAAAGCTGGGTGTGGTGGCTCACGCCTTTAATCCCAGCACTCAGGAGGCAGAGGCAGGTGGATCTCTGTGAGTTCAAGGACCTGGTCTACATAGGGAGCTCCAGGCCAGCTGGGACTAAAGGGAGACCTTGTCTCAAAAAAAGACCAAAGGGGCTGGAGAGATGGCCTAGCGGTTAAGAGCACCGACTGTTCTTTCAGAGGACCCGGGTTTGATCCCCAGCACCCACATGGTGGCTAAGAACCGTCTGTAACTCCAATTCCAGGAGAACTCCAGTTCCAGGGGAATCCGAGACCCTCTTCTGACCTCTGCGGCATT
>VZQC01008475.1:0-14030 GCA_009823505.1 Rhizomys pruinosus | reverse complement strand
GGGTGATGGTGGTGTGTGTGTGTGTGTGTGTGTGGCTGTGGAGTAAGGAGATGGCAGGAGGAAGTGTGAGCAGATGAGGAGAGCTACTAGGGAATACCAATTGTTGAAATTCTAAACCATGAAAGCAGAGGACTGATGAGCCAGGCGCAGAGAGTTCTGCTAAGTTTGTGATGTCCTGCCCCCATTTACATTTGAAGTACCAAGCAGGGTGGGCTGGACTGAGGGGGGGTACTGGGACACACATGGCTGGCATGGAAATCTTTGGCAGACATTCCAGAGTGGTTTTTAACCCAAGAGGCTGGTGAGTCCACCCTAGAAGGAAGGGTTAGAAGGCAGCTCCATAGACCAAAGGATGTGAAAAACCTGTTCCTACTCTTGCCAAGAGCAGTGCTGGATGAGAGAGGGCGTGGCCCAGGGCAAATGGGTAGAACGCGAGGACCAGAACACAAGGGGAGATGTAAGAGAAGGCAGAGAAGAATGCTGAGGAGCGCAGCCGCCAACGGCGAGAGCGAGGGCAGTTGGAGAGGAGGACCAAGGGGCAGCGCCGAAGATGGGAGATAGAGAGAAAAGCAGGGAGAAGCTCTCTGTTGTCCCAGCAACAGTATCCAAACCTTTCTGTCCTGAAAAGTGATCATGGTGGAAAGAGTCAGCACCAAGAAAGCAATAATGAGGGGTGGTGCGGGAGCCAAGCCCCATCCTAATCTTCCTCTCTTGACGGCCCTTCTCCGACCGGAGGCTCACGTTCCCTTAAACCATCTGTGTTGTGTGTTCGTGTTAGGTGGGAGTGTGATAGTGTTGTGGTGTTGTCGTATATGACTCATTTGCGTTGAAAAAAACGTGAACGACGTTCCTGGAAAACTCCCTGGGATCATCGGTGTGGGCTTCCACCAATGAGCATGGATCCACTCAATGGTTTAGTAATGTATTCAGTATTATGAGCGGTCAAAAAATGCAAAGAGGACTTCACATTATAACACCTAGGGATATAAATTGTTTAATCAATCTGACCTAGGAGCAGGTGGCTTTCTCTACGTGGGTTAACATAATTTTTCGGTGCTATCTCCCATTTTGGCAAGCAGTACAGGTAAGTTAGCTAATATATTTTGGGGGAAACACCACGTGTGGGCTGTTCTTATAAATGGGTTTTTCGTCTTTACCAGCGAGGGTCACTGGTTAGTAGTACTAATTGTGACACTTAATGAAAAAACAAACTAATGTACATTAAAAGCACAAACTGGGTTCTGGCCTGATGTGATAATAATTGTTTTAAATAGAAACTGGGGTGGGTGCTTGGTTTTTGTGGAGATAGAGGCTGTTACATTGTAAATGGCCTCGTTGCCTGTGTGCCTCTAACGCGGTAGACCATGAGGGTGCCAAGAATGGGTGTCTGACTAATCGCATCTCCTATTATTGGTATTCTTTTTAATTAAAAAATGTTTTAATTGGGAGTGAGTTGTTGCTTCCTGTGGTGTTTACAGTGCAATAGTCCCCATTAGATATAAAGGGCAGGGATCGCATGTAGCACGAGGTCAGAAAAGACAGGTGTCAAGAAACTACCCTGGATACTGTGAGTTAGGGACTGGTTGGGTTAGACAATCCGTTCATGTCGCGGCATAATGGGCAACAGACTACTGTAAAACAAATCTAGAGCGCGATCGCATCAGCAGAAGTAGCGAGCACAAGAAAGCGCGAGTTGCTCCTGTAAATTTCCAGAGTAGGCGAGGCCTCTCTAGTCAGTTCCCTTCCTCAAAACACGTTAATGAAATTGTAGGTGAACACAAAGACGGGGGGGTATCGGCTCAGTGTAATCGCCTGGAGCTGGGCTGTTCTACAGCAGGCTGGCGGCACTGTCTCCTAAGTCCCTTCCACCAGCAGTGCTAGGAGCGCAATGGTCTCAAAGCGTCGCAGCCACGCCGCCGCCTTTGACTTTCTTTTCTATTTCGGAAAGCCTGGTAATCGATTATCATCTTAGGTTCTTTATTGCTCGCACACAAAAAGGTCAATGAAAAATATAAAAGTCTAGTTGTACACAGTGTAGTTACTCTCCTCCTGATTAACTTTATTGAAAATTCGACCTCCTTATGCGATTTCTGGTGTTGCGCCTAATTCAGGAACCATTTTTTCATTCTTTTACAAAAAAGCTATTATTTATTTTACAATTTTCATGGTATTGTAAGATTGTATTTTTTTGCTAAGACAGTGTGACGATTAATTTTTAAATTCCTGTGTGCACGTCCAAGCAATGGAGCTCCTCGCAGAGGTCAGAAGAAGGTGTGTCTTAAAGCTTTCCCCTGAATGACTTGGAGTTAGTGAACGACTGTTTATGCCCTAGCGGATGCCGCATCATGGTAGCTTTTGCCCCTTAGTTAACTAGGAAGAGGCCAAGAGCCCAGGTTTATTCCCGGAGACAAACACAGTATTCAAGGAGGAGCAGTCAAGGTATTCTGACGTAAATGTACCCACTTGGAACCCATCTTTCTTTCAGGCAGGTCCCCGTTTTCATTCTTTTGTTCAACATACATGACTTAAGCACTTACTGTGCGGGGGGAAGGGAATGTTCTAGGTGAGCTAGAAGGAAAGAGGCTCTGGTGGGAGTCCACAAAAGAGCTGTAACTTAGGGAAAGAAGAACAGAAAGGAGCTGTCAGAAGGAGTGTAGGTGCTATGGTGTTTTCAGAAGCAAATAATGGAAATGGACAACAGAGCACACCCCCCTCCCCCCAGATGCTATTTAATTAAGTCCCTTGAGATGGTCCATTGCGTGCTGATTCAGAGGTACTGCTTCCTTCCATCCTCCTCCTTTTTATTCTCGAGTTCATGGTGCTGTGAGGTTCCGTGATCTAAGATCGCACTGACAATAACAACATTAAAAAGAGTATCTGAGCTTCAAAAGATTTCTCCTGCCTGGCAAATGTTAGCCCAGTTTAGGGAGCCCGGTTTAAATGTTTCCCCTAAGTAACTCCAAGAATAATAGCCCATCTTGATCTAAGTTCTGGTAGTTTTTAGTTGGTTCCTTCTTGTTATAGAATCTATACAGAACTGTGTATCATAGCAAGTCCTGCTGTAATCCAGGAAGCAATGCCATGAACATAATGGAATCTTGCTCTGCCAAATGATCCTGAGAGAGGAACTCTGGTGTTTCCACCACTGTAGAAACCTGTTCTCAGGGTCTAGGCTCAGAGGCTTGGAGGAGCACAGAGGAGAACACAGTTTGGCATGTTCTTGTGTTCTGTTTGTAGTCTAGAAAGTTGTCTTGAGAAAGAAATTAACCTTCATCCCTTTCGAGCCCAATACAAGACCAGGTTGATTTTCGACTGCACAGAATGTAACTTTTAGCCAACTTTTGCTCCCAAATGATTACCACCACAAAAGTATTTAGTGACCAAGGCCCCATTTGACATTTACCAGTTTTGTAAATGTAGTGAAGTACAGTGTGGTATGCGTGTTTTGCTACTCCTTTGTAATATGTGTTAACAATAGCACTTATGCAAGATAGGTACCTCTATTCCTCTACTAGCATGGTATGGAGACAGAGGAAATACTTTGGTGTTTAGGTACCGTGACTTGACTTACGTGGTCGCCATTAATGTAGACAGTTCTTCCTAATTGTAATATTCCACTTAATAGGGCTACGTTCAAACTATCATTTTGCGGAGTAACACGTCAGGGCCTGTGAACTGCTGCGTGGGATATGGTCTCCCCCTACCCTCACATTTGTTTGTCTTTAGATAAAGCCATGTTCAGATTGCGGGCTATAGGCTTGTGTGCTCAGCGTGATATGTATCTTGGTTAATAAAGTGTGTAGCTTGACTGTAATGCTCGGATTAAGGCAAAGTGCATTTTATACTAAAGCTCCATATAGCCATCTCCTGCTGCCGAGTCATGTTTTTGTACATTTGTGCTTTTGGGGGAAAACTTTCGGCATAACAAAATTTAGATCACCTATAATCACGGTTCCTTAAGAGTCAAAAACTACGGAATTTAGGTAGTATTTCTGGATGGGTTGGCAAAGTAATAACCAGCCTGTTATTGCTTGCTTCAAGTTTTTTGTTGGGAGATTTATTTATATATGAACTTATTTTTCTTCTCCTGTGCTGTGGACAAAAATACCTGACAAGGGGTCCCATCTTCGATGAAATGGAAAGGTTATGGCTCCGTAGAATGGAAAGGGTGAATGCTCTAGTAGTCCATCTCTGGTGGGGGAAGACATGGCCAGCTGGTGCAGGAGGCTGGCTGGTTACATTGTATCTGCAGAAGTATGGGACGTGGTGGAGCGCGAGATGTCTGAAGTGAGGTGGAATGCTGTCGTCGACTTTTTCTCTTGCAACTGTTTCTTCTTATTTGCCCTTCACTCTCGTCTCTCTCTCTCTGATGTGCATCTCTTCTCATCTCTCTTCTATCCTAGGTATCCTTTCTTTTGGGGTTATTTTTGAAAGTGCTGGGCTCGCATGGTATCTAGCTATAGCCCACTGATGCTGGCCATGGGGAGCTCATCTTCGCTAGAATCCCAGAGCTGGGCAGCCGTGGGTACATCCACAGAGATCCACGCTAGTGTATGTCCAGTTCTGTCACGAATCACCCGAGTGCAGGCGACGGTGTTAGACACACAGCGCGTGCGCACTGTAGAAGCAAGCCAGTAACCGAGCCATTCAAGCGCCCGCCACTAAGTGTCCTGTTATCCTTCCCTTTATTTATTAAGCGGTTCCTCAGGCCCGGGGCGACACATTCCCAGCCTCGCTGGTGGGTTGGCCCGCTGAGGCTTCACCGGTCAGAATGGGCAATGCCTCTTCGAAGTATCTTATCCAGTCCCTTTCCCATGGAGACAACCTTGCAAGGACTACATCCCATGGAGAAGGATCGGTCTCCTGGATGATTGCGAGGAAATCCAGGAGGGCCAATACTGAGGACGAATGATGAATGCATGCTGTGCTACGAGTCAGTAGGGCACGGTTCTCCATCTTATCGTCTCTTTCGTTGCATTTCGCTCCCTCCCTCCGTCGTGCCACACCTGGGTTGATGGTCTTGTCTCTAAGTGGGGCCACAGTAGGTAGCATGTTTTTTAATCAAAGCCATATACAAAAAAAAAGTGAGGCATATTTCTGAGGTTCAAATGCGTGCAATCTACATCAGTTGGCCCACATGGCATGACTCCACCTATTAGAATCTCACTATTCGGGAACTGGCTAACGACTATTTATGTTCGCTGCTTATAGAATTAACGGTAAAATGGAACGCGTGAATGGAAGTAAATTTGGTAGAGTTGACATAAAAGAAGTGCAAATGAATTGTTCTACGTGAAGCCCAGACTATGGGAAGTTTAATTAACCTTACCTGTAATACCATTAAATGGTTGCTTAGATTCATAATGGTTTAAAATGTTATATGATGTCCTCACCATGAGCGGAAGCCTGAGTTCACTGACAGACTACATGGAAAGAAATAGAAGGATGCTCCACCTTCTAGGATCTTCTGGGGCCCAGGGAGGGATGCTCAGCTCTCAATGGCTTCCCTCATCTAATAGCTACTCACCTGAGGATTGGATTGTTGATCTTTTCACTTGAAGTCTTGCATAACTCCAGAGGATTGCTATACTAATTAAATAATGCAATCCGTTTGCCCGACTTTTAACTCCCGTTAAACCCCCAAAGTTTTATTTTATCGCTTTGCTTTCTTTTGCCCACATCAATAAACTGGATCCCTAATATCAGCCAAGCTCCATATGGTCCACACTGTGTGACCGTATACCCACACCAAAAGTGTAGCGATGCATAGATTCAAACACATGATTAAGTATAACCTTGTCCATCAACTTAACCATCCCAACTATCCCACACAGTGTTCTAATATCACACATCCGAGTTCATGCCAGCCATTCTTTGTTTTTTTAAAGTTAATTTTTATTGAGAGAGATGAGCAGCAAGTGTGTGTATTATTAGTTATAGCATACATGGTTCTATTAATCAAATTTTAGACTCATTCCCACCCCACAGACCAATTTCGACGCCGCCCCACTCTACAACTGGGCCCTATGTCCCACACGCCAGTCGCTGGCCAGAGCCCATGTATTTCATGCCATGCACCTGTATAGTACATGTAAGATCATTTGCTAATGTGTGTTGTCACGCGCGGCTGCTTTTTGTAGTTATTACCACACTTTGGCACTATGCAGGAACTGATCTGGGGTTATTCAGATCCTTGGCCAACAACGGATGGTTCCTTACGCGACTCTTTTTTCTGGTAATCCACGGTCCTAAAATTTTAGATTGACCACCAAATATGCAGTATATATATCGATCTTCTGGGCACAACAAAAAGTACCCAAGATTTCGGGGATAGTGCACTAAATGCATCTTAAAAATATAAAAGCTACAGAGTTTAATTCAAAAGACACGCTTATAGATGGATTATGCACTATTTACCCACAGAATAGTTTTGCTTGGCAGGTAAACCCTAAGAGAAATTACTACTTTATATTCTTAAGACAGAGTGTATAGTTTTAATGTTAATATTTGATGGTTCCTATAAATTTTAAAATCGGTAAATATTACAATCTAGATGTAACGGATGGATGTCAAAATATAACATGCATTAGGGTGATTAATTGTCTATAACTCAGTGGATTTATGAAACTTGGGAATATTTTTCTATAGAAGCTATCCAATATTCTGATTAGTTTCTTATTTGTCAAATATTAATAGGTGGTCCAAATATGTTCTATATAACAACTCCAACACATAAAGTCAAATATTCAAATAATCGCTGTAAAAAACTGGTTAGGTTGATTCCTAAAAGGCCACATTCTAGGTAGAATTCAATCATTTTAATCACAGTAAATTTTTGGCATGCAGGTATGTAGTCTAAAGTATGGTTGTTTTTTTAGAGGGAGCTAATGGTAATCACACATCTATCGCTTTCTCATGTGGTCTCAGGTATTACATCCTGGGTGATTATAAGATGTGCAAGTATAAGCCTGGTAAGAACACAATTCTAGAGCCCATTGTAGAAATTCACATTGGTAAAAAGCACAGTTTGCTTTCATAACTCTTAAAGTGCATCCCCAAGCAGGGCGGTAGTGCGATGCAGGCCCTGTATCCCAAGCACCAATCGGAGCGAGCGTAGAGCGGCAGTATCTCTGTGAGGTGACAAGGCCAAGCCCCTGGTCTACATAGTAAGTATTCCACAGGACAGCTGGGACTACAGGAACCTGTATTAAAAAACAATCATCCCTACGCTCCCTGCATGAACTTGGTGCAGCCGGCTCCTGGTAGAACGGCTCGACACCGGTCCTCTCAGCTAGGTCTTGTGGCTATCTATTCTCTCGAATTTACATAGACCCATACGGAGTTGTGAGGGCCTTGCTTTAGTAAATTTCCCTTATTAATTGGGGAACCTCTACGAAATTTGTGTGAGTTGGTTCCTGCTGTTCCACTTACATCATGCCTAGTATTATCATTATACTCTACGCTTGTAGTCTATTCAGAAGGCTTTCTCACATTGTGAAGCGAAACTTTGCCGCAACTCATGAGGAACATATGAGTCCTCACATCTGCTAATAGATTCATCACTAGCACAGAAAGATAAGCGATTTGTGCATACCGGTCACTTCCTCATGCCACATCCCCGCATTCTAACTTTTTACGTGGGGTAGAAGTGTCTTCTTATTTCGAGTAGAATAGACGAGTTATATTGTTCTGGTGCGGTAGATATATATAAAGGGCGAAGTCGCATTGTTGTTCTGTTAACTTACTGATGTGTTGTATATTGTCTGAACTCATCCTCTTTGTTTCAAAAAAACTAGTAAAATGTTGGGGAGAGAGAGGTGGTAACCATCCCCATCTTTATTATTTATTCATCTATTCTTTTATTTCGTGTCGTTTAACTAGTTAGGTATCCCTAGAAGACAGCCATGCAATCGAGCTACATGCAGCAGAATGAAGGTGGGGGTGGTGAGAGATGAATTAAGGGAGGATCATATGTGTAGAAATTTATCGTTAAATAGTGTTTGGCAGACTAGATGGGCAGATGAGTGAATGGATGAAGAGTGGGTGCATGGAAAGAAAGGGAAGGGGGAGGAAGAGGGGAAGCGCTAAGGGATGAGTGATAAGCCCTGGGAGGCTAGGAAAGGGGAAGGGAAGGTATTGATGGAGAATAAAAGAAGGTCGTAGATGGATGGTGGTGGGGTGATAAAAGAAAGGGAGTGGAGGTTATTTGAATACACGGATGGGGATTTGGGCTGTTAGAGTGACTAAAATAGATCGCAGCAATTGGTAGGGGAGCTTAGGGGGGATAGGGGAAAATTGGGAGGATAACTTGGGTCCTCTGCAAATGGGAGGTCACATTCGGGATCTAATGGATGGTGGGACTTCAAATGGGGGATGGTTAACACATATAACATTAGGCGAGAATAAACACATCGGATTAACAATAGTTAGGATAGGAGGCTATTATGGGATAAAACGGATAGGGGTTACACGGGTGTTTGTCCTTCATTGAAGAGAGTGAGTAGGCCAAGATGGTAGTGAAAGGAGGAGATGGCTAGATGGATGGATGGATGGGGAGTGGATTTGATGCAATTAGTCTGTAGAACAGGGCATGCCTGGAAGGTGCAAGAATTTTTGAGGATAAATTAAGGATAATGTTTGCCATAGAGAGAAGAAGAGTGGAATGGGAGGCAGAAGAAACACAAAGCGATCAGAACTACAAGTGAGAATTGTGCGAGATATAAGGAAGAGCGTGATAAAGGAGTTCTGGCAGAAGGTCCAAATAGATGAACCATAGGATGGGGTAAAATATTTTTGTTGGGAGATTGAAATAGTCGTTGTACCTAAGTCATTCTTATTAATTTATTATAATATGATTAGTCTGAGATATAAGATTACTTTCAATTTTTAACAACCAAGATAAATAAAATTATATAGAGACCAACATCCTTCATGCCCGAAATGTCTGGCCCTCCCCGTTCTCGAGCACTGGTCATCAACTACTAAAGGACCAACTGAAGAGCGATAGACTAGTGCAGATATCGAATCGCCAGAAGAGTTGTCTCTGGGATAGTATTCGAGGCAAGTTTTTTATATTATATTATCGCATCGGTAGATTGTGTCGCCGCAGGTGCGGTCCTTCTTACGATAGGATGTCTGCGCAGGTGAGGGAACTTTGCATAAGAGGGGCGCTGAGTCATGGGTAAATACACCACAGACGACGAGGCGTACGGAAGACGCCTGTGCAAGACGGTCCTAGCGGGGAAGTCATATGACCCCGAGGAGGAGAACCTGACTACTCAAAACGGGGACAGGATCCACTGCCTTTTGGCAGGGGGTGGAATGGGTGAAACTAACAGGCAATAAGCCGTGGACACATCATTTGATCAATCGAGTCGTACGTCCGAAGGTGAGATCTGGTAGATATGTCCTATCAGGAGTACGGTCCGTAGGCAGTTAGATCACGGTCCCATGGACAACAAGCACCTCCCCCCAGCCCAGCTGGGATGGAAGAGTAAACGCTACGAACTATCAGCGTGCGTGGAGGTCTATGCTTCGCGAAAGCTTGACATAACTATTGTACGAATCGGCGGTGCCTCCGCACGAAGCAGGAGGTAACAACTTGGTTTTGTGATACAACATGCGTAATTATCGATGTTAGTGAGGTTACACACTACCACAGTGTCCACTGCAGCACAGCATTCCGGCAGCGTACGTTCACACACAAGGAGCTGACTCTCACCACGATGGAGGGAGAGAATCCATGGTGTTCTGAGAGCTAAACTGTTCTCTTTTTTTATATATTTATAACGATCATAGGGCACCATAGAAGTGTGGCGAGCGAGCTCGTCGTCCTGCTGTGCACGGCGGAGACGAGTATTGCATCGGCTAAATAAAAGGACAAGTCAGTGAACTGGGGACACGTCATCCCTGAGACGATAGCAAAGAGAGGCACAGAGATTGCTTATATACTTCATGATGTTTCACCAGTTCTCATCGTCCAGAGGAGGTATCGGCGGCTTCGCGTCGAGGTCCTCGCAGAGGTTGTGTGAAAAAGCTCCAACGGGCCTGTGTAAGATGATACGAGCAGAATTATATGGTTGCAGTGTCCGTACTGGGATCTCCTTCTCTTCACAACTCTACTTCCCTTGTCTGACCACACCTTCTCACGAAACCAACCCCGCATCCCAATCTTTTTCAGTAGGGAAAACCTGAAGGGTGGAAGACAGGGGCAGAGTAGGACATTGGGGCGACACAATACCTTACCCTCCTACGGCGCACTTGGTCCACAATGCTCCAAGAAGGGGCTAAGTTCGCTGGTGGGAGGAGAGCAGCCTACACGGAAGAACGGAAAGGTCGGACAAGAGTCCAGAACCCCCTTGGCCTGTTCCTCGCCACTAACGATTGTCTGTCTTGCTGTGATAAACTACCCTGACAAAAAGCAACTTCAGAGCTTGATGTTTAGCTACAGTTCGAAGGGTCAGTCCACCACGTGGCGAATCAGGCGCAGGAGCCGGAGCATCTGGTCACATGGCAATCCAAGCTCAGGAAGCGAGAGAGATAAATCGGTTTCTGCTACTTTCATCCTTTGTATTCAGTTCAGGACCCCAATCCATGAAATTGTACCCACCACATGTAGGGTGAGTCTCACTCATTAACCTAAATCAGAAAGTCCCTCACAGGATCCCAGAGGCTCCTTCTAGTGAGCTAGGTCCTGCCAGTAAGTGACAGTCAATAGAAAGCCAGCAACAAATGCCGTGGCACTCATGAGCAAGGCTTTCAGCCTCACTGGACCAAAGATGCGCTGGGCTGGTTAATCTCATCTTCGTTTTGACTCTGTGATCCCATAAGCACCTCATGACCTGCTTTTCCTCACCTCTCTCCTCTCATTCTTCAACCACCTATACAGGCATCACTATTTCTGCAAACTCCACATCCCCTGTCCAGGCTTGGGGTCCAGCTCCTGAAGCACCCAGCACCTCCCACGCACTGTCTATCGCTCGTCTATGTGACGTAGCAGAGGTTGCAATCCCCAAGCTGTGCGCGCGCTCGTGCGAAGATGCGATCGAACCGCGCTTACGCACCGGTTAGAGGACTGTCTTGTTCCCACCGATGGGTTCTATATCTGGTTCAACAGTATATACTGGAGAAGTAAGCATCTCTGCCTATAACAAGGGCGCCGAGGTATGGCGAAGTAGACCATAGAGACATCAGAGAGAATACACAGATACCGATTGTCAACTCGGCGATGTATACTAACTGAAAAACTACACGAAGTGCGCCTACTCAATCAGAGTGAACACCCCCCGATGGGCGGCTCCCTTCCCCCCCAAGTCGTGCTTGCTCGTTTGCAATCCTGCCCTCCTTCAAACGACAACACGCATTCTTTCTTGATGTTTCAGCACTTTGACAAATACATTTTTCCACGAAGAGAAACATAATTAACTTAAGTCATTTATATTAATCACAAGGGGGAGAATCATGCAAAACAGGGGTAATTTTGTACTGAACAAGGCGCACTGTCTAATGAATATAGATGATGCTGATTTATGTGTTATCCAAAAGTCCAGCAAGGAAAAATAAAATCATACACAAGCCAACACCAAATTCACCGCCCCAGCCCCCTAAGCTAGGGAAAAAATCTGAATGGCTTCTCATCTTTTAATGATGCCTCCTGGCTTGGTGGCATCCTGCCCATGGATCGAAAAAGAAAATGACTTTTTCAAGTGTTTACAGAGCTTAAATAACGAGAGAGATTCCTTCGCAGCGTGGGTGTCTCTGTTAGAATGCAAGGATGCTGGGAAGGTTGGTCCCTGCAAAGGCAGGGGTGTTCTGTGTAACCTGGCTGCCTGGGAAGGGATATGAGGTGGGTCTTGGTAGGTCTGTTGGCTGGCCATGGTCAGGTCCCACTAAAGCTCTGCCCCTGCATGTGTCACCCCAGGGACGCGCTCACAAGGGGATTATTCTGTTCGGATCGAGTTGTCTGTTGTGATAAGACTGTGATACCTCCCTTGATGCTCCCTCTGCCCCACCACAGGGTGAATTGCCATGGCTCACAGTGGAGGGGAAGGAAATGTAGGAGAGATACAGGAAGCCACGCTGCTGACCACAAGAAGACTCAGGCCGGAATCCACACACTGTACAACCCCTCCCACTTCTAGGGAAAACAAAAAATACCGAGAATCAACAGAAGTTGTTTGGTCCATGCATGCCTGCTCGCCGTCAAGCCTGTCTCGTGTGTGGTGTGGTGTGGTGCGTGGTTGTGTGGTTGGTGTGTGTGGTGTGTGGTGTGTTGTAGTGTATGGACCCACATTAGGGGCAGAGGTTGGATCTCCCATATCCATTTCTCCACCCTTTTATAAAAGGATTTATTTTAGCTGTCAGAGGTGGTGGCGCACGCCTTTAAGCCCAGCACTTGGGAAGCAGAGCAGGTGGATCTCTGTGAGTTCAAGGCCAGCCTGGTCTACATAGCAAGTTCCAGGCCAGCTGAGGCTACAGGGATACCTGGTCTCAAAAAAGAATTTACTTTTTGTTATGTGTTTGTGTCTGTGTGTGGATATGTGCACATCAGCTTAGGTATCTTTAGAGGCCAGAAACATTGGATCCCCTGGAGCTTGAGTTACAGGCGGGTGTGGGCCCCCTGAGATGGGTGCTGAAATCCAAACTTGGGTTCTCTGTACTTGCTCTTAACCCCTGAGCCATTTCTTCTCCAGCCATCTACCTTGTTTAAAAATTCTTGTTTATTTTTATGTGTCTTGAGTGTTCTGCCTGCATGTATGTCACTTGAGTGTTCTGCCTGCATGTATGTCACTGCACCCATGTTGTGCAGTGCCTACAGAAGTCAGAAGAGGGCGTCAGATCCCCTGGAACTGGATTCATGGACAGTCGTAGCTGCCATGTGGATGCTGTGAACCAAACACTGGGTCTTCTGCAAGAGCAGACAGTGTTCTTAACCCAGAGCCATCTCTTTAGCACCCCTCCACCTTGTTTTTAAAGATAGAGTCTCTCGCTGAACCTGGGGTGCACTGATTTGTCTAGATTAACTAGCCAGCAAGCTGCAGGTATACCCCTGTCCTCACATCCCTCCCGTGTTGGGATTGCATGTGTGTGGCTCACCCAGCTTTTTCTGTGGGTGCTGGGCATCCGGACTCAGGTCCTCAGGCTCGTATAGCAAGTACTTTACCCACCAGACCACCCCGCAGGCCTGTTTTTATTTTAATCCTTTCGGTGGATAGCCCTGCTGTCCCATTTCATTGATGAGGAAACAAAGACTCAAAGAAAGGAAGATGCTTCTACAAGACCTAGACGGAGACCTTCCCCAAATTTCCCATCCGAGTGGAAGGGAAGGCGGCAAGCTGTGTATAGAATATTTGCCGGTGCCTCTTGAAATAGGCCTTGGAAACGTCTAGTTTCTATCCTGTTGCCTTCCTTTTGTTTGATACTCTGTTTCAGTTGCTTCAGAATCTCAGGGGACTGGGAGCTGGCTTCAGGGACAGAGAGGATAGATTAATGACCTCTGGGCTGGGATGACTGAGTGCAGGCAGAAAATGCAGGCAGGGGAGCCAGGGCCTGGAGCTGGGGTGGGGGGCAGGGGAGGAGGCTGCTGGAATCCAGGACCCAGCCAGCATGTGGCAAGTGGGCGTCCTGTTCCCCTGTTTCCTCTTCTTATTCTGGATTGTCTTCTCCCAGACCAGCTATGATAATCCTTCCCTCTTAGATCTCCAGAGAATTGTCTTTTTGGGCCTTGAATGCTAGAGCCAAAGTGTCTGGATTCAAACTCCTTCTATCACTTTCTGTGTGACCTTGGATGAGACCTCTCTGATCTCAGTTTCAGAGACTTCTACCATGCAGTAGCTATGGATTAAAGGGCGAAGAAGTATATCATTATGTCTTTATTGTTATTGGAAATAACTCAAAGTCACCTTCTGGTCAAGGATCATGCACACAGCCCTAGTGCACATCCCAAATGCACGCATGATCTTGTAATGTGTTTGGGAGATGGGATCCGGGGCTAGAGGCAGGGCTGAGCTGCAGCAAGCAACCACAGTGCA
>VZQC01008473.1:227886-266569 GCA_009823505.1 Rhizomys pruinosus | reverse complement strand
AAAAGGCCTGGTGCTTTATTTTTTTTTTTTTTTTATTTTTTTAATAATTTTATGATGCTGTGTGCATTTCATACAGTTTTTTATCCAAGTTCATCAGGCTTATTTCCCTTTCCCCTCCCCCCACACCCACACCCACCATCCAGATCATGCATTCTGCATGACGTCCTCAACGTCTTTCTCTCAGTTTCTTTTTTTTTCTTTTTAGCTATAGTGAATCCATGAATACAAGCATCCTTCGATGTAAAACTATCTGCAGGCTGTTGTGCCAAACACCATAACAGCCCCCCATCCAGTGGGGGGGACATTGTTTGTTTGTTCAATCAAGTTGATCAAATGAGTGTACCGAGACTACATTGCTGTAGTTTCACACATTCACCCCAATCGGCAGCCCTTAAGATTCTACACGCCATCCTCTTCCCAGGTTGTTCCCCTAGGCTTAGAAAGGGGCACTAGGTGGAGAGAGGTAAAAACAGTCCACTCTTTCTGGAGCTGTTGCTTTGGACTGGTCATTCGTGGCTGTTTCCTTTCATGGGCTGACGTGGTTGTCCATGAATACCTTTCGATCCTACTAAAAGAACACAATTAGATATTAGGTATTAAGCAGGACAATGTTTGGTAGGTTACTTTTAGCATAGAACATGAATTTTGGATATGTAAATCCATGAATTGTAGATCTGAATGAAATTAACAATAATGAGCATTATTTTTGTTTATTTTTTAATTTTTATTTATTATTTATTTTACATTATTCCAAAATATGCATATATACATTCCACACATAAGTCAAAATTCCAAATTCTGAAAATAAACTATAGGTTGATTCCTAAACACTTTTAGAGATTCACATTTTAACAGTAAATTTGCATGCACATATAAAGATGTGTAACTTTACATTCTCTTTTTTTTTTAGAATATGACTACCTGTCTTCCATCCATATATGGTAATTACAGTGTGTGAATATAAGTGGTAGGGCTAAATATCTAGCTCTATCTATATTCAATAAGAAGAGAGGGAGAGAGAGAGAGCCTATGTTATTTAATTCAGGGTTGAACAGCAGTCTTTGGGCACTAGGTATATACCTCTGGAATGAATATGCCTTTTTTCATCAAAAAATTATTTAAAAATTCCAAATGGCATCTGATCACAATTTCACTTTTTAGACCTTATAGAACAGAATGCACTTAAACCAGAGTAGCATTCTATATTGAACTATAGGGAGTAGAACATTCAGAAGGGATTCTGTGTGATCGTTATTGTTATAAATGATGTTGTGACAAGAAGATATTACTCCCACACTGAAATCCCAACCTACATAAGGAAATTAGATTAGAATATTGTCTCAACTGAGCTGTTGTTTGCTTATTTATTACTGGTATTCCATATTTGTATTATATCCAACCTCCACTTTAATGTGGAGGTAGAGTCCTATGAGTACTTTGATTTTGATGAATGTTTAGTACCTGGGGCATAGACCTAAGAGCCGTACTAGTCAGTTATTATAAACACTAAATTGCATTTAATGCTTTTCATAAACATTTACTGATCACCGTTTATGTGTGAGATAATGTACTTGGTCTTATTGAATTCAGCCGGTGCTTAGGAAAAAGCAGATTAGTCATCAAAGGAAGCAAAGAAAGAGAAACTCAATCCAGCCACAACAAAAACTTTATCCACCTTCTTCAATACAGTTTGTAATACTTTTATTCAAATTCATCCTTGTGCTAGAGGAGAAACGTAAAATATAAAATAATGTTATTGAATTATAGTATTTAAGCCTTTTTGTGGAACCCAGAAGCTTACTTAAGCAAGTTTACAAAGCACTCACCCTTCTCCTTTTTAGGTCTTTTCTTCTCTCCTAAAGGTTTTTGATGTGATCTCATTCTTGAAATTACTTTTTATTCCTTATCAAGAAACACATAGGCTGGTCCTGAGTGACATGGGATTGTAGTCTTTATCGATAGTTTGCTTTCATTGCTCTGGTTGCTCGGCCTCAGCTCTTGCTTTCTGTGGCCTCAAGTTTGATGAGAATTCTACCATTCTGTAAGATATTAAAAGGACTGGTATGAGATTAGCTCAATCTCAATTATAAAAATGACTTGTTTTTTACACGTCTGCTCTCTGAGCTGAGGTGGAACAACCACCACAGTAGTGCAATCAATCTGTATGGTCACAGAAGACACTACTCTGTTAAGCTTAATGATTTGACATCTTGAAATTCTTCATATTTTTAAAAATCTTTCAACTTGTATTTTCCAAGTGAAATCCTTTGGGACAATGGAGCACATATATGAGTAAAGAAAATATATGGAAGAAAGAAAAAAGCTTGATACTTTAGGACTTTTACAATACCTTTAACTTTTGGAACATTTTCATTTTGAACTAGTCTTACTCTGAGGAGAAATACTTTGAAAATGGCATCCAACTAAAATTTCTCATTAAGAAATCTCCAGAAAATTTTATTTTCAAAAATTATCTTTGAAAATCCTCAAATGTTTTGCTATAGTGAATCTTTATGATAAATACAGTACCTATGTAGTAGGGCAATTTAATTATCACACATTATATTAATTACCATAATAAACCCTACTCCAATAGGACTCTAGGTAGACAACTCTTCCAGCCTCAGGCCTCTCCTCATTAAACTGCAATTACCGTGATAAATGGGGAGTGTGATTTTGCTGCAGCCAGTATTAGCCCTACTTACTCATTAGGTGACAGGGGAAACCATCAGAAATAGGAATTAAAGATAATTAAATAGCAAGGAAAATGGTGGAGTTTACTATCTTCTAGATACTGGATCAACACATCTGTGTGCAGGAACAACTTGCACATTTCTGCTATAAATCATAAATGAGCAACAATTGTAGTATCATTGGAAACAGCTGAGTGACTAAGTATCTTCTCTTCCCAGAGGTCATAAGTGTTTGTCATGATGACTTATTTTATTTTATTTTATTCTGTTTTATTGAGGATTTGTGTATTTCATGCAAGATTTCTTAATCAAATTTAGATCTAAATTTTAATGAAGCATTAATGACAAATCTTATAAAAAATGACCAGTATGGATAGACGATAAATTATTAAGCAATCTTAATCAGGTGATGAAATAACTCATAAAATGACTCCATCACCATAGTATTGCATATATTTATTTAATTTATGTGAATCCTCATGAAGATGACATATATATATATATATATATATATANAATCAAAAGAGACAAAGAGGGCCATTACATCTTTATTAAAGGAACAATTGATGATGAAGATCTCACAATCATGAATATATATGCACCAAACATTGGTGCACCAAACTTTATAAAGACAATTCTTCAGGATCTCAAGGCACAGATTAACCCCAGCACATTAATAGTAGGGGACTTCAATACCCCACTGAGCCCTTTGGACAGATCAACAGTTCAAAGGATAAACAGAGAGACATCTGAACTAAATGATAAAATACACCAAATGGACCTCACAGACATCTATCAAATATTTCAACCAAATACCAGAGAATACACTTTCTTTTTTAAATTTTTTTTATTAATTTTTATCTATTTCTGTATGTGTACGAATGTACTTTCTGCATGCAAATCTGTGCACCCGTGTTGTGCAATGCCGCGGAGGTCAGAAGAGGGCATCGGATTCCCCTGGAACTGGAGTTCTCCTGGAACTGGAGTCTCAGACGGTTCTTGGCCACCATGTGGGTGCTGGGGATCGAACCCGGGTCCTCTGCAAGAGGGGTCAGTGCTCTTAACTGCTAGGCCATCTCTCCAGCCCCCAGAGAATACACTTTCTACTCAGCACCTCACAGAACATTCTCCAAAACAAACCATATACTGGGACACAGGAAAAAACTCAACAAATACAAAAAGATTGAAATAATCTCATGCATTCTATCAGACCACCATGCAATAAAACTTAATATCAACGCCAGGATGAACCCTACAACCTACAAGAACACATGGAGACTGTTCTGGTTTTTCTTCAATTGCTGTGACAAAACACTCTGACTGACACCAACTTGGGGAGGTAAGGGTTTATTCAGCTTACATCTCCTAGGTCACAGTTCATCATTCAGGGAGCCCAAGGCAGGAACTCAGGGCAGGAACCTGGAGGCAGGAGCTGAAGCACAGGCCATGGAGGAATGCTGTTCACTGGCTCGCTCCCCTGGTTCATGCCCAGCCTGCCTTCTTATACAATACACAACAACCTGCCCAGGGTGGCACTACTCATTGTGGGCTGGGCCCTCCCACACTGCTCTGCTCGACCATCAAGACAATACTCCACAGATGTGGCCACAGGCCAATCCAATGGAGCCAATTCCCCAATTGAGGCTCCCTCAACCCAGGTGTGTCAAGTTGACACTAAAGCTATCCAGCACATATGGTAAATGTTGTCATGAGTTTGGTTGTATTGATTTTATCATTAAAGCTTATGTGATAAAACTTTATATTATCCCAATATTTGTATTCTTTGAAACAATCGCTAAAACAAAATATTATAAATTATCACCTCTTGAAAATGACCTCCAGTCATCACACACACTTCTGACAAGTTTCTAAGATCTATATTCAGTTATAAATCTTCTAACTAATTCTCTATTTGCAAGGGCACCCAAGAGACCTTTATCATTTGTTATCTGCTGTATATAGTATTATGTTGGGATTTATCCTGAATGTGCCTTTTCTAGAACTTAAATTAAAATTTTCTTCATCAAGTCCTGTCAAATTTGCCTATAGAGCATGCATAGAATGTTCTTTCTTCTGACTACCACCGTCATAGTGACCACTTATCTCTATAGATTTTGCTTTCTATTTAGTAATGGACCTTCCGTCCTCAGAAACCGTTATCTCTAATATTATTATTAATAGTGATTTCTGTCACTAAATCATTACTTTGATCTCAACATTTTAAAATATTATAATCAAATTTAACTTTAAAATTAATCTTTACACTATTTAACTGTGTGAAGCTTCATTCCTACTGGCCACTTGACATCATCCCAAAAGGTGCTATTCATGCTTAGCAGAGTAGAAGAACTATAATTATTAGTCTTACCCAGATGTGAACCCTGAAAGCTACAATAATGATTGGCCTGGCAAGATATGCCAACTAGTACAACAGTGGCACAAATGTTATAGGAGTAACCAAACACTTTCTGACTGGATTTAAAGACTGCTCCACAAGATGGAACCTTGCACAGTTACTGATGCCAATAACCTAATAGAGAGGTCACGGCCCAAAGGATATAACCTACTAGTTTTATTCTGCTAAATGGACATAGAATTAAATTGACTCCTTATGATTTATTATTATATTTTCAGTGTACCTCTCAACCTTCATCAGAGAAGCTTCTTCTTGCAGTAGATGGTGATTAACACAGAGAGGCACAAGTGTTCAAGGTGTAGACAGTAAGACACAGCAGAATGGTCAGGCCAAAATGGGACATTTTTATCACACTACTTCAAGGATCAAGGATCATTGCAAAGGAGGATCCAAAAAATTGTAACAGCCAGAGGTGATGGATGGCCATAAAAATGTTTTCAGATACAAGAGGGTAATTGCACATATGAACTCACAGCAGTTGCGATAGTGTGCAGAAGACCTGCACAAACTCAAAGCAGACCAAGCCCCATCTTGGACTGGGGTGACGGGCACAAAGTACTACCCCTACCTGAAGTTCTATTGGCAATTGATAGCTGTTGAGAGATGTAAAGTTGCTTTTATTGAAGGGTATGACCTCCTGGTAGGTCAACTATGCTCCAGGAGATGCCCCACATCCAAGAATATTTGGCAACACAAATTGGACTCGATGTCCTAAAGAAAAAGGACATGGATCTTTGAAGGAAAATGGGGGTAGATCAGCAAGGAGATGGGGGATGGGGATGAATAAGTTTAAAATACATTGTATGAAATTCTGAAAGAATTAAAATATGAAATTCAAATAAAATACTGTTAGAAATTATATTAGCTTACAAAAGTAGCAGTAGTAAGTTCTCCCTTAAGGTATATGAACTCTCCAGCTGTTGGGAAGGTAGTTGTGTAGATTTACATTACCAATTATGAATTCCTTTCTATTTAGATAGTTGTTCTTTGTTCCAAAGATAAAATTGCTATGGTTGTACCATTAGGTATATTTTTCTGGGAAGCCAATGTTGTGCTTCATAGGTTTTACAACTTTGTAGGACTATTGATTGCTTTTCTCCCTTGTCTGCTTGCGTAGCACTTGTGATACTGTAAGAGCTGGTCCTCAGGGATGAGACTTCCAGGTCATTTCTATCTTGATTCTTCCAAGCCCGCCGTTCAGTGCAAAGTTTCTTCAGTAATAAAGTCTTATTTTAAAGTTTTGAGAGGTAGTCAAGGACAATGACAATTCTTTGGGAATCTTTTGTTTTACCCTGACCAACAACTCTAATGAAGTTTTTCCATACCTGGTACTGGGATTTTTGTACATGTCATATGGACATAGACATGCACACACACATGCACACATACATACACACACACACACACACACACTTTATATGTGCATTTAAGTAAGATTATGAAAAATATATTTCCATGAGTCTTTTTCAAATATTCTTAGTGTTACTTATCTCTCCTTCCCTCTCTCTGTATTCTAAATATTTATAGTTACTAATGAGTGTCACTCTCACTGCTTAACAAAACTTTTTATAACAAATGGTCACTATTTCAGAGATCCAATACTGGTCAAAATGCATAAAATAAGTGACTGCAAAGTTTCCAGCTCCAGCTCCTACACCTAAAGCCCAGGATACCTCATGGAAGATGGATTGAGAAGATTGTAAGAGTCAGAGAACCAGGACACCTGCTGCTACATATTTCCTTCTAGATATAGCAGGGAAGCTCTGTCCATTAAATCTCAACACAATCTTAAATAGGCCCCATATATTGACAGGTACCATTGACATGTCAATGTGGATGTGGTGAACTTTTACAATGCGTTACCTCTAGATGAAAAGCTACAGTTGATCAATGGCTGGGAAAGGAGGGAGAATTTGTTCCAATCCCAAGTATTCAGCCCGAAACACACATACATCTGAGCAACAATAAATGGACTCAGCAGATATATAAATATTATATATTATAATATATATCAATAATAATTAAAGAAGAGATCACAAAACTGAAAAAGGAATCAAAGGGATGTGAAAATATTTGGAAGTGTAGAGAGATACATACAAATAATGCAAATACAATATTCGTGTATGACATTATCAAAAAAAAAACCAAAAGTTTTAAAGTTCAACTTTAAAAATGAAAGTCATGTATTCAATTATAACATGTTAAAACTAAATTTTCTGTAGAAATAAAATAAAACAAAAATTATAAACATAGTTATTAATTTACTACATTAGTTCTTAACTTTAAAAACTGACATTATTGGAGCTATAGAGGTAGCTCATTGGGTAGAAGCTCTTGTCAGAAAGCCTGAGGATCTGATTTCAGATTCCCAGAATCCCTATCCAAGTTGGTTACATTACAGTAAGCATCTGTAACCCAAGCCCATGCCTATGGAGGGATGGGAGGACGATACAGGAGAATTTCCAAAAGCTTAGAGGCCAGCTTGCTTGGCTAAAACAGCTGCAAAGATACCCTTTCTCTTTCAAGCTGGAAAGGCAAAGATCCTAATATTCAAATATTATCCTCTAATCTCTACACTCAAGCTGTGGCAGGCATGTGACACACCCCCCTACATGAACAAACAAGTAAAGGCACACAGAACATAGACACATTTCTATTATTGTCAGTATATATTAATATATCTTACTTTGAGCTTCAACTCATAAAAATGCAGATCATGGCCCTCTTTGTCTCTTTTGATTTCTTTTGCTTTGAAGTCTATTTTGTCTGATATTAGAATAGCCACACCCGCTTTCTTTTTGGTACCATTTGCTTGGAATACTTTCTTCCAACCCTTCACCTTAAGTTGGTGCCTATCCTTGAAATTGAGATGGGTTTCTTGTAGACAGCATATAGATGGGTTTTGTTTCCTAATCCATTCTCCCAGTCTATGCCTTTTGATTGGGGAGTTTAGCCCATTAATATTTAAGGTTACAATTGAAAGATGGATGTTGCTTCCTTTCACTTTATTATCCATTTGGACTTCTAGCCTTTGATTTTGCTCCTATGGTTATGTTTTTGTTAGTTTCTTTTCCTAGGTGTTTGAGGATTGTTGCTCCTCTCTTCTGCCCTTTGAATTGCTTCAAGTATTTTATGAAGAGT
The DNA here is from genome assembly GCA_009823505.1 of Rhizomys pruinosus. NCBI lineage: Eukaryota > Metazoa > Chordata > Mammalia > Rodentia > Spalacidae > Rhizomys > Rhizomys pruinosus. The sequence continues at coordinate 258,319 of VZQC01008473.1, read as the reverse complement.
TGGTTTTCCAGACATGTATTCCATCATCTTGTTTATGTCATGGAAGATTTTTCTCTCTCCTTCAAGTATAGTCGACATTTTTGCTGGGTAAAGTATTCTGGGTTGGCATCCATAGTCCCTTAACACTGGGAATGCTTTGCTCCATGTTCTTCTTGCTTTCATGGTTTGAGGCGAGAAGTCAGTTGTAATTCTGATGGGTTTCCCTTTGTATGTGACTTGTTTTTCTTTTGTAGCCCTCAGAATTTTGTCTTTGTTTTGGGCATCTAGCATTTTAACTATGATATGGCGTGGGGTGTTTCTTTTCTGATCTTGTCTATTTGGGGTCCTATGTGCTTCTTGTATTTGTATGGGCTTGTCTATTTTTAGTTTGGGGAAATTTTCATCTATTATTCTGTTGAAGATCTGATCAATACTATTCTCTTGAGATTCTTCTCCTTCCTCTATTCCTATGATGCGGAGGTTTGGTCTTTTCATAGTGTCCCATATTTCCTGGTTGTTCCACTTTTGTGTATTTTTAAATTTTTCATAATCTTTATTTGAGCTTTTTAATTGCTCTGTGTTATCTTCCAGGTCTGATATTCTTTGTTCTGCTTCCTCCATTCTACTTCTGAGGCTTTTTCCTTTTCTTTCTTCTTGATTGACTGAGTGTTCTAATTCCTTTTTTGTTTCCTCCTGTGTTTTCTTTAGTACCTCCATTTCCTTTTTGAGCTTCTCAATCTCTTCTTTGTGCTTCTCAATCTCTTCTTGGTGCTCCTTTCTTCTTTGGTTGGCTTCCTTTTTCAGTGTTTCTACTTCCATTCGGAGTTTGTTTTTTTCTCCCTCTAGTTCTTTCTGGAGTTTGTCATTCTGTTCCTTTAGTTCTTTCCGAAGTTTGTCATTGTATCCCTCTAGGTCCTTTTTGAGTTTTTCATTCTCTCTCTTTAGTTCCATGACTTCTTCTTTATTTTCTTTAATTTCTCTGCGTATGTCTGCAATTATTCGTCTAAGCTCTGTTCCTTGGGTCTCCTCCAAGGGGATCCCATTGTGGCTATCTCCTCCAGGTTTGGTAGGGCCTGGTGTGGGAGTATCCTGTGCCTTTCCCATGTTGTCCCTTCGTCGTGTCCCTGGCATATGGATTTCCCTTTTGTGGTTCAAGTCACAAACGACTTTTCACTATATTAGTGGATGGTTTTGCTTGCCTCCTTCCGATGCTTTTTTTTTTTTTTTTTTTATTTTTTTTGGTGTATTGACTTGGCTAGGTTTCAGGTTTTCAGTTTTGTGTATATATTGGATGTTGGAAGCCTAAGTTAGTCTTCTCTTTCTGTTCTGAAGGTTCTCCAAAAGGAAGACCACTTGGATTCTTAGCAATTCACTTGGCGCGGGCGCGGGGGGGGGGGTATTGTGTGCCTGATCTAGCCCGCGCCCCGGTCCCTCTGGGCCGGGGACCCCGTAGACGGGTTCACAGCGAGACCCTCTCCCAGCTGCCCCCCGCCAGACCCCGCCTAGAGCTGAGGAGCTGTGTACCTGGCCTGGCGCGTTATGGCGTCTCCCCTGCGACCCCGGTTCCCGCCCACAAGTCCAGCCGGGACCAGAGCAGAGGGAAACGCGACCCTGCTCACCCGAGCGCGGTCCCTCTGGGCCGGGGACCCCGTAGACGGGTTCACAGCGAGACCCTCTCCCAGCTGCCCCCCGCCAGACCCCGCCTAGAGCTCAGGAGCTGTTTACCTGGCCTGGCGCGTTATGGCGTCTCCCCTGCGACCCCCAAGGCCTGTGCTTTAAGAAGAATCAAATATTTGAAGATAGATTTAAACTGAGTCTTGGGTTTAGCAAGCATGTAGCATGTGCTTAGCCAGTTTTCAACAGTTTTCCATGAACTTTTACATGAATTTTCAATTAGTTTATAAGAGGCAATAATAGGAAGGAAATACTGATAAACTTCCAAGTTGAATTAAGAATGATATCAAAAGTGAATCTTACTTAGTAAAGCACAAAGCAGGATATCTCCTCTTAACTCATAATTATTACACATCATAATTATAGAGGACATTTGCTGCTTACTGTACTAGATTAATAGCCTGGGTATTCGTCTATTTGACCTCAGCTGAAGTAAAAGCACTGAGCAACAAAAGCAGAAAGTAAAGTAAAAAGAAGTACTATCTACTCTTTCATCTAGACAAGCAAATTTAAAAGAGGAAGCACTTAAATTGTAGAGGAGCATTTGAAAAGGAAGGGTGTTGCTCTTTTCTTTCCCTTGACAGTTCTACCCTTTGAAAACCAGCTGGCAGCTCTTGGATCACCAGACTCAGACATTCCTATTTTCAATTACAGGAGAACCCTATTAACAGGGAAATAGAGAGGCAAACTGGAAAAGGGGGACAATTAGTCACATAGAATCAAAAGCAGATAAGGTAGGAGGACACAGACTGAAATTCCAGGTAACATTTTCAAGCCAGTTGTTCAGAAGCAGCTGTAACATCCTATGGTTTCTGATGGTACCTGAGGTGAAAGCAGTCTTGTGATGATAAACTGTCACATTGTGGAGTATACTCTACTTTGTGACAGAATTGAATAGAATTTTAGGCCAACTCTTTGGTGTCAGGAGGATTGAACAATTGGTTTTTCTCATGAGAAAGCACCACACATTTGGTTCGTATTAATATTATTGTGAGTAAAAATAGTTCAGATGAGTACTTTTAGATATGCTTTTACCTGTAATAAAATACAAGTACTATCAGATATATAAAATAATCTTAACCTAGGAACAGGATTGATTTAATAATTTGTCAATTTATTCTCTGTGCTGAAACACTAGTAAAAGTTATTCCAGGAGCCGGGCGTGGTGGCGCACGCCTTTAATCCTAGCACTTGGGAGGCAGAGGCAGGCGGATCTTTGTGAGTTCAAGGCCAGCCTGGTCTACAGAGTGAGTTCCAGGACAGCTGGGGCTACAGGGAGACCCTGTCTTGAAAAGACCAAAAAAAAAAAGTTATTCCAGGATCTTTTTTTTTTTAATTTATTATTTATTTGTTTTTTTTGCTTTTTTTCACAATGTTTATTGATAGATACAAGTACATAAAATCAGGGCATGAACATGATTTGATAGATTAAGTAGACTTAATTTTAATAATAAAGGAACAGTTCAGATTCTCACCATTTGTTTTACACCCATAAAATCCACTTCAAGGGCATTGACGATCTCTCAAATCTGATTAGTTTTGTGCAAGTAAACCATGTTTCTTTTTTAAAAGACTGTGCACTTGCCCAGGCTCAAGGATATTAAAATCTAGCACATAAAGCCCATTACTAGAGATAGAAATACAGGCAGTATACTATTATGGCAGCAACCATCAATTACAGTTAAGGATTTTCTGTAACAATCAAATAGATAGTCTAATATTACAACAACTCAAGTATTACTGAGCAAAATGCATTTCTACAATGTTCAGTGTTTCTACTCAGTTTTCTAACTTTAAACAACCTATGATAACGGGCAGCAGAGAAGGTCCTTGCAATAGACTGCCTCTGCTTGAGAACCTATGATGTAATTATTGCATGCTGTTAATATACTATCTAAATATTAAAGATATTCCTAAATATTTGATGGTAGATTATGATTAAGAAATTACACTACAAATAACCTTATGCAGAAGGAAACCCTTACTGATGTGTTTCTGCTTTAAATATTGTGCCCCCAAATGAAGTTCAGTAAGCACGCATTCTGTCATGATCCCCCTGCTTTGGCCTCCATGATACTGCAGAGGTAATCCAATAATGGTGGTCCATCTTGTCTCTGACTCCCAGTGCTGGGAGAATTGATATGTGCCTCCATGCACAGCTTTTTTTGTGGGTGCTTGGAATTCAAACTCAGGTCCTCATGTTTGTGCAGTGAGCACTTTACACACTGAGCCACTTTACACAGAGAGATTTTAAAAATTATGTAAGAAATTTTTTTCTTTTGGCCAATAATTTTTATTGAAACTTTGTGCCTTTCATACATTTCTTAATCAAATTTATACCCATTTTCTGGCCCCCTCTCCAGAGTTCGTGCATTCTGCCAAACATATTTTGCATCTTTTTCTCAGTATTTTTTAAAAAATTTCTGGGATGTAGAAGTTTACTGTTTGGGGTAGAAGTTTACTGTTTCAGTTGGTTCTTTGACCCAGTCTTTTGTTGTTGTTGTTCCTTCTGATTTGTATCACTTCAAAATATGCACATATACATGCCAAAAACATACCAAAATTATGATGTGTGAAAATAAAGTATAGGTTAATTCCCAAATATGTTTAAGGATTCACATTTTGACAGTAGAGTTAGTTGTATGCAGGTAAAGAAAAATATTTCTTTACATTCCTACATTACATAGCATGTTGATGAGTAACATCAGGTATTATATTTACAAAAAAAAAAGTCAGTTTGCCTTACAAATAGGGATTTGGTGCTAGGATCCACAAATGAGGGACATCATATGTTGTTTGTTTTTCTGGGACTGTGTTCCTTCATTTATCATAATGACTTTTAGTTCCATCCATTTACCTGCAAAGTTCATAATTTTGTCTTTCTTTACCGCTGCAAAGAATTTCATTGTGTAGATGTACCACATTTTCTTTATCCACTCATAGGTTGAGGGACACAGTGCTTTCCATATGGACTGCATGAGTTTACATTCTCACCAGCAATGGATGAGTGTTCATCAATCTCCACAACATTTCTAACATTTGGTATCCTTTGCTTTCTTGATCATAGCCAGTCGTATTGGAGTAAGATGAAATCTTAAAGTGGTTTTGATTGCATTTCCTTAATTAATAGCGATGTTGAACACTTTTTAAGATGTTTCTCAGCCATATTTACTTTTTCATTTGTGAAGTCTCTGTTCAGCTCTTTACTCTGTCTTTTGAGTGAGTCATTTGTTTTCTTGCTCCTTTGTTTTTTGAGTAGTTTATATACTCTGGATGTTACTGCTCTACCAGATGTATCACTGGTGAAGGTTTCCTCCCACTCTGTGGGATTTGTCTTCACTTCCCATCTCCCAAGATCCTTCTTTCCCATTACTTTATGAATCCTTTCCATATTACTGGTTCCTGTGGCTACATGAGAATATAGAGAATTTGGAGCTAAGATCTATAAATGAGAGAGAACATTCATCACTTTTTTTGAATCTGTGTTAGTAACTTAGTATAACTGTTTCAAGTTATACAATGTACAACGACATTGTATAAATTTACTGCATTTTCATTTTCCATTTGTAAGTTGAGGGACTTTCAGGTTACTATAAATTTGTAGCTATTGTGAAAAGAGCAACAGAAAACATGGCTGAACAAGTATCTCTGTAGTAGGACCAGTTTTGACTGTATACAAACGAATTGTATAACCAGACTGTATGCTAGATTTATTTCCAATTTATTAACAGTTCCCCATACCAATCACCACAGTGGTTCCTTCATCCCATCAACAGTGGGTGATGGTTCCCATTTGCATCCATCCACCCCAGCATTTTGTGTCATTTGTTCTCTTGATCTTAGCTATCTGGCTGGGGTTAGATGAAATCTTAAAGTAGCTTTGATTCCATAATTACCAAGGATAGTAAACAAGTTTTATTTGTCTTTTTGAGACAGGGTCTCCCGGTATTCCCAGCTGGCTTGAACTCGATTTGTAGACCAGGTTGGCCTTGAACTCACAGAGATTCACCTTCCTCTACCTTCCAAGTTCTGGGATTAAAGGCCTGTACTACCACACCTGGCATTAAATACTTTTTAAGTTGTTTCTTAGACTTTTTATTTTGTCTTTTCAGAGCTCTCTGTTCAGCTCCATAGACAATTTTAATTTGGATCATTTGTTTCTTTACTTCTTGTTTTTTAGTTCTTTCCATATGCTATATACTAATCCTCTGTTAGATATATAGTTGATGAGCAATTTCTCCCCCTCTGTGGGCTTCCTCTTCACTCAATTGGTTGTTTCCTTTGTTGTACAGAAGCTTCTCAGTTTAATCTGCTCACATTTTTCAGTTGTTTACCTTAATTCTTGAGCTACCAATGTCTGATTTAGAAAGTGCATTACTGACCCTATATCTTGTAAGAAACTGCCTATGTTTTCTTCTGACACTTTGAATGTGTATATCTTCACACTGAGGTCTTTGATCTATGTGGAATTAACTTTTGTTCAGGTGATAAGAATGAGTCTGATTTAATTCGTCTACATGTGGAAATCCAAATTTGCCAGCCTTGTTTGTTGAAGATCCTATCATTTACTGTGTGTTCTTGCCACCTTTGGCAATTATCAGGTGGTTCTAATAGTGTGTACTCATGTTTGTGTCTTTTATATTGTTCTATTGATCATCAACCTGTTTTTCTGGCAATACCATGCTGTGTTTATGACTATCACTCTGTAATATAAATTAAGGTCTAGTATAATGTTCTCTCAGTATTGCTAGTACTGTTTAAATACCTATATATCTAATTGCTTGTGCTTCATTAGTAGGATTGAAAGGTTATTCCTGGACAAACTGTCAGTCCATGAAAGAAAACAGTCAGAATTGACCAGAGTCCAAGACAACAGCTCCAGAGAAAGTACACTGTTTTGCTTCTCATCCACCTGTGCCCCCTTTTCTAAGCCTAGGGAACAATCTGCGGAAGAGTGGGCGTGGTAGAATGTAAGGGCTGTGATTGGGGTGAATGGTGAAACTACAGCAATATAGCCTGGACACTCATTTGATCAATTTGATTGAACATACAAGCCCCCCCCTGCTGGATGGTGGGACCAAGGGGCTGTGTGGGTTTGGACACAACTGCTTGCAAATTGGTTTTACATGAAGGATGCTTGTACTCATAAATTATCACTTACTGCTAAAAAATGGGAAAAAAACTGAGAGAAAGATGCAGGACAGCTATGGCAGAATGCATGATCTGGGATGGGGCGGGTTCGGGTGGGGGGAAGGGAAGGGAAATATGCCTGAACTGAATTGGAAAATGGTGTATGAAATACACAAAGCATCAATTAATAAAAGAAAGTGCATTACTGACCCTATATCTTGTAGGAAACTGCCTATGTTTTCTTCTGACACTTTGAATGTGTAGATCTTCACATTGAGGTCTTTGATCTATGTGGAATTAACTTTTGTTCAGGGTGATAGGAATGAGTCTGATTTAATTAGTCTACATATGGAAATCCAAATTTGCCAGCATCATTTGTTGAAGATCCTATCTTTTACTTTGTGTTCTTGCCACCTCTGGCAAATATCAGGTGGCTCTAATAGTGTGTACTCATGTTTGTGTCTTTTATTTTGTTCTATTGATCATCAACCTGTTTTTCTGGCAATACCATGCTGTGTTTATGACTATTACTCTGTAATATAGATTAAGGTCTAGTATAATGTTCTCTCAGCATTGCTCTTTATGCTTAGGACTGCTTTGGTTATCCAGAGCCTTTTATGATTCTATATGAACCACAGAATGCTTTTTTTTATTTATGTGAAGAATGATGTGGGAATTTAATTGGAATCTAATTGAATCTGTAAATTACTTTAGGTAGAATGTTAAGTTTTCATTATATTAATTCTACCAATGCATAAGCACAAGCAGTCTTTCTCCTTTTGTCTTCCTCAATCTCTTTCTTCAAAGATTTAAGGTGTTTATTGAATAGGTCTTTAATGTCTTTGTTTAGCTTTATACCCAGATTTTTATGAAGCTACTGTTAATGGAAGTGTTTCCCTGGACTCTTCCTTTCATTGCTTTTTATTTGTATATAGAAAGGCTACTGATTTTTGTAGATTGATTTTAGAACCTGCCAGTTTACTGAAAGTGTCATTAATTTCTAGAAATTTTCTGGTGGAATGTTTGGTATCCCAATTGTGTGATAGAATGCCATCTACAAATTAGGATAATTTGATCTTTTCTTTTCCAATTAACATCACTTTAATTCCCTTCTCTTGTCTTATTGCTCTAGAGTTGCAAGCACTATGTTGGAAATGAATGGGAATAGTGGAGATCCTTTCTTTGTTGTTCCTGATTTTAATGGGAATGCTTCAGGTTTTTCTCTATTTAGAATTATGTTGGCTGTGTGTTTGTTGTATACAGCCTTAATTTCAGTGATGTATGTTCATCCAGTCCAATTCCCTCTGGGACTTTTGTCATGAATGTATGATGGATTTTTTTCAAAGGCATTTTTTTACAGCTATTGAGATGATTATGTGATTTTTTTGTATTTTAAGTCCATTTATATGATTATTGCAATACATATACTGAATGATTCCTGCATCTCTGAAATAAAACTGAGTTGATCATGGTGAATGGTCTTTTGATGTGTGTCTGTATGCAGTTTGAAAATATTTTGTTGAAAATTTGGTATCTAGGTTCATTCAGGATATGGGCCTATAGCTTTATTTTTTGTTGTGTCTTTTCCTGGTTTGGGTATTAGAGTAATACTGACATCATAGGAGTTTGGTAATTCTCCATCTTTTTCCATATTTTTGAATAATTTATATAGTATTGTTTGTAGAACTTCTTTGAACATCCGGTGAAATTCTGCTGTTTATTAGTCAAGAGGCTTTGTACTACTGGTTCAATTTCCTTATTAGTAATTGACCTCTTTAAACTATTGACCTCTTCTTGGTTCAAATTTGCTGGTTTCCATGTATTTAGAAAATTTCAAATGTAATTGTGTATAGATTTTAAATATATTACCTTATAATGCTCTGTATTATTTCATTGCCTTTGTTGTATTTACCCCCTTCATCTCTGGATTTCTTGATTTAAATTTTTCTATTTCTTTCTTTTGGTTAACTAGGCTAAGTGCGTGTCTATCTTGCTTATCTTTTCAGTGATTTAGCTCTTAGACTCATTGATTCTCTGTATTGTTTTCTTTGCTTCTATTTCATTGATTTTTGCTCTTTTTGTTATTTATTTTCATCTGCTGGGCATGGTTTTGGTTTGTTCTTGCCTTCCCAGAGTCTTGAGTTGTATCATAAAATCATTTATTTGTGCTCTTTCTTTGTGACTATTTTAATGAAGGCACTATATATATATATATATATATATATATATATATATATATGGTGCAGGTTGGAAAGAACAGCAATGACAAAGGGACTAGGATAGAGAACTTTACTGTTCCAGTAAAGTTCTCCCCAAACAATAATCTTCGCATAGCAAAACTTTATTTATTTATTTTTTTTAATTTTTATTTCTGTATGTGTATGAATGTACTGTCCGCATGCAAGTCTGTGCACCCGTGTCGTGCAATGCCGCGGAGGTCAGAAGAGGGCGTCGGACTCCCCTGGAACTGGAGTTCTCCTGGAATTGGAGTTTCAGACGGTTCTTGGCCGCCATGTGGGTACTGGGGATTGAACCCGGATCCTCTGTAAGAGCGGTCGGCGCTCTTAACCGCTAGGCCATCTCTCCAGCCCAGCAAAACTTTAAAGAGACTCTGAATGCATGAACTTGGGTAGGGTGGGGGGCATGGAAAGGGGAATGAGTTTGGATTATGAAATGCATAAAACTTCAATGAAAATGTATAATAAAAATTAAATTGCTTCCTTAAAAAATAAGTGACAAAGTATAAGTGGTCAAACTTGTACAAATACCTAATTAATTAATTACATTTAATTAATTAAAACAAACTAGCTTGGTGGGGGATTAGAAACCTACTCTTCTATGAATGTTCTTTGATCATAAAAATAAATAGAAAAAATAAATAGAATAAATCTTTCTGTAAGCATAAGTTTTCATGATGCCAGAAGCACATGATAATATATGTATGTAGGCACCCATATCAACATTGCTCAAAATTAATACAAATAGCCAAATGTCTACCTTAAGTTTTTGAAGAAACTTTTATGTGGTTGTGTGCTTGAGTGTATATATGTGCACCATGTGCATGCAGGCAGTTGTTAGACATCATGTGGGTCCTGTGACTTGTACCCTAGGTTTTGAGAAAAGCAGCAAGTGCTCTTAACCACTAAGCCATGTCTAGCCCCTTGCTTTAACTTTTTGATAAAAGTTTCCAAGTGAATGTTTCTTGCTACTTAGTTTTTAAAATATTGTTTTTTTTTAACCAAATTTATCCTCTTAGTGTCAGAAGGAAGAAGAAAATTTCAGTGAAATATGCCATTATTTTCTTCATTCCCTAATGAAATTCATACTCAACAAGCAAAACCAAAATAAAATATGGTTAGTGAGGTAAAATCTAGATATAGACTTGAATAGCATCCTAATAATCCCTAAAAATAAATCTAAAATGCTTTGTTTTCTCTGCAATTATTATTTTGCATAATGTCTTATAGAGGGAAAACATGCTCAGTTTTTCCATTAAATCTGTTCTACTTGTACATTGTACATTAATTTGTATTTGTCATAAGCTTACAGTTGTCTTTTTGTGTAAATTGGTACAAGGTTTCCAACTGATACGGCAGTGATCAGAAGCTAATGAACTAACATTAATGTACAGAAGCATGACTTTATCTATTACTACATCTACCATCTACTACTCTGTGTAGACTGTTCCTCTTCTCCTTAACATTTTGTCCTCCAAGGCAGCTAAGAGTCAATTTTGAGGACTGTTTGTTGTTATGCTTCAATGTAAGGCTATTACAAATTATGGCTCCTGGAGTTCTGTTGAACCAAAGAACAGATGAAAAGAGTGTCCTGACAGTCATAGACCAAAGGCATAGACATGAAAAAAAAAATACCGAACATCTAGAGGATTACAGTAAGTCAAAGCTGAATGCAAGAGTGTAGTGTAGGGAAGTCTTTTAGAATGGGACACAGAAGCAGTAGCTTTATAAGGGAAAATAGCAGGAGTGTGAGGAGATGAGAGAGAGGGTAAGACCTAGAAATGTGTTACCTAAGCTAGAACTATAAGCTGTTAGCTTTGTTAAAATATGAGAATGTTGGCATGTATTTATTCATTTGTACTTCCATCTTAAAGTCATTTTAAATTATCTTACAAAGTCACAGGTTTCCTTATGGGGTCTATCTATCTATCTATCTATCTATCTATCTATCTATCATCTATCATCTATCTATCTATCATCATCATCTATCTTTCTATATATTTATTTATTTTAGAGACAGGGTTTCACTATATGGCTCTGACTGGCCTGGAACTCACTATATAGACCGGGCTGGTCTCGAACTCAAATTGATCTGTCTGTCTTTGCCTGCTGAGTCCTGGCACAGGGGTTTTGTTGTTGTTGCTGCTGTTGTTGTTTTGCAAAGACTATTTTCATAATAAACTGCAAAAGAGGATACCACAGTGGGTTGTTTAGGGACCTGGTGACTGCTGAAATAAGATGGTTTGGTGCTAACTGCCAACAGCACATCAAGGTCAGGAGCTCAGGGTGCAAAGCAACTCCAAACTAGTGTCAAAAGGCCCCATGAATTATTATAGAGATGGGCTGGAAAATGCTTGTGGCAGAAGAGAGACTGCAGAGAAGTGATGGAGTAAGAGTCAAATCACCCACTAAAGACTAGCAGTCAGAAGATCAATAGAGAGATGCAGAAATGCTGTAAGCATTATTTACTTAGTAAAAGGAAGCCAAACTGTTACAAGTCCTGGGGAGCAAATATTGAGGAAGGCCAGTAAGTGCCACCTTCTTTTAAAGTTCCTGACACACAAACAGGAACCCCTTATGGCATTTTTATAAATACTTTGTTTTGGTTGATTCTTCTCCATCTGTTTATCCTCTTTTCCCACTGTACTTTTTCACCTGTTATTCTACTTATGCAATAAACTGCATTCATCGTAGGAGACTAAGGTCACTGTAAAAGGACTAAAACTTACTTGCTTTATGAATAATTAATGTTGATATTTGGGACTCACTTTGCTCATTTGTATAATGGGTTAGAAAGAGACTGAGACTTAGAACTTTGTATATGTGAATGATAAACCATAAAGATTCAAATACAATATGTGAGTCATATGTTTTCAAAGATGAATCAAAGCCTTGGCAATTTTAAAATATGCACAGAATAAGACAGTAATGGAATAGAAATGCAGAACTATCAGACCATAAAGGAGAAGATTCACATACCAAAGAAAATAAGTAGCAGCACTTATTATAGGAAGCATTAAATATAGCTCTAAGTTTTTGGTACCAGATAAAAGAACAAAGCACAATGAGTTGTAGAGCTTTCACTTTTAGATAAAAAGAAGTGTAAAAGTTTCATTAAAGACATCAGAATTTACCTTCAATTTCATTTTAGGAAGGGTCAACAAACTACAGCCTTTAAGGCCACTCAATTACCTCTCTTGTTGTTATGAGGTTTAATTAAAACACAGCCATACTCATTTGATTATCCATTGTCTATAGTCACTTATTTTGCTACAATGTCACGGTATTTGATACAGACAACTTTTTGCCCATAAGGCTTAAAAATACTTAGTATCTGGTTTTTGATATTATTTTTTGCTAGCCCTTGATATAGAAGTGCTTAAGAGTGGCACTGAATCAATTACTTCACATTCTGTGAAATGTTGGCTGAAGATGCTACAGTGATATTTGCATTGTGGATGTAGTGTATATTTACTATTCATATACAATTATTGTCAAAGCCTTTCATATTGATAAAAGATACCTAGCTGTGTTAATATACTTATGCTTCTTGTACCACCATGTGCTTGATGGGAAAATCCCCATCTTGCTGCCTTCCTTGCTCCTACGGGTACTCTAAAGGCTGGGTAAAATTAGATGCAATTATTTATCACGCCCCATCCCTCTAGCTACATTGCTTGATTTAAGATGTAGGATGCAGAACTGGAGAGATAGCTCAGTGGTTAAGAGCACTAGATGTTTTTGCAGAAGATCCAGGTTTGAATCCCAGCACTGACATGGCAGCTAACAACTGTCCCTAACTACAGTTCCAAGGACGACAACACCCTCCTCTGACTTGAGAGGCATTGCACAACACAGGTGTACTTACATATATGCAGGCAATACATGCATACCTATAAAATAAAAAATATTTTAAAAAGATGTAGGGCATGGAATTATTTCTTTTTTTTTTGTATTTGTTGAGTTTTTTTTTTTTTCTGTGTCCCACTATGTGGTCAATTTTGGAGAATGTTCCATGGGGTGCTGAGTAGAAAGTATATTCTCTGGTGCTTGGGTGGAATATTCAGAAGATGTCTGTGAGGTCCATTTCCTTTATTGTATTGTTCAGTTCAGATGTCTCTCTGTTTATTCCTTGTCCAGTTGATCTGTCCAAAGGACTCAGTGGGGTATTGGAGTCCCCTACTATTACTGGTTAGAAACCTAATGGAAAAGTTACAAATCCTCAATACATGTGTGAATCAACTATATCTTATTAGATAGACTGTTTTCTGATAAAGATGACATTAAAACTATTTGATTAGGTAAACATTAAACTCTTTGAAAATACAGAACAAAGAAGACCTAGTTACAAAGCTAGGTGCTGATAACTATTACAAATTATATTTTCATTAGATTTCATATACAACACATATTTATGTACTAATGTTTTGTGTTAGTAACTATTATTATCACATATAATTCTTATAAAAATCCAATAAAGCATGTTTCCAATGAAGTGAATTTTTTGAGTATACCTGACTATGAAGTCAAATCTGGAATCAAAGTCATGTTTCTCCAATCAGAACCTTCTGAGTGCAAAAATTACAAGCCTGTATCACTACTAAAGGCTTCCAAGTATACATTTCAGCTTGTCCTTTATTGTACATATGAAGTGAAATGTTGTTATCTACTATTTGATTTAAAGTATGAGAAAATATCTTGAAATATTGCAATGTCTGATTGGTACAAAATCTCTAATCTCAGACTTCCTGAAATTATACTAGACAGATTTTATCACTTCTTATGTTCATACCTGAAACAAACTGCCTTACTTTGTCCATGAGCTTTCACAGCTTGTACTCCAGATACTCATCAGTAGGGTTGAAAACAGAGAGGAGGTATAGTGCCAAGAATATAGTGCAACTCCATCTCTAAGCAATTTTGTTCTCCTAAATGAAGCATTTTATTACTCTACAAAATTTCTGTTTTTCATCTACATAACTGAGAGATGCACATAAATATTTTTTGTTTTGTTTTATTTAGAATGTTCATGAGCAGAATCTTTCCCACTCCCTCCTCCTAGGCACTGACTTCTCAAATGAATTCTACTCGTTTAAAGCTATGTCAGGTTGGGCATGATGCTACATGTCTTCAATCACAGCTCTTAGGACACAGAGATAGGATGATCTCTGTGAGCTCAAGACTCAGCCTGGTCTACAAAGTAAGTTCCATTCCAATCAGGGCTGCACAGCAAGAGTATGTCCCAAAAAGAAATTAAAAATAATAAAACTATTCAGAAAACAATTTGAACAGAATAAAACAAAACGGAATACACTTTACCAATGTTTCTTTACGGCCTCAAGTGTATGTTCGCATCCATATTCTATTAATGTCTTTCAATTGCTTGTCATATTTTCCTAAAAGACAGTCTTCAGTATTGACTCAATAAGTCCAACTGCATTGGAAAAGTAAAGTTGGTGGAAAGGAAAGACAATACTGACTACACTTGGATGCTCATTTCCCATTCTTCTTAATGGTCTTCGGACCAACCTTGACTTCATTTTCCTGAGCACAGCAAAATGCTGCCCACTGCATTTAATTATTCCTCACACTTTAAACTCTGAGCACAGTTAACTTGCCAACTTACTTTATATCCTTTGCTCTTGCACATACTATTTCCTTTATTTAGAGCATCATTTACTCCCTCACCAACCTGGGAAGGTTAATGATATTTAAAAACCTACTATATATTATTTCCCTCTTAATCTAGTCTCTCTTGGAAATCGAATCACATTTTTACTGATTATCATATGTATTTGTATAAATTACTATTGATATAGGTCTCTCACTAGTTATAAATCTTTCCTTGTATTTGCATTCCTATTTGTCCTTGAAAGTAGAGTCCATTACCAGAATAATTTCCTACCATTGAATGGTTTCAAAATTTAGAAAAGTTTTAGTCATTGAATAGTAGCTAAAATCTCTTAGATTTCACCAATTTTAGGTTTGTCATTTTTCTTTCCTTCTACTGGACAACATAACATTTTAAATATATTGTTGGCCCTCAACTCATTTCACCTGCTAGAAGTAAAGTATATGCAATGTCCAAGAGGACTGGTGATGGGTAATTACTCTTGTCAGGTGGTTTCTACTAGCATCAAAATCAAAATCTGCCCCTTTATACCATATATTCATATACCTGACAGCTCAAGTCAAACCTATCTGTCTTCCTAAATAGATGAAATCATTTCTCACCCTTCAAATATTCTTTTCTGTTCTCTAAGCTTATGTCAAAAATCATGATTAATAGTCAACATGTCTGCTCCACTCAAAGGAACTTAGAAGAATTTATCATTATTTTAAAATTCTATGACAACAAAATTCTTCAAATGAAACTGTATTGGCCCAATGAAGTCTTAGCAAGAGTAACATGTATCATTATTAGAAGTCTACTAAAATTGTCATCAGCATTTCATCATTATCTTAGCATAATATATAAAATTTCCTGTTATCAAATTGTATTATATGAATTGATATGAAATTAGTTTTTGCATTTTTGTTTCCACAAATTCGCCCTTTTTCTTGCATTTCCTCCATGTGTTGCAGTTTGATAACAGGTATTCTTCCTTTTCAAGTAGAGAGCAACATATATACAGACAATTTTGGTTAAGTAGCTTTGTAAAGCAATGATTTCAAAAGTTTTGCCATGAATCCAGCATCTCAATCTCTATATTGCCCTTAAAATGTTCTTTGTCAAAAGTGAAGATAACCTTTGGATAAACCCTACTACTAGGAGGAGAATGTTTCATTAACCCGTACTTTTAAAGCCTGTACTTTTTAATATCCACTACCTTTCTCATTCCCATTCTTTATTTTTGACTCTTATTTGTGGCAGGAAAGGACATTAATAGAAGAAATCAAAATGTGTAGGTGTATTAAAAAACAAAATGAAATCAGAAAAAGAAAGGTGATGTAAGAGGTTATATGCGATGTCTAGGTAAAATGGTGAACTTCATTTCTTGTGGACAGCTAAACTTTTAATTAAAAAGCATGTTTCTGAAATACTGTAAGGTCTCTGTGGACATGGCATAATCAAGCAAGTTACTCAAGAACTGTGAAAGATACCTACTTAAACAGACATAACAGATTTGTCTTTAGAAAATGGGAAGACATAATATATCAATTTATTAAAAGACACTTCCTGCTGTGAAAACAGATGTTATTCAAGAAAAATACACTTAAACTACAATTTGTCTTTATATCACAAGAAAATTGATACTTATATGAGGAAGAAAAAAGAATTTCTCACATTGTCTTAGTCACTTACATGCAGGGATATTTATACTACTTAGAATTGCATCTTAGGAATGAAATTTAATAAGGGTGAAAATCTGTCATGTCACGGGTCTGTGATTTCTTAAATCAGCAATCATACACAGAAAGAGACTTCATTTCCTTATTTTTCTTATTTCTGTCAATTCTTCTTTTTGGAAGCTAACATATAGTAAATATCCACACAACTCAGCAACCATAAATGCCTGACTTAAGATGAGTTTCATTTGCTATGGAAGATTTAGAAAATGTATCATAAATCTGAGTAAGGCTACAATAGCAGGTAAGTCTAGTAAATTACTTTGTTATTTTATTTCAAAAGTAATTCCATTCTATATTGGCAAATTAACATTTCTCTAAAAATGACACATACACAAAATAAAGTAGTCATTTTGCCCATTCCATTTCTTTTTCTGTCATGCAGAATTTTATAATTTAACTCCTTAGCATTCCATTAAAAGTATTGTCAGTTTCTCAAGCCAACTTCTTAAGTTAGCAAGAAAAAAAAGAACACTCCATAGCAAAATTTTAAGCACGTAGAAAAGGGACATCTAAATGCCTTACAAATGCAGGTAGTCGTGTTTGTCTCACTAGTTATTACAGATATGAAAATTAAAACCCATAGATCAACAAAAACTTAAAGTTTGACAACATAAAATATTCTGAGGATATGAATTAAGTTGGACTTTCATAAACTCCTTTAGATGTATAAATGGATTCAGCTGCTTAGTAAATGTGACATTTTGTTGGTGTTACTGCAAATGGAATACAAACATTTAACTTTATTTACACCTGAAATTTGTGCAAATTATTCATGTATATGGTAATCAATAGCAAATTTCATAACATCCCACAAATTAGAGATACTCCAAATGTTCTCCCACAACAGAATGTATAAATAATGGTTATAAGATAAAATAATGGAATATTATAGAGAAATCAAATTTTATGATATAATGCTACATACAGTAAAATACAAAAATATTTAAAACACAATGTGAAGACCATTAGATCCAAAGGAAAGCATATTTCATTACTATATTTATATAAAGTTCCCCAAAAGAAAACTACTCCATGATGTTAGAAATCAGAACATTGTTTACCTTCTGGCAGGAAGGAGTAGAGGTGATCAAAAGGGGCAATGAACAGCTTTCTGGAGGGCTCTTCATGGACTGCTTCTTGCTTTAAGTGGTATGTTCACACAGGTGTTCTCACATTGTAAAACTCAGCTGAACAATTTTGCTTCCCTAATTTCTATAAATGCTATGCCTCAATTTAAATGTTTATTTTGAAAAATAAAATAATCAAATACTATTGCAAGTATCACCATATATTGTTTATTTAATAAATCCTTCTTTTCTAAAGTATAAATCTCCAGATGATCTCCTTAAAACCCTTTCCTCTAACCTCACCCACTTTACTTTATGTGACTTGAGTGTCACTGATTCTTCACTTGAAGTATCCTGCAGACCAGATGAACCTCCTACCTCTAGTCTTGTCTCATTCCCATTCATTCCCACTCTTACATTACTTTATAAATAAGGATGTATTATAAGACCTATAATGAATAAAGCCAGTGTGATTGAAAAGTAATCAACTCCAAATGGACCAAAAACTCAATGTGAAACCCGAAACTCTGAAAATGATAGAAGGAAATATAGGCAGTAACCTACAAAATAGGCGTAGGGAAAAAAACTTTCTAAATCACACAGCAACTATGCAAGAAATAAGGTCAACAGTTGACAAGTGGGACCTGATTAAACTAAACAGCTTTTGTACAACAAAAGAAACAATCAAAGAAGTGAAGAGAAAACCCACGGAGTGGGAGGAAACTTTCACCAATGATACATGTGATAGAGCATTAGCATCCAGAGTATATAAACTATTCAAAAAGCAATGAAGCAAGAAAACAAATGACCCAATCAAAAGATGGAGTCAAGAGCTGAGCAGAGACTTCAAAAATGAAGTACAGATGGCTTAATCCTCCAAACCTTCAATACCAGATGGGGACTACTGAGATACAAAGCTTGTGGACTAAACAGCTAAGGGGATGACACCTCGTCAGAATATAGACTGCCATTGTTGGACTACCTGGGCTGTATCATGGAGGCCAGTACAGGAGGATCAAGACAGGATGTGTGCTTACTGGACTTCATTTGGAGGACCATGGGAAGGAAAGACCTCAATGTGGAGCAAAAGTGTAGGATTGATGGTTGTTTGGGATTGACAGGGAGGAACCTTTGAGCACTTAAGGAAAACATGACATCTTTTAGGAAAAAAATCCTCCAATTCAAGTGCTATGTTTATGTATGTATGTATGTATATATTTATGTATACATATATCTATGTATATATACTGTAGCAATACAAGTTGGAGAGAACAACAACAAAAAAACTGAAAAAAAAAACTCGGGAAAGACTCAGAAAAAGATGCAGGACATATATGGCAGAGTGCAGGGACTCCAGTGGGGTGGGGGGCATGGAAAGGGGAGCAACTCTAGATTAGATTGAGAAATGATGCATGACCTATGGAAAAAAGTTTAATAACAATAAAAATAAAAAATAAAATGTGAAAAAAACCACTCAACAAACAAAGGAGTAAGAAAACAAATGACCCTCAAAAGATGGAATAAAGAGCTGAACAGAGACTTCACAAATGAAGAAGTAAAGATGGCTGAGAAACATTTTAAAAAGTGTTCAATGACACTAATAATTAAGGAAATGCACATTAAAACCTCTTTAATATTTCATCTTACTACAGTAAGACTGATTATGATCAAGATATCAAAGGATACCAAATGCTGGAGAGGTTGTGGGGAAAGGGAAACACTCACTCATTGCTGGTGGCAATGCAAACTCGTACAACCCCTATGCAAAGCAGTGTGGAGAACTCTTAAAAGACTGAAAATGAACCTACCACCTGACCAAGTCAGACCAATCCTGGGTATATACCCACAAGACCCATCCTACCACAGAGATGCATGCACATCCATGTTTATTGCAGTAATCTTCACAATAGCAAAGAGCTGGAAGTAATCCAAGTGTCCCTCAAACAATAAGTGGATAAATAAAATGTGGTACATCTACACTATGGAATTCTATGCAGTGGTAAAGAAAGATGACATCATGCACTTTTCTGGTAAATGGATGGAACTAGAAGCCATTATGCTAAGTGATTAACATAGTCCCAGAAAAACAATGCATCATGTCCGTCATTTGTGGATCCTGGCACCAAATTTCTCTTTATAAGTCAAATGGAATAGTGTCCTAGTTTGTTTTCCATTGCTGTGACAAAACACTCTGACCAACACCAACTTGGGGAGGAAAGGGTTTATTCAGCTCACATCTCCTGGGTCACAGTTCATCACTTAGGGAGCCCAAGGCAGTAACTCAGGGCAGGAACCTGGAGGCAGGAGCTGAAGCACAAGCCATGGAGGACTGCTGTTCACTGGCTTGCTCCTGGCTTGCAACTCTGCTCATGCCCAGCCTGCCTTCTTAATACTGTACACTGGCTCACAATCAAGACAAATAACACCACAGATGTGGCCACAGGCCAATCCAATGGAGGCCAATTCCCCAATTGAGGTTCCCTCTTCCTAGGTGATTCCAGGTTGTGTCAAGTTGACCACAAAGCTATTCAGTACAATTGAGCCCCTTGTTAACTTGAAACACAAAACACAGCACTATTAACCACCTTTCCAGTTCTTATCCCAAAGTATGATGTTAACACTAATCACACCTAAGACAGTACATCCTTAAAAGCCCACAGTCCTTAAAATTCCAAACACTTAAAAGTCAGTCTATTAAAAGTCTCTTAACTGTGGGCTCTTGCAAAACAAGTACTGTCTTATTCAAAGGGAAGAATCAGGCACTCTCAAAACAAAACCTAAGTCCAGCAAAGTAGCTAAGGCTGGACACCTGGGATACACTCAAAATCTTCTGGTCCAAAAGGTGTTCTCGGCGGCTCCCCCTCTCTTTCTCTGTTGTCCGTGGCACACTCATCTTGCAGGCCCAGGCCACTCCATTCCACACCTAACTGCTGCTCTTGGTGGTCGTCCAGGGTACTTGGCATCTCCAAAAGCTGGGGTCGCCACTGAAGCTGAGGCAGCACCCTACCAATGGTCTCCTTCTGACCTCT
Organism: Rhizomys pruinosus; assembly: GCA_009823505.1. Taxonomy (NCBI): domain Eukaryota; kingdom Metazoa; phylum Chordata; class Mammalia; order Rodentia; family Spalacidae; genus Rhizomys; species Rhizomys pruinosus. The sequence goes on along the minus strand of VZQC01008473.1, from coordinate 237,850 downwards.
CCTGGTGCAAAGCCTCTGCTTTTCTCCATGAACCCCTGCATCCCTGGGGGTCTGCAGCAACCGAGTGCAACTTCCACCAATGTCTTCCTGACCTCTCCATCCAGTGCCAAAGCCTGGCCTGCCTCTCTGTGACCCCCTCAAATTACAACACAGGAACCATATAGGAGACTCTTACACGGTACCAAGTCCGGCTTCTGGCTCGAGATGGGAGGTTCAGGCCCTTTCTGGGTCACAGCTTCTGTGTGGTGACCTTGAAGATATTCTCCCCAGAAGATTTACTTCCCGTGATGCTGGGTCTTATGTTACTTACAGCTTGATTTTTCAGCCCCAGCTAACGAGAATCAATTGTCCCAGTACAAAAAGTTTTCAAACTTTCCAGGTTTCTATTCTCTTGTTACTTTACAGCTGATTCTTCAGCCCCCGCTGACCAGACCCACAGATTAACAGTCCTGATGATCTCTGCTCTCCTTTGAAAGCTAAAACTTCACAAAGCAGGCCTCCAAATCTTCTCAAATCCTTCAGCAAAACTGCCCAAAGCTCCACAGCAACAATCTTGAGGACTTCAAGGATCTTCCCAGCCCCAAAGTTTCAAACGCCTCCACAATCCTCCCGCAAAACTCCAAGGTCAGGTCTGTCACGCAATACCCCACTCGTCTGGTACCAATTTCCTGTCCTAGTTTGTTTTCCATTGCTGTTGACAAAACCCTCTGACCAACACCAACTTGGGAGGAAAGGGTTTATTCAGCTGCACATCTCTGGGTCACAGTTCATCACTTAGGGAGCCAGGCAGTAAACCCAGGGCAGGACCTGGAGGCAGGGCTGGAAGCACACAGCGCATGGAGGACTGCTGTTCACTGGCTTTGCCTCCTGGCTTGCTCTCTGGCTCATGCCCAGGCTGCCTTCTTATACTGTCACTGCTCAACAATCAAGACAATACACCACAGATGTGGCCACAGGCCAATCCAATGGAGCCAATTCCCCAACCGAGGCTCCCTCAACCCAGGTGTGTCAAGTTGACACCAAAGCTATCCAGTACAAATAGTCACTCTTTTTCCTTTCTTTTTTAGTAAACATAACACCTGATGTTACTCATCAACTTGCGACATAATGTAGGAATGTAAAATAATAATTTTTCTTTACCTTAATGCAACTCTATTGTCAAAATTTGAATCCCTGAATGTGTTTTGGAATTGATCTATAGTTTATTTTCAGATGTCATAATTTTGGTAGATGTATGTGACACAAATTGGAAGGAAAAACAAAACAGCAACAAAAAAGACTGGATCAAAAAACTGAAACACTAAACTTCTGCCCCAAATTGTAAACTTCTGCACCCCAAAATTCCAAAAAGACTGAGAAAAAGATGAAAGAAACATTTGGCAGAGAAGTGAAAGTGGGTCTAGTTTAAAAAATTGTGTATGAAATACACAAAACCTCAATAGAAAAAGAATATAAGAAACAGAAAATAAATCATCAAAGTGAATATACATATACCCACAAATCACTGCTTAAGAAATACAAATTCCTATTAAGTATTTTGATATCCATGGACAAACCTAACATTCATCTCATTATAGATGTGTTCAATATTGTGAACTTTTTGTTAAACATCTTGGTTTTACTTATAGTTTAACAGTTTAACACAGTTATAAAATAAACATTAGCATTAACCTAAAATAATTTAACTGATATTGTGTTTGGCTTTATGAGATTTGAAATTTAAATTAATGGAATTATGTCAATGTATTCTGCTGCAAAGTCTTTGTATCATGGTAGTATGTTGTTATGATATTGACAAAAATCTGTATCTGTACATGTCACTCTGTGTTTCCTCATGCTAAGTATCAATTACATAAGTGCACTGTAAATGTTTTTTTATTTTTTTTATATATTTTTAGTCTTTCTTTCATTACAAATCGTAGTCCTAGAACATTCTTTTCAAAGTCTCTTGTATTTGCCTAGGAGCAGAATCTCTAGGTCATTAGATATGTGTAGTAGCTTCAAATTTACTAGGTAATGACAAACTACTTTCCCAAAGTACTTGATGTAAACTGATTACCTGTTGTCTCATCTTTACTTAATATTGTCCTTGTTTTAATTCCTTCTTAATGTAATATTACCTCACCATTCTTTTTTATAATGCTTTTATCGATGATTGTGTATTTTAGACATTTCTCAGTTCAGTTTAGACATATTCCCTTTTCCCTTCCACCCACCCCACCCCAGATCATGCACTCTGCCATTTTCTTTCAGACTCTGTAATTACTGCATATGAGTGGAAAGTAGGTATTCATATTTTAGAGTAATATAAAATTAAAGGAGGAAAATGTGAATTCCTGTACATAAAAAGACTCAGGACTTAGAGAAAGATGCAGGACAGTTATTGCAGAGTGCATTTCTATATGTTAAATGGTCAATTCATTTTTACTTCCCCTTCTATGTAAATGCTGATTGTGTTATTCACTCGTCTATCTTTTCAATGTTTTGTCATTTTGTCATTGAATTTTGAAGATGTTGACATGTGTTTGATATCAGAAAATTTTGGACCAGTGGGTCCCCACTCATGATGAAATTTACCTCAAGAAACAGCCACAGAATCTTTGCAGTCTTACTTGGAGGCATAACTGGTTGCCAATTTCTCCCCTGACTGGTTAACAGATGTTTCCCTGTTTTCTTCACCTCTGATTCTGCTTCTGTAAATATGCTGAAAGAATTTCCTGATTGTGGCCACGAGAAACATAGTGGTTTGCAGTCTCTGGGCATTTAAGTTTAATGTAAACCTGTCCATCAATGAATATAAAAGCTGTAAAGAGCCAGTCCCTAGCCTGTGTTGCATAGAGGCTGCTGGCCCATGACAGAGCTGGGTCACCGGGTACCAACATGAGGGCTAAACAATCAGCCATCCCCTTGCCAACTGGAACTCCAGAGGGAGGTTCCAGTAAGCCCTACAACCAAACTAGAAGAACTGGCTGGCAGCAGAGGACATACAGTGCTCAGAAGGTAACATCTGGGGTGTTACCACCCAGTTCTTGTGGAACAAAAAGGGAAGAGAGAACCATATCTTCCAATATATAACCAAAATTGAAATCCCGAAACCTAAACAAGTCAACACTACATAAATAAGGAGAATACAATGAAGGCACCTGAAGGAATCAAGGAAAGCAATCCCTCAACACAATGAAGAGGCATTAGTGATTCACATCAGAATAGAGGCAAAAGATAAACGACATGCCAAGAGCACACACACACACACACACACACAAAAATTACAAAAAAAAAAAAAAGAAAAAATAAACAAACAATAGGGGAAGAAGGCAAGAATAACCCCTACATCCAACTTCTATATGAACTGTGGAGAAACTCCTACAATGGTGATCTCCGTAGAGCGTGCACCAGACACATATCGTAGAATAATCAATGCACAGAATATAAGTCAAGAGAAATTCACAGAACTAAGGGACGAGAATGAAAAACTCAGAAAGGGACCTAGAGGGAGAACAATGAAAAACTGCAGAAATTTTAAAAAAAACTAGACAAAAACCCAACACAGAAAAAAAAAAAAAAAAAAAAAAAAAAAAACAAAGAGCTACAGGAAGAGTTTAAGAAGCTCCAAAAGGAAAGTGAAAATACTAAACAAATCACAGGATGAAAATGAAATTGAACAGTCATCCAATCAAAGGAAGAATGGGTAAAAGCCTCAGAAGGAGAATGGAAGGAGCATAAAAAGAATATGAGACCTAGAAGATAACAGGAGAACAACTAGAAAGCTCAAGTTGCTTGTGCTTTCATTTAGTAGGAATGGAAAGGTTATTCCTGGACAGACTGTCAGCCCATGAAAAGAAAAGCCCAAGAATCGACCAGAATCCAAGAGAACAGTTCCAGAGAGAGTGGATTGTTCTGCTTCTCATCCACACTGTGCCGCCTTTTCCCTTAAGCCCAGGGCGAATTCTGCGAGAGGTCGTGGTAGACTAATGTAAGGGCTGCGATTGTGGGTGAATGGTGAAAAACTACAGCATTTATGTCTGGACCCTCATCTTGCTTAACCGCTGATTGAACATAACAACTGTACCCCTCACTCTCTCACTGGAAGATGGTGGGGCTTTGGGTGTTTGGGCACAACAGCCTGCAATTGGTTTTACATGGAAGGATGCTTGTACTCACAAAAAAAAAAAAAAAAAAAAACAAAAAAATGGAAAAAAACTGAGGGATTATGCTCTCTAGGACGGTCTGATAGCGACAGCAGAATGCATGTTCTCGGTTGGGGTGGGGGTGAGGGGAAGGGAGGGAGATATGGCCAGAACTGCATTGGAAAATGAGTATGAAATGCACAAAGGCATCAATAAAAATGTCAGAAAAATAAATAAGCATATAAGGCTCTCAAAGTAAAGAGTATATGGAAATTTAAAAATACAAGAGGGAACGTCAACCGGATGTGGGACATCCATGGAAAAGATCAAACTACACGTTATGGGCGATAGTGACGGTGGAGGAGAACGAATGCTAAGAGGTGGCAGCCACTTGTTAGCTCCGCGGACGCTGATGAGTGTGTGTGTGTGTGTGTGTGTGCTCTTGGCATGTCGTTTATCTTTTTTGGCCTCTATCTGAATGTGAATCACTAATGCCTCTTCATTGTGTTGAGGATTGTTCCTTGATTCCTTCAGGTGGCCTTCATTGTATTCTCCTTATTTACGGAGTGTTGACTTGTTTAGGTTTCGGATTTCAATTTTGGGTTATATATTGGAAGATATTGGTTCTCTCTTCCCTTTGTGTTTCACAAGAACTGGGTGGTAACACCCCAGATGTTTACCCCTTCTGAGCACTGTATGTCGCCTTGCTGCAGCCAGTTCGTCTAGTTTGGTTTTAGGACTTATTGGAACCTCTATCTGGAGTTCCAGTTGGCAAGGGGATGGCTGATTGTTTAGCCCTCATGTTGGTNTACCTATATATCTAATTGCTTGTGCTTCATTAGTAGGATCGAAAGGTTATTCCTGGACAGACTGTCAGCCCATGAAAGGAAACAGCCAGAATTGACCAGAATCCAAGACAACAGCTCCAGAGAGAGTGGACTGTTCTGCTTCTCATCCACCTGTGCCCCTTTTCTAAGCCCAGGGAATAATCTGCGGAAGAGGGGGCGTGGTAGAATGTAAGGGCTGCGATTGGGGTGAAGGGTGAAACTACAGCAATGTAGTCTGGACCCTCATTTGATTAACCTGATTGAACATACAACCCCTCACTCTCCACTGGAAGGTGGGGCTGTGGGTGTTTGGGCACAACAGCCTGCAAATTGGTTTTACATGAAGGATGCTTGTACTCATGGACTATCACTTATAGCTAAAAAATGGAAAAAAAAACTGAGAGAGATATGCAGGACGGTCATGGCAGAATGCATGATCTCGGTTGGGGTGGGGGTGGGGGGGAAGGGAAGGGGAGATATGCCTGAACTGAATTGGAAAATGATGTATGAAATGCACAAAGCATCAATAAAAAAATGTTAAAAAAATAAATAAAATAAAAAGCTCAAGTAAAGATAATGAAAATTTTAAAAATACACAAGAGTGGAACAACCAGGAAATGTGGGACACTATGAAAAGATCAAACTTCCACGTTATGGGGATAGTGGAAGGAGAACAATCCTAAGAGAATGGTATTGATCAGATCGTCAACAGTGTAATAGATGAAAATTTCCCCAAACTTAAAGAAGACAAACCTACAAATACAAGAAGTGCACAGAACACCAAATAGACCTGGATCAGAGAACAAACTCCCCTTGCCATATCATAGTTAAAACGCTAGATGCTCAAAACAAACACAAAATTCTGAAAGCCACAAAAGAAAAACAACAAATTACATATAAGGGGAAACCTATCAGAATCACAGCTGACTTTTTAGTGCAATCTATGAAAGCAAGAAGAACGTAGACCAAAGCATTCCCAGTGCTAAAGGAATATAAATACCAACCCAGGTTACTATACCCAGCATAAATGTCAATTCTAGTTGAAGAAAGAGAAAAAATTTCCATGATGTAAACAAGATGAAAGAATACATGTCTGGAAAATCAACCCTTCAGAGAATTCTTGAAGCAATTCAAAGGACAAAAGAAAGGAGCAACCATCCCCAGGCACCTAGAAAGAGAAATCAATAAAAGTAGAACTGCAGAAGCAGAAACCTAGACTAAAAATGCAAATGGACAATAAAGTGAAAGGAAGAAACACATATCTCTCTCGATTATAACCTTAAATATTAATGGACTAAACTCACCAATCAAAAGACACACTGGGAGGATGGATTAGGAAACAGAATCCGTCAATATGTTGTCTACAAGAAACCCATCTGGCCCTCAAGGATAGGCACCACTTAAAGTGAAAGGACGGAAAAAATATTCCCAGCAAATGGCACCCCCAAAAAAGCAGGAGTTGCTATTTTAATATCAGACAAAATAGACTTCAGAGTAGAAACAAGTAGAAGAGACAAAGAGGGCCATTAAATCCTTATCAAAGGGAAAATTATCCATGAGGACTCACAATAATGAATATATATGCACCAAACTCTGGTGCACTGATCTTTATAAATACAACTCTACAGGCCTTCGAGGCACAGATTATCCCCAACACACTCATATTAGGGGACTTCAATACCCCAATGAGTCCTTTGGACAGATCATCTGGGCAAAGAACAAACAGAGAGACATCTGAACTGAACAATACAATATAGCAAATGGACCTCACAGGCATCTTCCAAATATTCCACCCAAACACCAGAGAATATACTTTCTACTCAGCACCCCATGGAACATTCTCCAAAATTAACCACATACTTGGACCCAGAAAAAAAAAAACCTCAACAAGTACAAAAAATTGAAATAATTTCATGCATTCGATCAGACCATAGTGAAATAAAGCTCAATATCAACAGCAGGATAAGCCCTGCTGCCTACAGGAACAGATGGATACTAAACAACACACTCCTAAATAACGCATGGGTCAAGGAGGAAGTAAAGAAAGAAATAATGCATTCCTGAAACTAAACAACAATGACAGTACAGCACAACAAAACCTATGGGACACTTTAAAAGCAGTCCTAAGAGGGAAGTTCATAGTCCTGGGTGCCCACATTAAAAAAATAGAAAGAGCACAAATAAATGAGCTAACACTGCAGCTAAAAGCACTTGAAAGACAACAGCAAATGAACCCTAAATGCAACGGACAGGAAGAAATGACAAAAATCAGAGCAGAAATCAATGAAATAGAAACAAAGTAAACAATACAAAAAAAATCAATGAATCCAAAAGTTGGTTCTCTGAGAGAATAAACAAGATAGACAGACCTCTAGCCCAGTTAACCAAAAGAAAAAAGAGCAACTCCAAATCAATAGAATTTGTGATGAAAGGGGAAATATCACAACAGACAATGAAAAGATCCAGACAATCATGCGGGAGTACTTCAAAAACCTATACTCTACCAAATTTGAAAACCTAAGACAAATGGATGATTTTCTGCAATCTGGGGATTTGCCAAAGCTAAACCAAGAAGATATTGACAGCTTAAACAGACCCATAATACATGAAGAAATTGAAAATGTAATGAGACTGCCCAACTAAAAAAAGCCTAGGCCCAGAAGGTTTCACAGCAATAATTCTATAAAATATTTAAAGAGGACTTACAACCATTATTACTCAAACTGTTTAAAAAGATACAAGCAGAGGGAAATCTCCCAAATTTCTTCTATTAAGCCAGCATCACTCTAATACCAAAACCAGGCAAGGATGCAATGAAAAAAGAGAACTACAGACCCATCTCATTAATAAACTTAGATGTAAAAATTCTCAACAAAATACTTGCAAACCATATACAGACCCACATCAAATTATCAAGTTGGATTCATACCAGGGAAGCAAGGATGGTTCAACATAAGAAAGTCAGTAAATATCATAAAACGCATAAATGGACTGAAAGACAAAAAACGCATGATGATCTCAACTGATACAGAAAAAGCCTTCAACAAAATACAGCATCCCTTCATGATTAAAGTACTAGAGGGAATTGGACTGGAAGGATCATTCCTCAACATAATCAAAGCCATATACAAGAAACCCACGGCCAACATCATCCTAAATGGAGAAAAGTTAGAAGAATTCCTCATAAAGGCAGGAATCCAGCAAGGCTGCCCCTTGCTACCACTCCTCTTCAATATAGTGATTGAAACACTGGCTAGGGCAATAAGGCAAGAAAAGGAAATAAATCAAAGGAATACTAATTGGAAAAGAGGAAGTCAAACTATCCCTTTTTGCAGACGATATGATAGTTTACCTAAGGGATGCTAAAAACTCTACCAGAAAGCTCGTAGAAATGATTAAGAGTTTCAGTAATGTGGTGGGTTACAAAATTAACCTAGAAAAATCAGTAGCCTTTTTTTTTACACCAACAACAAGCAACTGAATAAGGAATATAAGGAGACTTTCCGAATCACAATAGCCTCAAAAATAATAAAATACCTAGGAATAAACCTAACCAAAGACACCAAAGATCCCTACAACAAAAATTATAAACTCCTGAAGAAGGAGATTGAAGACGACATCAGAAGATGGAAAGACCTCCCATGCTCATGGATTGGAAAATTTAATATATTAAAAATGTCCATTCTACTCAAATTAATATACCAATTCAATGCAATTCCAATTAAAATCCCCAGCACATTCTTCACAGGCTTGGGAAAAAAAAAAGATTCTTAAATTCATATGGAACAACAAAAGACCCCGAATAGCCAAAGCATCCCAGAGTGAAAATAACAACACAGAGGGAATTTCTATACCAGACATCAAACTATACTACAGGGCTATAGTTATAAAAACAGCCTGGTACTGGCAGAAAAACAGACCCATAGATCAATAGAATAAAACTGAAGATCCAAACCTGAGCACATACAATTTCAGCCACCTTACATTTGACAAGGGAGCCAAAAAGACTCAATGGAGGAAAGACAGCATCTTCAGCAAATGGAGCTGCAAAACTGGATCACCACTTGTAGAAGAATAAAATTAAACCCCTATCTCACCCTGTACAAAAATCACCTCCAAATGGATCAAAGACCTCAATTTGAATCTCAGAACTCTGAAGGTGTTAGAAGAAAAAGTTGGCAGCAACTTACAAGACATAGATGTAGGAAAAGACTTTCTAAATCAGACAGCAGCTGCACTGGAAATAAGGTGGACAATTGACAAGTGGGACGTTATTAAAGTCAAAAGTTTCTGTACAGCAAAGGAAACAATCAAGGAAGTGAAAAGAAAACCCACAGAGTGGGAGGAAACCTTCACTGCTGATACATCTGACAGAGCATTAACTTCCAGAATATATAAATTACACAAAAAAGTAAGAAACAAATAACTCACTCAAAAGATGGAGTAAGGAGCTGAACAGAGACTTCACAAACGAGGAAATATAGATGGCTAAGAAACATCTTAAAAAGTGTTAGGGGATGTTATAAACCACATGAAGACCCTGCCATACTTGACAGAAGAAAATGTAGATCATGAATTGACATACCATCCAAACATCTGTGTCTATACCAAAGTAACCTACCATAACAATTAGTACTGTTTAAATACCCATATATCTAATTGTGTGTGCTTCATTAGTAGGATCGAAAGGCTATATATTATACTGTTTAAATACCTAAATATCTAATTGCATGTGCTTCATTAGTAGGATCGAAAGGTTAAGCCTGGACAAGCTGGCAGCCCATGAAAGAAAACAGCCAGAACTGACTAGAGACCAAGACATCAGCTCCAGAGAAAGTAGAGTGTTTTGCTTCTCATCCACCTGTGCCCCTTTTCTAAGCCTAGGGAACAATCTGCGGAAGAGGGGGCGTGGTAGAATGTAAGGGCTGCGATTGGGGTTAATGGTGAAACTACAACAATATAGACTGGACACTCATTTGATCAACTTGATTGAACATACAAGCCCCCCCT
>VZQC01008473.1:109473-226002 GCA_009823505.1 Rhizomys pruinosus | reverse complement strand
TATATATGTATTAATCCAATATCCTTTTACTTTTAGTGGCAAGATTATATTTACACTCTTGGTTTACAAGGCCTCTCTACCATACATTATATGTATGCTATTAAAATGGCTACTAGAAAAAAGGTGAATAATAATAATATTTATGACCTGAAAGGAAGCCACCAAATCCTGAGCTTTATGAGAAAGCCTCTTCTACTTTCCTTCCATCGTTTTAGCTTCTAATCAAAACTCTTCAAACAGTCATAATCATGACTTCTCCAAGAAATCTTCTCTAAGAGACTTTTTTTCCAATAACTCCATTAGAAATATACAATTCTATACAATGTGTTATTAATCTTAAACAATATTACTCTATGCCTTCTTTTGACTATTGATTCTAATTATATGTAAACTATTTTGTGTCCTAACTGGGTATTCAAACCTTAAATGGAAAGGGTTTGGTTCTATGCCCATTTTGCCACTGCAGAACCTTGAACCTAGATAATTAACCAATGCTTTGTTTTTAAAATTTTATTTATCTTTAGTCACCTTTTCATTTATTTTGGGGACATTGTCTCCCTGTGACCCTAACTGTCTTAGAACTTGATATGTAGACCAGAATGGCCTTGATCTCAAAGATCTGCCCCCTGCCTCTGCCTCTCCAGTGCTGGGATTAAAGGCATGTCCCACCAAGCCTGGCTTATTTATTTTCTTTTTATTCTTTTTTATTTTTTTGTCTTTTTAATTTTTTTTATTTTTCAGTTGAACTTTAGAGTACACATAGCATCAAAGTAACATAAATGAAGCTTGTGATACCAAAAAGAGCATTAAAATACAGTGATACTTTAACATGGAAATTCCTTTTTTTCTCCAATTTGTATTGCTCTCTACTTTCATTTTATGTGTTTGATTGTTTTCCCTACACATATGTAGGTACACCCATGCATGCATTGCCTATGGAGACCAGAATAGGACATTTCATCCTATGGAAATGGTGTTACAGATGGGTTTTAGACTTTTTGTGGGTGTTAGGAACTGAAGCAAGGTCTTCTGTGAAATCGGCCAGTGATCATAACTACTGAGCCATCTCCTCAGCTCCAGCCAATATTTCTATCTAAAAAAAAAAAAAAACCTTTATTTGTATGTGTATTATAACTGCATGTGTGTAAGTGCACCCATGTCATGCAGTACCTGGTGAGGACAGAGGAGGGTGTCAGATCCCCTGGAACTGGAGATTACAGACAGTTGCTAGCTGCCATGTGGGTGCTGAGACTCAAACACTGGTCTTCTGAAAGAACAGCCAGTTCTTTTAACCACTGAGCCTTCTCTCCCACCCTCAATGTTTATATGAATAAAAAATTTATTTATAAGTTATCCATAAATCACTGGTTCTCAAATTTAAGCGTGTTTTAGAATCACACAGAAAGGATTTATCATAAATTAAACATGAATTTCTGGGTCTCACACTGGAATCTTTTATTTAGTGAATCACAAGAAAAACTTCAGAATTTGGTTATTTAAAAAATTTTTCTGGTGATTTTGATGTTTCTGACTTCAGGATTACATTTTGAGAATTACTACTTCATGTCTGTGTCTTGAAAATAACTGTTTTCATGTGGTTCATACTATCCCTAATTTTCATTAGTATCTTTCTGTCTGTGGAGCTTTACAAAGTATATTTCTCATTCAGAAATAATACAGCCTGTACTGGTCATTCATCTATGTCCAGTAACTATTTTTGTTTTAGATTCCCCATTGCTTTTTACTTAAGCATATACTAATTATAACTGTTTTAAACCCACATTGGCTTGTCTTCTAATCTTTTGTTTCCTGGAGATTAAGGTTATAAATCTCAAACTACTTGCTATGATAACAACATCTTCCGTCCCCGTTTGTCTCTGCATGCTCTGTTTCACCCTTTGTGATTAAATTTTATGACTTAGAGCTCTTTACCTTTTTCAAACTTCCTCAAATATGTATATGCACTTTTTCTATTGGTAGGCTTTTAAGACACCTATGCATCTTCTATTTTGTGGAATAAGGTAATATTTATAGGTACACTATTTTGTTGATACTGAGTTTGAATAACATGATGAGTAAAGCAAGAGTGATAGAAGTGAGAGTATTAATTTGGAGTTCACTCTGAAGATTATTGGAAAAAATGTTTTCTTTTTTTTTTTTCAATTTTATTTATTTCTGTATGCGTATGAATGTACTGTCTGCATGCAAGTTTGTGCACCCGTGTCGTGCAATGCCGTGGAGGTCAGAAGACGGTCTTGGATTCCCCTGGAACTGGACTTCTCCTGGAATTGGAGTTTCAGACGGTTCTCAGCCGCCATGTGGGTGCTGGGGATCGAACCCGGGTCCTCTGTAAGAGCAGTCGGCGCTCTTAACTGCTAGGCCATATCTCCAGCCCCGGAAAAAATGTTTTCAGATGAAACATTTATCCTATGAGCTTTCATGAAAAGTAAATCCTATGAAATTCTGTGCTGGACCCATCCACTTATCACTCGTTTAAGAATCTATAAGCCTTCCTGATCTCTGGACTTATTCCATTGTTAGCTGTTTTATTATTGTCTGGGCAAAACTGTACTATCAATTTTTGATAAGCTTTTAAATTATATCCTGCAGTTCTAAACATATAGTGGACTCTGGAGGAAAAGGGAAAGACCACCTTTTTAAACATAAACTAAGGGTCTAAAGTGGCTAACAGTGGCTCAGTGGTTAACAGAAATTTCTACTCTTCTAGAGGACCAGAGTTCAATTCCATGCACCCATATATGGCAGCCTCCAATTGTCTGAAACTCCAACTCCAGGAAATGCAGTGCCCTCTTCTGGCTTCAGTGGGTACACACACATGTGGCACACAGTCACACACTGTCTCCTTCTCACTCATGCATGTAAAAATAAAAATTTTTTAAAGAAACATATATTGACCAGAAGAGAAAGACTTAACAAACTGAATATCTTTGTTTACTGTCCAAATACTTTTCAAAGAGCAGTGACCGTAGCTACCAAGAATGAGTTCATAAAGTTGAATCTTATGTTTTCCATGAGTAAAACCAGAAAAAATGATCCATAGGCAATAGAAGTATGCATTTGCAATGTTCATATTATAGATCATATTTTTCAATTACTAATTACTTATATTTCTCTGTATTCTATAATTATTTTGGACAGTTAATGTTTACACTCTGAAAATGAAACAGTGGGGCTGGAGAAATGGCATAGCGATTAAGAGTGCTAACTGCTCTTGCAGGGGACCCGGGTTCGATTCCCGGCACTCACATGGCGGCTGAGAACCGTCTTTAACTCCAGTTCCAGGGGAATCTGACACCCTCTTCTGACCTCTGCGGCATTGCAAGACATGGATGCACAAACCTACACGCAGACAGTACATTCATACACATACAAAAATAAATATTTTTTTAAAAAGAAAATACAACAATTAAAATATTTTGTTTATAAACTTAAAATTGCTTTAAGATTTAATGTTTTATTGGGAAATTTATAGCAAAATTAAAAAGTAGTTATCAGGAATAATAACACTATGATTTCATTCAGAATATCCAACCAATCAATGTCCTATTGTGTCCAATTCCCATTGCACTATCGATCACTGAAATCAAATAGGAAGCCAAACTCTCAGAAAATGTTTCCTTATTACTTTTTTCCTAACACTGAAAGCAGAAAAATGTAAATCTCCTCTATTTATGTCTAATTTTCAGTCATATATTACATTAAAATATAAAATAAACAAAAAGTCAATATGGATATAATAATTTAAAATTAAATTTAACATCAACTCATTTAAAAATTCAGTTGTTAACCAGGCGGGTTGGTACATGCTTTTAAATCCAGCACTCTGGAAGCAGAGGCAGGCGGGTTTCTGTGACTCAAGGCCAGCCTGGTCTACATAGTGAGTTCTAAGACAGCTGAGGCTACAGGGAGACCATGTCTCAAAAAGAGAAAAAAATTCAGTTGTCAAACTATTAATTGTCCCCTTGAATTGTCTTTTCCCTGTCAATTAGTAATAAGTTATTCAAATGAATATCTTGTAGCTATGGCAACACAACTTTATAAGGAAATCAAGATAAATGTGTGTTTTCAAAGGAATTTTCTTTAAAGCCTCTAATGTGTGGTGAGAGATATGCTGTATTCAAAGAGAGCATTAACATGCCTCACTGACATAGAAAAAAGATTAAAGAACACTGAATACAATAGCAAGCAAAACTTGCCATGTTGCATTTTTGTTTGTAAATTCACTTTCAAAATCACCAAACTCTGGGGCACTGAACATTATGAGGCACAGATTGATCCCAGCACACTAATAGTGCGGGATTTCAATACCCCACTGAGCCCATTAGATAGGTCAACTGGAAAAAGAATAGAGACTTCTGAACTGAACAATATGATAAAACAAATGGACCTCACAGATATCTACATAATATTTCACCCAAACACCAGAAAATATACTTTCTACTCAGTAGCCCATGGAACATTCTCCAAAATTGACCACTTACTGGGACACAGAAAAAACCTCTACAAATACAAAAGCATTGAAATAATTTCATGCATTTTATCAGATCACAGGGCAATAAAGCTCAATAACAACACCAGAATAAGCCCAACTATCTACAAGAACACATGGAGACTAAACAACACACTCCTGAATAATAAATGGTTCAAGGAAGAAATAAAGAAAGAAAGAAAAACATTCCAGGAACTAAAGGAAAAAGACAATACAAGACAGCAAAAGCTATGGGATGCTTTAAAAACAGTCCTAAGAGGGAAGTTTATAGCCCTCAGTGCCTACATTAAAAAGGCAGAAGGAGGACAAATAAATGAACTAACACTGCAGCTAAAAACATTTGAGAGAAAACAACACATGAACCCTAAACCCAACAGACAGAAATCACAAAAAGCAGAGCAGAAATCAATGAAATAGAAACAAAGAAAACAATACAAAGAATCAATGAATCCAAAAGCTGGTTCTTTGAAAGGATAAACAAGATAGATAGACCCTTAGCCCAGTTAACCAAAAGAAAGAAAGAACAACTCCAAATCAGTAGTATTCATGAGGAAAAGGGAAACATCACAAGAGACAGAGAAAAGATCCAGACAATAATATTTGAATACTTCAAAAACCTATACTCTATTAAATTTGAAAACCTAAGAGAAATGGATGAATATGTGGAATCCTGGAATTCACCAAAGCTTAACCAAGAAGAGATTGTCAGCTTAAATAGAAGCATAATATATGAGGAAATTGAAAATGTAATGGTAAACTTCCCAACTAAAAAAAGCCCAGGCCCAGATGGTTTCAATGTAGAATTTTATAAAACATTTAAAGAGGACTGACAACCATTATGACTAAAACTGTTCAGAAGGATACACACAGAGGGAAACCTCCCAAGCTCCTTCTATGAAGCCAGCATCACTCTAATACCCAAACCAGGCAAAGATACAACCAAGAAAGGAAGCTATAGACCCATCTTATTAATGAACATAGATGCAAAAATTCTCAAAAAAATACTTGCAAATCACATACAGACCTACATCAAAAAGATCATCCATAATGACCAAGTTAGAGTCATGCCAGAGGTGCAGGAAGGGTTCAACATACATAAATCAATAAATATCATAAAACATATAAATGGACTGAAAGACAAAAAACACGTGATTATCTCAACTGATGCAAAAAAAGCCTTCAACAAAATCCAGCATCCCTTCATGCTTAAAGTCCTAGAGGGAATTGGACTGGAAGGAACATTCCTCAATGTAATCAAAGCTATGTATAACACTCACAGCCAACATTATCCTAAATGGAGAAAAGTAAGAAGCATTCCCCTTAAAAGCAAGACCACAGCTAGGCTGTCCTCTATCATCACTCCTCTTCAACATAGTGCTTGAAATGCTTGCTAGGCAATAAGACAAGAAAGGGAAATTAAAGGAGTACTAATTGTAAAAGAGAAAATCAAGTTATCCCTCTTTGCAGATGATCTGATAGTTTACCTAAAGAATGCTAAAAACTCCACCAGAAAACTCCTAGAAATGATTAAGAGTTTCAGTAAAGTGGTGGGATACAAAATTAACCTAGAAAAATCAGTAGCCTTTCTTTACACAAACAACAACCAAATGGAGAAGGAATACAAGAAGACATTCCCATTCACAATAGTCACAAAAACAATAAAATAAACTTAAGGAAAGACAGCAAAGATCTCTCCAACAAAAATTTTAAACTCCTGAAGAAGGAGATTGAAGAAGACATCAGAAGATGCAAAGACCTCCCATGCTCATGGACTGGAAAAATTAATATAGAACAATGTCCATTCTACCCAAATTGATATACAGATTCAATGCAATCCCAATTAAAATCCCCAAGAGTTTCTTCACAGACTTGGAAAAAAGTCCTTAAATTCATATGGAAAAAGAAAAGACTCTGAATAGCCAAAGTGACCCTGAGCGAAAAGTACAATACAGGGGTGATCACTATACCAGACTTCAAACTGTATTACAGGGCTTTAGTAATAAAAACAGCCTGGTACTGGCACAAAAACAGAAACATAGACCAATGGAACAAAATTGAAGATCCAAACTTGAGCACATATAATTTCAGCCTCCTCATATTTGACAAGGGGGTCAAGAGGACTCAATGGAGGAAAGACAGCATCTTCATCAAATGGTGCTGACAAAACTGGATCACCATTTGTAGAAGAATAAAATTAAACATCTACCTCTCACCTGTACAAAAATCAACTCCAAATAGATCAAATACCTCAACGTGAAACCCGAAAGTCTGAAGGTGATACAAGAAAATGTTGGGAAATATGTTTTACTTTTATTGAATTTTTGTGTATTTCCTACACAACATCTTAATCCTCTTTATACTCCCTTCCTTACTGGCATCCTCCCATATGTCCCCCTGCCCACTGGAATTTTACATTCTGTCATTTATGTTAGGGCCTATCAAGTCAGGTTAGTGGAAATAATTTTTAAATGCCCTCTCTTCTTACCAAATTTCAGATGCCATACAGGAAGAGACTGCATCACATTTTGTTTATGACATTATCCCCAATGGCCAGAATATTATAATCTGAGGATATCTGTTGAATGAACACATGAGGTACTAATATCTGCTAAAAATGTTTTGATGATGATAATTATTGCCATCATGTGTGTTTGTATGTGTGTATGTACATGCATGCAGATGAGAACAAAGAGGCCAGAAGTAAACATTGACAATCCGGTTCTATCATCCTCTGATTAAACAATGCCCTAGGGACATGGTCTATCATAGAACCTGAGCTCCCTGGTTCTCAGCTAGCCTAGGTGTCCAGTAAGCACCTGGTATCCTTCTGTCTCTTCCCTACCCCAAGTGATGGGGTTGGGAGGTGTGGTCATACCTAGCTTTTCTGAGTGCTGGGGATCCCATATCATATCTTCATGCTGTGCAGCAAGTGCTCTGACCACCCACTGAGTCATTTTATGAACCTAATCATTGCCTTTTATCCACTATTTGCCATATATATATATATATATATTCTTTATATATATTATTATATATTTATAAAGTATATTCTAAAAAGGTTTGGCTATCAGTCTATATGCTTTTAAAATTCTAGAAAGTATAGAAAAAAAAGATTTTCATCAGTGGTGAAACAGAAATGAGTCCTTATCTTGAAAAAAATGTAAACTCCAATATTCTCCTTGATGTTCAGATTCCACCACTACGAGATTTCCATCTGTTTCTGCATTGTTTTTCCCAACTGGCTTATTTTAGGATGCAGATTCTCCGGAAAGTGGATGTTCAATCTTGAATATATTAGTGTAAATTAGTTTTAGCATTTCATTTTTCTAATTAGGCTTTTCTTTCCAAGATTCTAGACTGAAAGGATCATTGGACAATTTTAAGTCTGTTGATTAGTACAATAAATATATACAAATTATAGAAGTTTGAAGGCTCAAATATATAGGAGGACAAGAAAAGTTTCTTGCACCTCATATCTGGTTGGCAGAATTTTACCTTAATAATTTATTCAGTAACATTTTCAAATATTTAATCTTCTTTTATTTATCCTGGAGGAAACTGATTGGAGTTATTCCTACATTAACTTTCTGATACATTTTATTTTATTTTATTTTTTTTTATTTCTATATGTGTATGAATGTACTGTCTGCATGCAAGTTTGTGCACCCGTGTCGTGCAATGCCGCGGAGGTCAGAAGAGGGTCTCGGATTCCCCTGGAGCTGGAGTTCTCCTGGAATTGGAGTTTCAGACGGCTCTCTGCCGCCATGTGGGTGCTGGGGATCGAACCCGGGTCCTCTGTAAGAGCGGTCGGCGCTCTTAACCGCTAGGCCATCTCTCCAGCCCCTTCTGATACATTTTAATAAAAATTTTACGTGCAGCATAAATGTGAAAAAGCTTTTAACTCAAAAATAAATGTATAGCTCACTGAATTTGCATGGTAAAAATATTTCTATGATTTGTGCAACCCAACTCACAACCAAGCAAGCTCTCTATGAGCCTTCCCCTAATTAGTAACATTTCATCCTTCATAAAAGTTCTCCAACATGTTTTCACTAACAATTCTTGATAGATTATAGAAGCACTACTTATCACCACTTTTCCAGCTCCAGTCAAAATCAGAGAAACTAAAAACAATCTCATTTGTCATTTTCTGGCATACTTATTAGATTTTAAAATTTTTTAAATAATTTTGAGATCCACCTCAATATGAGACAGCTCTAATTCTGACTTTAAGTGTTTGATATTATTTCTCCAAATCACATCATGGAACTTATCACATCAGTTATTAATTCTTGGCTTAAATTGTCCACCAGACATAATTATTTTCAAAGACACATTCAAGTCTATCTTGCACTTCCACAGCATTAAAAAGGAAGACATTCAAATTGTTAGAAACTAAGGTAAATCATTCCATCCAGCCAATTTAGAAATTAGAAAGTAAATAACCAGAAAAACAGAACACCTGGTCAAAATGTGAGCTTAGATCATTCATAAGACCCACATCCCCCCAAAATCTAAGGCACCAGTCTTTCCAAACTCAAGGTAGGGCTACTTCTGTGCTAGCGCAATGTGGACTAGATTTAAGCTCTTTATCTTCTATGGCCTAGTTACATAGGCTTAAGCAAATTAGCCACATCTCTAATCCTTCAATTATTCTTCTTCATAATGTGTAATTCAGTGAGATTAAGAAGTAATGTACTTATAGTAGCTGATACATAGTATAGTGAATATTTATTAAAAAAATCAATTACTGTTGCTATTGTTGATAGACATAAAACAGATCTAACTTTATCATATACATTGTTATAAATCTAGCCATCAAGCATTTTAAGAATCTCAGAGATATCACAACTGGCAAGCACAGCACTAACTATGACATTCTGACATTTTGTCCCTAAAATCTATGACCAAGACCTTTGGTGAAAGAAAACTAAAGTAAATACATATGACCCTTACATTGATCCTTAGTCTGTATAGGATTACTCCAACCTTACATACCTTCCACTCCTGGGAAGTAAGGAACAGTCATTGACCTTTTGGAGTTATAGAACACAGAAAATGGTTATAAACGCATTAAATAGGCTAAGGCTGCTCACCTCTCAATTTACAATGCAGAGATGAAGAATTGTGGAACACTTTCCTCCCTTTCCTTGAATATTAAGACAATGTAGGTTCTGAGAAACTGACTTTATTAGTAGACATATTAAATCATCAACATTTTGTTATTTTGTATTTTTTTTAAATATCTCATTGTTAAATCCTATCTCCTCTATTACTTTTTCCTTTGGATTTCTCATAATAAAATTCATATTGATTTAATTTTATTTTTCTAAAACATCAAGATAGTTTTAGAGAAAGGTTTTGACATCCAACTTTGGCTATTTGTCTCAAGTTTTTAACATGCAGGAATTGAATGCTAAAGCTCAATGTGGGTACTTCATACATAACAGAATATAAGAGAAATAAGTAATACTGTACGATGTATAACTTTTCTGTCATGTAAATGTTGACCTGGACTATTATCCAATGTACTTAAGATACAGGCATTCAGATACTTAAATTTTACTAAGGTGTATAATTGTTCAGTTCTCTTGTTTTCCTCTTGTTCAGTTCAACTAAGTGATAAAATACTTGGTTTTGAGTTACCCTATAGAAATAAGCACAATAGGGGACTAAAGAGATGGTTCTGTGATTATAACCACTGAATGCTCTTGCAGAAAATCAGGATTCAGTTCCCAGGACCCACATGGTGGCTCACAACCATACATAACTCTAGTTCCAGGGGATCCCATGCCTTCTTCTTCTCCTTTGCTGGCATTGCATACACATGGGTGCACCTACACACATGCAGGTCAACAACCCATAAACATAAAATAAAATTAAAATGAATGAATCAGAGGGCTGGATAGATGGCTCAGTGGTTAAGAGCACTGGCTATTCTTGCAAAAGACCCAGGTTTGATTCCCAGAACCAACATAGCAGCTAACAACTGTCCTTAATCCAGTTGCAGGGGATCTGATTCCCTCTTCTGACCTCCACGGGTATTGCATGACACAGGTGTACCTACATACATGAAGGCAATACACAAAACACATATAAAATAAAACTAAATAAAATATTTTAAATAAATAAATAAATAAAAAAGGAAAAAATCCATAAATTTCTTCAAATGTTGTTACTGAGATTAAATAAATATTCTTGGCCAATTATGTTAGAGATATGTCAAGGCTGACTATTTTTCTAAAACTTCCATTACATAAGCTTTATCTACTCGGACAAAAAATAAAACTGAAAAAAATAGTTACTAAATTCTTCCAGGTTTTTTCAATGAAATTCAAATATATGTTCCCAAGAAAAAGTACAATATGGGAGTATTTTTGGTTAGATTCATGTAATAATTTTATGCTCTGGATTCCACTCCAGCTGCTTCCAGAACACTAGATTAGTCCATGGAGTAAATGGCAGGTAAACCTCCTAAAATCCTATTATACAGTCCTAAAAGGAAGTATTCAAATACTTCCCAATTGTTTTGATTCAGTAAATAAATGAGATTCCTGGAAATCTGAGAACATTTCTGCTCACACAATGCTTTGCTGGCTCAACAATCTCTCTTTAACTCTCAAGACCACCCATATGCAGCCATTTTGCTTTTTTCTGGGCTTTATAAAGCAGATGCTTCACAAAGAAAAACCAATTACATTTATTCAGGAGCAGAATAATACTGGAACTTACTTCAGTAAGGCCAAGAGTGGCTACTGGAAATGCATGTGATTTTCTGGTGTAAAAATCACATAACCCATTTTCTCTCAATCTTAAATGACACAATTCATACAAAAATACAATTAATTGTGGTATGCTGATGGATTATGTTGAACTTGAAAAAGAAAGTACTTTTAAATAAATATAAAGGAGTTAGTGTGATTACCACCATTTTAGTTACACTTATTTGTAACAGTTGTTTATCTACTTGATCACCCAGCCTCAAATATCCTTTTGTGTTTTATATAATGTTATAGCTGGAGCTCTGAAAATTATATTCCCTGTATTCCTTTTCCAGTTAGATTTCTGTTAGCTTCAACTAATAGACCATACTAATGAAAGATGACAAAGCAGGTGGAAAAGAGAGAGGGTTGTGTTTATACTCTGCCTCAGCATCAGCAGTTTCTGAGAGTTTAATTTCCTTGAAATTCCCAGAACTAATCTTATTATGCCTAGGCACGCTCATCAAAAATATCCAGGTGTGTTTACTTCTTCAGAGGTCAAGGTCCATATATGAGGGATCTCTCCTCTGAAATTCTAAGATGGAGTAAGTAGTTAGGTATGACCTCATTCTAACAACCAATTCCACTAACCTCTCTTCAAGCTTCTAGGGTGTGGATTCCCTAACTTCTCATTCATATTCTCTCAAATGAAAACAGGAAAGATGATATGATATTAATTCTTCACATTACTGGACACTTTTGAGGAATAATCAGTTGTTAGATGGTAATTATTTCACACAATTAACTTGAGGTTCATAGGATTTTCTTATGGTTCTTTCGGACCTTCAATACTTGCATATCCAACTTTCTGCATTACATTCTTTTTGTGGAATTCCTACTTGCGGAACCTGTTTAATTAACTAAGTCATACCTGTTACATTATAGCCTGATTTATGCATATTTTTCACAATTCTCTCTATAACCATTAGCGAAATATTCCTTTTACATAACATTATTAAATATAAGTGACTTTTATGTATAGTTGCTTTTTGTGAAAGAACATTTAGTAGGTACAATTTACAAATTAACTAAAAATGGTTCTTAGAGCATGAAAAATTAAAACATACCTAATTGTGGTGAATAACATCTGGCATGAGGAAATGACTCTGTGGTCAAGTTTGCTCATGTCTATTATGCAAATATGTTGTTCAATGCTAAGTACTGATTGGCCACTCATCATGAGTAATGAATCCTATACTGTCAGTCTGAGTCTATAAAAGCAACTAGAAAATGGGATTGATGCAGATTGATGGTCTTTGACTGTCAATAGCACAAGCAAGTTCTTTCAACATTTGTTTATTTAGTTTATCTTCACTGAGTTCTATGAAACAAATGACTACTATTTTATAGAAGAAGAATTACAGGGTGAAGAAGATAAAGTGTTGTCCAAGTTCATGTACTTTATGTAAGATAGAGGCAACAGTTTAAACCAAAGAAATTGTATTATTGTATCATGCTCTCTCTTTTGTTTGAAACCAGAATCCCTGGCTCAAATAACTCTGTAGTCAAACCATGACAATAAAAAATGAATGTATTAATTAATTTTCCCATTAATGTCACCAAATATCTCTCAAAAGGAAATTGAGAGAGGAAAAACTTATTTGGGCTCATGGTTTGAGTAGATAAAGTCTACCTTGGTGGGAAAAGCATGACAAAAGGAGAGTGAGTTCCAATGTTCAGCATGCTTTCTGTTTTTCGTAAATTTATTCATACGTTTCAGCATGCAGAATGGTGCTGCCCACATTTAGGAAGGGGTTTTTCTCTTCTTCAGTTATATTTTTCTGGGGACAAACAGACAAACCGAAAGGTATGCTTCACTAATGAGCTAGGCATCTCTTAATCTAATCAAATTCAGCAATCAAGTTAACTATTATACTTAATATTATGAAAATTATATATATATATATATATAATCAAGATATGATCATTTAATTTGACTAGCATAGCTTAATCATTTACTTTAATCATCAAAATTACATATTTTCACACCTTGTTTTACAATCTAAAACCAAACAGAAAAAATAGTTTAAAAGGTATGAATAAGTCATTAAACCCATCATCCTGCTATTAGGCAGATCTTTGCCCAATGCCTACGAAAATATTACATACATCAGAAGAACTAATTACTATGGGAAAAATGATACATAACCCTGAAGAATTTAATTGGATTTTGTTGATGTAAGAAATGACAGACAAAACAATAAATAGGAAAATGGTACATTTATCTGAGTACAATAAAAATAATAACTGATCAGAGACACAGACACTGGGATTTCAAATCTCATGTTACCACTGACTCACTCAGTAACATTTGACAAATAATAAACTGTCTGAATTTTCCTTCTCCCAAAAGAAGCAGAGACAAGATAATATGGTATTAATTCTCTATATCATAAGACAATGTTGAGGAATATACAGATAAATTATTATAAAGAACTTAAAAAATATCAAATGCAGCCTAATGATACAAAGGCATATTTTAATAGAAAATAAGTCTTAAATTTCCAGAGTAATAGGTCTATATTTCAAAGTGATTCTTCAGAAAACAGACAAGACACTGTATGTAAAATTTTGTGAATACTTTTCTATTTTTAACCCATTCACATCAACAGAAAATTCTTGTTTATATTTGTGTGAATAATAGGAACTATACAAATATTTAAGTTTAACTCCCAATCCTTTGAATATTGATATAGGCCCAACTCAATCACATTTCTTTTTTTTTTCAAAGCCAATTTTTATTGAAGCTTTGTGCATTTCATACAAAATTTCCAATCAAATCTACACCCATTCCCCCTTCCTTGCCACCAGAGTTCATGCATTCTACCAAACGTGTTTTTCATATTTTTCTGTCTCTTTTAAAATTTTCAATGCAGAAGTTTACTGTTTTGAGCAGAAGTTCACCATTTCAGTCAGTACTTTGACCCACTCTTGTAGTTGATGTTGTTGCTCCTTCCAATTTACATCACTCCAAAATATGCATATATGCATGTCACATATATCTTTTAGCATCTTCAGCTTATGATTTCTTTTTTTTTTAAATTAGGCTAAAATATGTTATGCTTGAGGGCTCCTCCTTGGCAAAACCAAACAACCATGAGTCCTGCTCTTATGCTCCACACTGGGGTTTCAATCACATTTCTACAAACACATGCAAGAGCTAAATGGGATGTGCAAAAATATAGTGTATGTCAAAGTTTCACAGAATAATTCTGAGATATTTAGTCAGGCATATAAAATACTAGGAGAAATAAAGTACTGAACTGAGGGAAATAAATTCATTGCCAAGCACAGAAATCCATGGCAAAAAATAGAGCAGAAATAAATGAATAATTATAATAACACCTAAAGTCTAAATAAGTCTTAAATGTAATCCTAAACCAAAATGTAATGCCCAGAGCTGGAGAGATGGTTCAGAGATTAAGAGCATTGGATATCCTTGCAGAGGACCCAGGTTCAGTTCCCAGAACCCACATGGTAGCTAACAACTCTACTGGCTAACAAATCTGTAACTTCAGTTCCAAGGAATATGATGTCTATTCTGGCTTCCATGGGTATTGAATCACACTTGTGTACTTACATATATACAGGTAAAGCATTAATATACATAAAAATAGATAAATCAAAAATTTAAATGTGATGCCCTATATTCACTGATAGTCATGGTATCAAAATCCAGTGTAATGTTTCAACAAATGCTAAAAGCCAAACTGATAGTATAATCTGGGAAAATGACCTAGTAACATGGACTTCTACATGACAGCATATGTTAAGAAGTAGGGTGTATCTGGGGAAGTTTATGTAACTTTAGGTAGGATGATGTGGTGGAGCCAAGGATTGAGTCCTTGAAAATGTACTTAGCTTTCATAGCAATAAAATGAAACAGGAAATTAGGTCCTGAACAATATTCCATGGGAATCTAAGAGATCCAAGAATATAAGTAAACCAAGCCCTAGCCTCTCAGAGGGAGTCCCAAGTGATGATATTCCAAATACATTCTCAGGATGTTGAGAAGATCTGTGATTTCTAGTTACTTCAGCTCCTACTCTAAGTTTGGTGAGAGCTACTGTGTGCCTTCTCTATTGCCCTGGCATTTGGTGTTTGAAGGAACTGTGAAATGCTTTCTCATTGGGGGCCACACTTAATCTGAGGTGGAAAGGAAACTTGCAAAATACTGAAAAATGAATTTGTTGAACTGAGGTGAAATTTTCAATTGGTGGGAAATTGGTACCTAAGACTATTTCATAAGACACATATAGATTTATATTTATTAAAGCACTCCATAAAAGCATTCCACAAAAATGTCAATTTAGGCTCATTTCTCTGCATTTGTTCCACGCTGGGCTTAGGCCTATTTGCACTGCCAGAGAGCAAACAACATGGAAAGTAAGTCATATCCCACCCACTTGGTACCCATCTCCCTGATTTGGGACAAGCCCTATTCCCACTCCTCCAGGGACTGCATCTACCCACGTTAGCTAGTCAGAACCCAACATACTTCAGGACTAACCCATCCATGTTCTTGGAGAGCTCCTGATTAACCTGCCTGGAACCATTCCATCTGTCCAATGAAAACTCAAAAGATAAACCTGAAACATGGACCTACTAACTAATCAGAAAACAACCAAGCTAGAGCAACAAATATAACAGTACCAGACTACAACACAAAAAAAGCAGGCTAGAATTTCATATCAGAGACATAACCCAAAAAATAAGTCGCAATGTAAAATCATATAAAATAAGAAAATAGATAATATGTTCCCACTGAACACCTCCAGTCTTATAGAAGTGTTCTAGAATGAGAACTATCCCAAAGAAAATCAGAACATAAAACTTTAAAGAACAGAGAAATGATCAAAATTTTAAAGATTTTTAAAGACACAAAACAACTCAAATAACTCAAAGAGGATAGGAGTAAATTCCTGACTGATGCTCAAGAAATACAAATATACAACTGAATGAAATGATAAATATAATTCAGGTTTTACAAAGGGAATTCATGAAAGAGATAAAAATATTGAAGAAAACTCAAGCTGAAATGAAGATGGAATTGCAAAACTCAAGCCAATTTGATGTTTTGATAGTTAGACTTAGCCTTTAATGGCCATGCTATCTCTTCGCTCCTCAAAAAAGTGATTTGAAAGTGGAGAAATCTTCACTAACACAGTGAATCAAATGAGAAACAGAATACAAAGGATGGATGATAAAGTTGAAGTCCTGAACTGCTTCAGCAATAAATAAGAGAAAAGTAAAATGAAAAGAGGGAAAACTCCTAAAGTCCTTCTATGAAGCCAGTCTTACTCAAATATCAAAACCAGTAAAAGACATAACAAAAAAGAGAATTATAGGCCCATATCCCCTGTGAAAATAGATGCAAAAATTCTCAACAAATTACAAATCTCATATAGACACATATCAAAAAGATCATCCACCATGTTCAAGTTGGCTTTTCTCCAAAAATGAAGGAATGGTTCAATATACGTAACTCCGTACATATAATACATTATAAATAAGCATAAATAGACTTAAAGAAATCACATGATCATCTTAAAATATTCAGAAAAGATCCCTGAAAAATTCAATATGTATTCATCATAAAAGTCCTAGAAAGAATTGGACTCAACATAATTAAAGCTGAAAAAACAGATCCATGGCCAACATTAGTCTAAAATGAGAAAACTCAAAGCATTCAGATTAAAATCAGGAACCAGCCAGGACTTTCCACTACCTCCACTAATTTTCAGTACAGTACTTGAATCTATAGCTATAGCAAAGAGATAAGAGGAAAATTGAAGTGGTACTAACTGGTAAAGCAGAGTTCAAATCATCTTTATTTGCAGATTATGCTGGATAGTGTCAGTTGTCAACTTGATACATCAAGGGAGAAGGAACCACAATTGAAAATTTATTTCCATTGCATTGGCCTTTGGCCATGTATATGGGATATATTCTTGATTTTTGAATGAAGTGTGAGGTCCCAGCCCACTGTGGGGTGTGCCACCCTTGGGCACGTGGTGTTGTATTACATAATAAAGCAGACTGAGCATCAGCCAGGGGAGCAAACCAGTAAGCAATGTTCTTCCATGGTCTGTGCTCCAAATTCCCACCCTGATTTCCTGCTTTTTTCCTCAGTGAAGAACTGTAACCTGAAGATGTAAGAAAAAATAAACCCTTTTCTTCTGAGGATAGATTTGGCTAGTGTTTTATCACAGTGATTGAAAGCAGAGTAGAACACAGATAATATGGTACTATATATAAGAGATCCCACAAATAACACCAGAAAAATTCTACAAATGATCAATACTTTCTGCAAAGTGGCAGGATACAAAATTAATTTAAAAAAATCACTAAAGTGTCTATATACCAATAACAAGCAATCAGAGAAAGAGTTCATAGAAACACTCCCATTAACAATAGCATCAAAAATGTCTAGTAATAAGTTTAACAAATTAAATCAAAGACCTCTAGAATGAAAACTTTAAATCTTTGAAACATGAGATTGAGACAGACACAAGGAGATGGAAAGACCTCCCATGTTAGTGGATTTATAGAATTAATATTAAGAAAATAAGACTTGATCAGGTGGGCTGGGAAAGCACAGGGAACCAGAGCCAGCAGCCTGGGCCTCAGGGACAAGGCCAAACACTATGCCCCTCCTCCCTTGTAATTGGCATGGGTGGAGTCACCCAGCCACTCTCAGGTGGCTGGTGTGTGGGCCAAGGGAGCAAACCTCATTCCCCCCCACCCCCCGCCAAAGTTGTGGTGCAGACAATTCAGTGAATGGGCACAGTGTTAGTGATTCTAGGCTGCACAGCCAATGTAGAGGAACTTACCAGCAGGAAACACAGTGAATGACCAGCCAAGCCTCCATATTAATATTTGAGATTAGCACCATAATCCAAACAAACTAACAAAAACCCCACATGTCAAAATCACAACAAAAATCAACAATGTGGGAAAAGCTCATAATAAATACACACAGAATCCTACCAGTCCAGTAGAAAATCCTTATAAGGAGATCTCCCTGGAAGGAAACCAAGACATGGACCTAAGAAGAACAACCATAGGCATACTCAAAGAAATCTAAGGATATAAAGAACAAATTAGAGAACTAAGGAGAGAGAATGAAAAACACAGGAAGGATCTAGAAGAAAAGAATGATAATCTTCAGAAAGAACTAGAGGGAGAGAATGACAAACTCCAAAAAGAACTAGAGGGAGAGTAACATAAACTCTGAACAGAACTAGAGAGAGAGAATGACAAACTCCAGAAGGAAGTGGAAACACTGAAAAGATCCCAGGCTTAAATGAAAAAAAAAAAAAAAAAGAAACTGACCAGTGAAGCAAGGAGCTACAACTAGAGAATAACAATCTCCAAAAGATGTGGAAATACTAAATAAATCAAAGAAGAAATGAAAAAGGAAATAGAGCGCCCATCCAATCACCAGGAAAGAATGGTAGAAAGCCTCAGAAGCAGAATAGATGAAGCAGAAAAAAGAATATCAGACCTGCAGGATAATACAGAACAACAAAATGCTCAAGTAAAGATTATGAAAAATTAAAAAAAAAAACACAAGAGTGT
The DNA here is from genome assembly GCA_009823505.1 of Rhizomys pruinosus. NCBI lineage: Eukaryota > Metazoa > Chordata > Mammalia > Rodentia > Spalacidae > Rhizomys > Rhizomys pruinosus. The sequence continues at coordinate 207,150 of VZQC01008473.1, read as the reverse complement.
AACAATCAGGAAATGTGGGATTCTATAAAAAAAAAACAAATCTCCCCGTCATAGGGATGGAGGAAGAAGAAGAATCCCAAGACTATGGTATTGATCAGATCTTCAACAGGATAATAGAAGAAAATTTTCCCAAACTGAAAAAAGACAAACCCATACAAATATAAGAAGCACATAGAACACCAAATAGACAAGACCAGAAAAGAAATTCCTCATGCCATATCATAGTTAAAATAACAAATGCTCAAAACAAAGACAAAATATTGAAAGCCATAAGAGAAAAACAACAAATTACATATAAGGGGAAAACAATCAGAATTACAGCTGACTTCTCAGTGTAAACTATGAAAGCCAGAAAAACATGAATGAAAATATTCCCAGTGCTAAATGACTTTAGATACCAACCCAGATTACTATATCCAGCAAAAATGTCAATTATAGTTGAAGGAGAAAGAAAAGGCTTTCAGGACATAAACTAAATGAAAGTATACATGTCAAAAAAAATTCAGAAAATACTTGAAGCAATTCAAAGAACAGAGGAAAGAAGCAACTATCCACAAGCAATTAAAGAGAGAAACTAATAAAAGCATAACAGCATAAATACAAACCTAGACCAAGAATACAAACAAAAATAAGTTGAAAGGAAGCAACATACATCTCTCAATAATAACCTTAAATATTAATGGCATAAACTCCCCAATCAAAAGACATAGACCAGGGGAATGGATTATATGTTGCCTACAAGAAACTCATCTTACACTTAAGGACAGACACCATCTTAAAGTGAAATGATGGGAAAAAAAATATTCCAAGCAAATGGTATCAAAAAGCAAGCAGGACTTGCTATTCTGATATCAGACAAAATAGAACTCAGAATTAAGTCAATAAGAAGAAATAAAGAGGGCCATTACATCCTTATCAAAGGAACAACTAACCAGGAAGACTTCACAATCCTAAATATTTATGCACCAAACTTGGGTACGCCAAAATTTATAGACATAATTCTGCAGGACCTCAAGACACAGATTAATCCAAGCACACAAATAGTGGGGGATTCAATAACCCAATAAGCCACTTAGATAGATCGACTGGACAAAAAATAAACAGAGAGATATTGGGTTGAAGAATACAATACAAGAAGTGGACCTCGGAGACATCTACCGAATATTCCAACCAAACACCAGAGAATATACTTTCTACTCAGTGCCCCACAAAACATTCTCCAAAATCAACCACACATTGAGACACATAAGAAATCTCAACAGATACAAAAGGATTGAAATTACTCCATGCATTCTATCAGACCACAGTGCAATAAAGCTTAATATTAACACTAGAATAAGACTGTCTAGCTATATGAATGCATGGAGACTAAACAACATAATCCTGAGTAATAAAATGATCAGGGAAGAACAAAATAAAGTTATCCATGGAACTAAATAAAAAAGACCATACAACATAACAAAACCTGTTGGATACTTTAAAAGCAGTCCTAAGAGAGAAATTTATACCTTTATTAGACCATATTAAAAAAAAAACAAACAGAAAGAGAACAAATAAATGATCTAACACAGCAGCTAAACACTTGAGAGACAACAACAAATTAACCCTAAACCCAACACACAGGAAGAAATAACAAAAATCAGAGCAGAAATCAATGAAATAGAAGCAAAGAAAACAATAAAAAAATCAATGAATCCAAAAGCTAGTTCATTGAAAAGATAAACAAGATAGACAGACTTCTAGCCCAGTTAACCAAAAGAAAGAGCAACTCCAAATAAATAATATTCATGATGAAAAGGAAAACATCACAACAGATAAAAAAATCCAGACAATCATGTGAGAATACTTCAAAAACCTATACTCTAAGTTTGAAAACCAAACAGAAATGGATGAATATCTGAAATCTGAGGAATCAACAAAGCTTAACCAAGAAGAGATTAACAGTTTAAACAGACCCATAATATTTGAGGAAATTGAAGATGTAATAAAAAAAAAAACCTACCAACAACAAAAGCCCAGGCCCATATTGTTTCACAGCAGAATTATATAAAACATTTAAAGGGGTCTTACAACCATTACTACTCATAATGTTCAGAAGGATACAAACAGAGGGAAGTCTCCCAAATTCCTTTCTATGAAGCCAGCATCACTCTAGTACCAAAACCAGGCAAAGACACAACCAAATAAGAAAACTATAGACCCATCTCATTAATGAACATAGATGCATAAATTCCTGCAAATTGCATATAGACCCACATCAAAAAGATCAATCATCATGATCAAGTTGGATTCATACCAGAGATTCAGGGATGGCTCAACACACATAAATCAATAAATATCATAAACCACATAAATAGACTGAAAGACAAAAATCCCACAATCATCTCAATTGATGCATAAAAAGATTTTGACGAGATCTAGCATCCTTCATAGTTAAAGTTCTAGAGTGAATTGGACTAAATGGAACAATTCTCAATATAATCAAAGCCATATACAACAAACCCACAGCCAATATCATCCTAAATGGAGAAAAGTTAGAAGCATTCCCCTTAAAGGCAGGAGCACAGCAAGGCTGTCCCCTATCACCACTCCTCCTCAATATAGTGCTTGAAATGCTTGCTAGGGCAATAAGGCAAGAAAGGGAAATTAAGGGAGTATAATTAGAAAAGAGGAAGTCAAACTAATATTTTTTGCAGATGATATCATAGTTTCCCTGAGAGATGCTAAAAATTCCACCAGAATATGCCTAGAAACTATTAATAGTTTCAGTAAAGTGGCAAATTACAAAATAAACCTAGAAAAATCAGTAGCCTTTCTTTACACCAACAATAAGTAACTGGAGAAGGAATATAAGGAGACATTCCCAGCCACAATAGCCTCAAAAATTAAAATACCTGCAAACAAACCTTACCAAAGACACCAACGATTTTTACAACAAAAAATGTAAACCCCTGAAGAAGGAGATTGAAGATGACATCAAAAGATGGAAAGACCTTCCATGTTCAGGGGTTGGAAAAATTAATATAGTAAAAATGTCCATTCTCCACAAATTAATATACAGATTCAATGTAATCCCAATTAAAATCCCCATAAGTTTCTTCACAGATGTGGAAAAAATCCCTAAATTCATATGGAAAAACAAAAGACCCCAAATGCCTAAAGCTACCTTGAGTGAAAAATGCAATATGGGGGGGGGTCACCTTACCAGACTGCAAGCTATATTACAGGGTTATAGTCATAAAGACAGCCTGGCACTGCCACAAAAGCATACCTACTGACCAATGGAACAAAACTGAATATTCAAAATTGAGCTCATACAATTTCAGCTACCTAATTTTCAACAAAGGGGCCAAAAAAAGCTAAATGAAAGAAAGATAGCATCTTCAGCACATGGTGCCGGCAAAACTGGATCATCATTTGTAGAAGAACAAAATTAAAGCCTTACTTCTCACCCTGTACAAAAACTCAACTCCAAGTGGTTCAAAGACCTCAACATGAAACCAGAAACTCTAAAGGTGATAGAAGAAAAATTTGGTAACAACATACAAAACATAGGCATAGGAAAAGACTTTCTAAATAAAACAGCAGTTGCACAGGAAATAAGGTCAACAGCTGACCAGTTGGACCTCATCAAACCAAAAGGCTTCTGTGCAGCAAAAGAAACAATCAAGGAAGTGAAGAGAAAACCCACAGAGTGGGAGGGAATCTTCACCAGTGATACATCTTACAGAGCATTAACATCCAGAATATATAAACCACTCAAAAAAACAAACAAGAAAACACATCACTCACTCAAAATATGGAGTAAAGAGCTGAGCAGAGACTCCACTAGTGAGGAAGTAAATATGGATGAGAAACATCTTAGAACGTATACAACATAGTTAATAATTAAGGAAATGCAAATTAAAACCACTCTAAAATATCATCTCACTCTGATAAGACTGTCTAAATTCAAGAAAACAAAAGACACCAAATACTGGAGAGGTTGTGGGGAAAGGAGAATACTCATCCACTGCTGGTGGGAATGTAAACTTGTACAACTACTATGGAATGCAGTGTGGAGAACCCTTTAAGCACTCAAAATGAGCCTACCACCTGACCCAGTCATACCACTCCTGGGTATATACCCACAAGACTCATCCTACCACAGAGATACATTACATCCAGTTTATTGCAGTTCTCTTCACAGTAGTGAAGAGCTGAAACCAACTCAAATGCCTCAACCAATGAGTGGATAACAAAAATGTGGTACATCTACACAGTGGAATTTTTATGAGCTTTGCAGGTAAATATATGGAACTAGAAGCCATTATGCTAAGTGAAGTAACACTGCCCCCCCAAAAGCAAATTAGTAATGGTTTCCCTCATTTTTGGATGCTAGCAACATACCCTCCAATTGAAAGGCAAGCTGAGCAATGTTATTGTTATATTTCTTTTTATCTGAAAGCAACTGTGTTGTTATAATGTGAATCTCTCCCCTTTTTTTGGTCTTTTTGAGACAGGGTCTCCCTATAGCCCCAGCTGGCTTGGAACTCACTCTGTAGACCAGGCTGGCCTTGAACTCACAGAAATTGCCCTGCCTCTGCCTCCCAAGTGCTGGAATTACAGGTGTGGTGGCATAATGTGAATCTCTTAATGGACCCTACAATTAACTTACCATTTATTTTTAGACAATGTAATTACTGTATAAGGGTCGAAGGCATGTATTCATATTTTAGAGTATTATAAAATTAACGGGAAATGTGAATTCCTAGACATCAGAATTTCTAACATACAGTTTATAAAAAAATTGAGAAAAATAACATAATTCAAAAAGCAATTTTTTGATTTTGATTGCAATTCAATGCAATTCCAATCAAAATCCTCCTGTGGTTCTTCATAGAAATAGAAAAATGATCATAAAATTCATGTAGAATTACAGAAGACCTTGGATAGCCAAAGCAATCCTGAGCACAAAGACAAATGCAGAAGACATTACCATACCACAACTCACACAGTATTAATACCCATAGCCATAAAACAGCATAGTATTAGCATAAAAATAGGCATATAGCTCAATCAACAAAATAGAATACTGAAGCATGAATGCATGAAATTTAAGCCACCTGATATTTGACAAAGGTGGCAAGAACATGCACTGGAGGAAAGACAGCATCTTCAGCAAATGATTCTGGCAAAATTAGATTTTTCACACGTAAACAAAAGAACATAGTACCATTTGCCTCACCCTGTACAACAGTCAACTCCAAATGGATCAAAGACCTTAATATGAAACCAGAAATGCTGAAAGTATTAGAAGATAGCATAAGATCTAGGTACCCTAATGGACTTTCTAAATTAGACATCTGTCACTCAGGAATTAAGGTCAACATCTCAGAAATGGGAACTCATTGAGTAAAATGCTTCTGTACAGCAAGGAAACAACCAATACTGTGGAGGAAGTTATCTGCATGAGAGCAAATCTTTTCTAGCTGTATTGCTGACAGAGAATTAATATGTGGGATATACAAAGAACTAAAAAAAGAAAACAAATGACCCAAATAAAAGTCTTTGGATATGAATTCATATCTCTCAAAAAGAGAAATTAAAGTGTCTAAGAAATACCTCAAAAGTGTTCATCATTCTTAATAATTGGAAAATGCAAATCAAATTTACATTAGGATTTTATCTTATCACAGTCACAATAGCTAAGAGCAAGAGAAAAATGACACAAGACACTGGCCAGGTTGGGGGGAAATAAAAACCTTCATTCACTGCTTTTGGGATTGCTAACTGGTGCAACCACTTTGGAAATCAGTGCAGAGACCTGTTAAAAATATAAAATTAGATCTACCATATGATCAGTTTATACACTCCTTGTCATATACCCAAAGGACCTAACGTCCTATTGTAGAGATAATTGCAAAGCCATGTTTGTTGCTACTCTTTTCACAAGAAATAGAAACAACCTAAAGGTCTCTCAACTGATGAATGGATAATGAAAATGTAGTATAGTTAAACAATGGAGTTCTACTCAGCAGTAATAAAAATCATGAAAGCTACAGGTAAATGGATAGCACTAGAAATCTGGGGGCTGGAGAGATGGCCTAGCGGTTAAGAGCACCGACTGCTCTTACAGAGGACCCGGGTTCGATCCCCAGCACCCACATGGCGGCCGAGAACTGTCTGAAACTCCAATTCCAGGAGAACTCCAGTTCCAGGGGAATCCGATACCCTCTTCTGACCGCCGCGGCATTGCACGACATGGGTGCACAGACTTGCATGCAGACAGTACATTCATACACATACAGAAATAAATAAAATTAAAAAAAAATTTAAAAAAGAAATCTGTATACTAAATAATGCAACACAGACTCAGAGAAACAAGAGATATATTTTCTGTCCCCTTTGTTTATCTAGGCTCCAAATGTGAGTATATATCCTGAGATAACCAAAGATGCCAGGAAAATGGAAAGGAAAGGAATCTTGGGAGTAAAGGAGAAGTTGGAAACATGGGACTAGTAAGAGGCAGTTTTTATCAAGGGGGAAATGGATAAAATGGGGCATATTTTAACTGGAGAAAGGGAAAAGGGACTGCTATACAGGAGAAGAGAAAGAATAGAGAAATAACACTAAGGTGGCATGAAAAGACAGAGGGAAATGTATGAGTTCGAAAGCCTAAAGAAAGAAATTAATACATTTATGTGTGTATACGTGTGTTTGTGTGTGTCTGTGTGCACATATGTAAGGCCATAAAATGAAAAACATAGACCCTGACATGAGAAACCTAACTTCATGTTGAGGGTCAGAGTAGTCTAAGAGACTACTCTGGGACTTGAAGCTAACACACTGTTGGTGAAGGTAAGACAGACTTCAAAAGAGAACTTGGACCAATCAAGCTCAAACTGATTTTGAAGACTTCTCCTTGAATTCTAGCTCAGAGGATACTATACAAGTTGCCAAGTGTGTGTGTGTGGGTGGAACCAGTTGTTTATTACAACCAGCTGTAAGTCTATGTTCCACAAAAAATAACCAGCCCAGTAACTCATTTATACTGGTGCACTTTTTATCTTGGGGACAATCAACAGCTGTCTAACTTGACTTAGGGCCTGCTCAATGGGAAAGAACTCATATGCTTAACTCTAAACATAGCCAAATATACCTGGCTGGAGATCCTAGAGAAAAACTCTGTTTTGTCACATCCTTAGACTGAAGTAATATTTATTGGATTTACATATGTGTCCTTATATGTACAGACAAGTGTACCTGTCACCACTCATCAAAAGCATTCTTTCTTCAACAGATGGACACTATTACAGTTCCACAACTGATCAAATTCAGAGAATAAGTGTCTATATAGTGCCCATACTTAAATGTCACATCTACAATGCAACTTCTACACCTAAGGCTCAGGAAACTTAGGGAAACAGAAAGAATATTAATGCCTCTTCCTCCTCTCACCAGTGAAGCTTCCTTATTCAACAGATGGGGATTAACCCAGAAAGCTACAACTAGCCAAAGTGCAAAGACTAAGAGTCTGCAGAGTCTAAGACTCTGGATAGAACGGTTATAACAAACCTCTGCTACCCAATACTCAAGGAACATTGTGGACAAGGGTGCAGAAAGATTTATGTATGCTTTATTGAATTTTTGTTTATTTCATACAAAGCATATTGATAATCTTTTTACCCCTCCCCATTCATATCTTCCCTTACACCCCATAAGATTTCATCCATACTGTCATTTATATTAAAGCCTATAGAGTCAAGACAGTGTGCCTAGAAATCCCTCAATGCAAGTTCATCCACTGGTGCATATTCAGCCTATCTAGAGTGGCTACCTTAAAGATAAGTTCTTCACCCAACAGTAATTAATTGCCAATAGTGCTTCAGCTAAGATTGGGATCTACTCTCTCAGTTCTATGCTTGAGTTTGCATAGATCTTGTGTATGCTGGCACCATTGCTGTAGATTCATATGAACAAGGTCCCAAGAGCCTGAAAGAATCTCTTTCCATATGGTTATGCACCTCCTCCCCTGGCTTTTACAGTCTTTATGCCATCTCTTCTACAATTGTCCCTGAGCCCTGAGAGGGTGAAATTTAATATAGGAGTTATATCCAAGAACTCATACTATAGACTTTTATTCTCTATGCTTTGTCCAGTTGTGGAATTTTGTGTTCATTTTCTTCTGTTGCATAAAGGCATTTCATTTATGACAGTTAATAGGCACATTAATATTCTCTTTACCCCCTTTTCCACTATGTTCCATGAACCATAAGTGTAGAGGTTCCATTGTAGATGTCTCACTGCACAGGGCAGATTCTTAGCCCCTTGGAGGGGGGGCCTATGGTATAAAAGATGGAAGAAAAGTGCGTTTTAACAAAAGTGTTCTAATACTTCATGCTTGTACTTTCTAACTTGTTGACAAATTTCCATCCCTCAAATCCTCAACAGTAATATTTGAGATGGCTATCCATTTTTCTACTTTAGAGATTATAAAATTAAATTAAGAAAACATTCAGTAATTAATCCAAGTTTATTGATGATACATTATAATATTTCATTTCCAATGGAGGAAACTTGAGTTCAGGGTTCATACAAGTGTTTTTCTTTTATTTTGTTGGTGTGTACACATTGAACACATTAATTGGGTTCATAGATAATTTCACATAAGTATAATATATTGTTTCCCTGCATTCGCCCTCAATCTTTGCCTTTCTTCACTTCTCCAACCTGTTATTCCCATCCATTCTCCAAATCCCACATCCACCTTCATGTCCTATACATATATGTTATTGAGTATATCTATACATAAAATATAGGCTCTAAAAATGGCAAATATGTAGGGATTTTCCTTCATGGCCTAACTTATTTCACCTAACATTATGATCCCCAGTTGCATCCATTTTCCTGTAAATTGCATAATTCTTCTTTGTGGCTGAACAAAATTCCACTATATATATTATACTAATATATATATATATTATATTATATCATATATTATATATAACTATATATATATTTTTTTTTTTTTTTTATTACATTTTTGCTTATTTTGTGTGTGTATTATGTGTGTACATATATATATATATATGTATATATGCCCATTTTTATTCACACATCTATAAGCCAATCTATTCAAGAATTACTCTTGACTCATTATTCTGGTTCTAACACACTTTTCTTCATTACCCTCAGTGAATGGTGATGATTCTTGTCTTAAGGCAAGTTAAAACTATCTATCAATCTAGACAATATTTTGTCAATAATTAAATTTAATAACCTGACACTCTTAGTTAATACAGTGGAGCTTCTCAATATTGCTTATATTTGGTATTCAATTAAGGGAAAGTTCTATTAAATATATATTTTACAGGTTTTAGTGGCATAAAATGATATTTGTTTTGGTCTGTCTTATACCCAAATTATGAGGGAAATAGACTCAAAGCCAGTCACTCAAAGGATTAGAAGATGCACCAGCAGCCACATGGCAAGGACCGAAAAATCCATCATTGATGTGCCCAGAGGAATCCAGGTAACTGTTAGTCATATGTCATCTGAATCAATGATCATACTGTTACTTCTACATAAGGTTCTGGGTTTCATGTTCAGAGATTATCAGTTTCCCTATTTTAGATACAAAACACCCTCAGAATGAGGAAAGGTTAGGTTCCTACTCACGTCAGCAGTTAAGAATTAAACTATTGATTTCAAGCCAGACTTCTGACCTATGTTCTTTGACCTTTATGCATGCTTCTCAGACCAATGTTGGCCAAAAAAATGTCAAGAAAGGAAATGAAGATAAAAATATCTGAGGAAACTCTTCTTTGAACAAGCTTTAGCACTGAAAGCTCACTGGCAAAAACACTTTTTAGCTCATGATTTAGAGAAAAGCTTTATTTAATACCATCTCTGGAAATATTGACAATTTATAACTAGGTGTTCACAGTTATTCAGTATAAATAACTCACTGGTCTAAGATTTACCCTCTAAACTTCAAAGACAACAGGGGAAAAAACTGCTGGCATGAAGTATTTATAATTTGTGTTTGTATAAGTCAGGGTTCCTAGCAGGAAACACAAATCATTCTAGTTATTTTAAGAAAAAGGGAGATTTAAATCAGAAACTTGGGCTTTAAAAAATCATTGGCAGTCCTGGAGGAACAGGACTCATAGGCCATTCATTACTGAAGCTCTTGTAATAAAAACATGCTACCATAGACATGATCCGAGGATTAAGAAGAGGACTCTGCACATCCAGAGAGTTAGTTACTTCTTTGTAAAATCACTATTCTTATGCTGTACCTTTTTTTTCTCCTTGAAACTTGGTTTTATGACTTCTACAGACCAGAAGAAACATCCAATGGAGTTTGGTCTCTTCATGAAATCTATTATCTAAGGAAATGGGGCTAATTCATATTTAGAATCCTTTTGTAATACAGAGTGCAGAAAATGTGGACTCTTTTTTTAGATTCAGTCATTGTAAAATAGGAATGTAAGGAAACAACGGAAATGAATGGGAAATCCAAATCAATCATATCTACAACAGCATTAGTGTTCTCTAAATAAAAGGAAAACTACATCCTAAATGAAAAGTCAAAGTGCTATTCTAAGACCCCTTTTAGTTCACCATTTTAGGCAAGAAAAGAAAGAAATGGGTACAGGTAGAAATAACAGAGAAAGCATAACCTAAATATTATCTTAGAAAAGTCATTGTTTTCATTTCAATATATACATGGAGCATGAAATAGGGGACAACCCCTAATTAACTCATTTCTTTAAAAGCTAACCACTATGGGGGATGCTATGATTTAAGTACTTGTTTGTTGATATCTTTAACATTAATTACTAGCAGGGCTGGTGACAGGGACCTGGAGTGGGTTTAAGCAACAAATTTTACCCATTTAACAATTTTTGCCCTAAAGGAAATGAAATGCTAATTATAATTTTGACTCAATATTGAATGTCAACTCCTCTACTTTATGAAACTGGAAATTGTTTGGACAGGAAATGCCTCAGTAACTTTGTATTATAAGGATCAATATTGCGAATGAGCATAGTTACATATAATGAGTAAATATAAATGTCATGTCAGGTATATAATATGTCTAGGCGCACACGTTAAGAAACTTCTAACAGGCTGGAAATATGGCTCAGCAATTAAGAGTTTCTGATGCTCTTTCTTAGGGCCTGAGTTTGGTCTCCATTACCCATTTTGTGTAGCTCACAGTCTCCTATAACTACATCTCTAGCCTCGTTGGGCATCTGCATTTATGAGTACATACCACACTCAAACATAGACATATAATTAAAAACTAAAATGAAACTTTTTATAAAGAAAGTTCTAATGGGAATTACAGAAAGAATAACTTTAGTAAGCAATTTAAAACATTGATATTAATTTATGCTGACAAGTTTTATTAGAGAAATAAGTATAACTTTGGAATGAAATAAATGGGATTTGTATATATTTTGTTCTGATGGTACAAACAAAACTATGTGAATTTTGAAATTTTCATATTTTATAGTCCATTTAGTTTTTCTTTTGAGAATAAATGAAATGTTATTAGTTTAATTATGTTTAACAGGAAGAGAGAATCCATTTGAGAGATTGTCTATGCTACTATAAATCAATATTGAATCTAAGAATTTTTCCAAGTTAATATTATAAAAGTTAATACAAATGATAAGGGAAAACTGGATAAGACTTACTATTTTACTCAGCTAGTCAGAATGAATGAATATCTATTCACCCATTAATAGAAAAATAATTTATGGGACTATTGTGTCACAGTCTATCCCAATGAGTCTCTGATGTCATTCTAATAAATTCAGTGCTAAATATAGAATGTAATGAAAATGAAAACTAAATTTAATAAGAGCTGCGTTAAAGGATGATTTTATTAGGTTGCAGATTCTGAATGCTTTAAGTATATAGGAAGTATGGTAGGAAGTGGATTTGGTGCATTACTTCTGGAGGAAGGAATAGCAGATAAGTTTGGCATAGGGAAACCCTTGTTTGCAGTATAGTGTCAATAGTGTCTTCAGCAGATTTCCTTGAGAGAACTGGGAACAGCACTTCAGAACTAGAGTAGAATCTGAGCAACAAGCACAGTACTCACAAGTGATATGGATAGAGGTGTAAAAGGAAGTTGGCCAAAAGGAGCAAACAAGCTGCGATAGGTATGATACGAGTTGTTTTTAAATCTTGCTGAGGAAGTATTTGAACTGAGACCTGAACCATTTTCAAGATTATTCCATATAACAAACTATGGAATCCCTTTTCAGACAAGAGGAAGAACATTTGTAAAGCAATGTGGGTGAAAGAGCAAAGCAAGATCAAGAAAGGGAAATTTTTAATTCAAGCTGAGAATTGTAATAAATGTTAGGAAGAAAGAAAATAAAGGTGAGGAAAAGTGTCTAGAGTATTTTATTAAACAGATCATGTAAAGAAGATAAAAAATAGAGATTTTTCTCCTATAAACAAATCTAGTTCAAAGACAGACTTTAAAGGGAAGAAATAACATTTTATCTGAAAATGCTAATACTGCAAGCACTGAGGATGGGTGATTAAAATAGAGAGAAACTAGGGACAGAACAATGGATAGAGTAACTTGAACAGTAAATTGTGTTGAAACAAAATTGTTTGCAAGGGGAGAAAGAATCTAATATGAATTAAACAATAATGCATACATTCCATTATATCATCAAGAAATAAATTATCCCCCTCCTACTCACTTAAACAATATTCAATACCACCTAGCAGTAAAAGTGGCTCTCTGGGTTTATTTATTACACAAAATAAAAAAACCTGTTAACATTGAAAAATTCAGGTAGGAGTTTTGAAGCCACAACTGTCTGCCAGTTTAGACCAAAGATGGATTTGTATGATAACCAGGTGACTGTGGTGAACAACCAAAAATAATCATTCAACCATAGAAATGACAAATAATTTTTTTTAATTTTTTTTATTGATGCTTTGTGCATTTCGTACATCATTTTCCAATTCAGATCAGGCATTTTTCCCTTTCCCTTCCTCCCACCCCCACCCCATCCCAGATCATGTATTCTGCCATAACTGTTTTGCATCTTTCTCTGTTTTTTTTTTTCCTTTTTTAGCTATAAGTGATAATCCATGAGTACAAGCATCCTTCGTGCAAGACCAATCTACAGGCTGTTGTGTCCAAACCCCCACAGCCCCACCATCCAGTGGGGGGTGACATGTTGTTTGTTCAATCAAGTTGATCAAATGAGTGTCCAGACTACATCGCTGTAGTTTCACCATTCACCCCAATTGGAGCCTTTACATTCTACCACGCCCCCTCTTCCGCAGGTTGTTCCCTAGGCTTAGAAAAGGGGCACGGGTGGATGAGAAGTAAAACAGTCCACTCTCTCTGGAGCTGGTGACTTGGACTCTGGTCAATTCTGGCTGTTTCCTTTCATGGGCTGACAGTTTGTCCAGGGGTAACCTTTCAATCCTACTAATGACAACTAATTTTATGGGTGGATTGTTTCTCACTCAGGTAAACCATCTGACAAAACTCATAGCCTGATACACAAGACTATCCAACACTGAACCCCAACACTTGATAAGGAGGAAAACTGTCTATATAAAGTATGCATACAATTGACTATTTTGTAAGTTTAATAAAATTCCAAGAAAAATGGGCTTTCAAGAAAAACATAAAATATGAACTACACAACAGTCTGACAGGAACATTTGATGGCCAAGGGATATTTATTCATTCAATAAATATTTATAGAGTAGCCTTATGTTGGCAGAAGTAAGAGATTCTGAAACCAGGATTCCTAGTCAAGTTATTTTTTCCTAAGAATACTCTTGAGCTCCCAGAAAAGGAGTCATGAATTAGAAGTTGCAGTTCCAGTATGTTCTTATCATTCAGGTTTTAGTGGATGCTCATTCAGAGAAGCTATTTAAATTTCTTCATTGTGCTAGCTCTCTAGCAGTTCCAGTAGTTCAACGTTAATTCTCTGAAGGCAAGTATCTGTACTTGCCTTCAGAGAATTAATGAAGGTATTAGAAGCACAGTATAGTGTATCTGGGGGATGGGGATGGTAGACAGAATCCTAAAGGATATCAGCACCTGTACTAATAGACATTATATTTCTCAGCTGGGAAATGTGAATGGTAAACCAAGAAACAATTTTTTAAACTCTATAAGAATGGCTTACATAAATTCAGTGAATGGATCTGAAATGTAAAAGCAGAATGATCTGGTATGCATTATGCTTTACGTTATGAGATTAAGAAAGGCCACTCTGACAAATGGATATTGGTTCAAATACATGAGGTTTCCATTTTAATCAAGTTAAAAAGTAGCCAGGAGGACAGTTGAATGTAGGAATGAAGTAGGTAATATGAAAATAAAGAGGGGTAATACTGTGAGTAGAAAGGGGAATAAAGGAGATGTGGGGCTGTGGGAAGGGTCAACTAAAATGAAGGAAGTATGAAAGAACCTACTAGAGTATGTTTTACTACATGGAAAAATCTATTTTATAACCAAATTGAAAAAAAATGTTGGAAAATCAGCTAGTTCATGCATTTACATGAAAATTGCATGAATTCATTTTTCTTTATAGTTATATAATATTTCATTGTTGTGTTCCACATTTTCATGGAACTGTAATAAATTATACTGAGAAAGATCACATAGGCCCCAAAAGACAAATGACAGATGTTGTCTCTCATATGAGGGTCTTAGTTTCAATTTTGTTTTCTGTGTTTACTATGAAGTATGTGTGGAAACTGGAAATGGGTTATTGTCAAGGGGATGTATTTATGGAGAGGGGATAGTAGAATATAGGTGAAATGAAAGTAGAAATTGGAAATACTGGGAGAAGAAAGGTTCAAGCAGGTCGTAAAGTGATGGGGATGGGAAGTGAAGAGCCAAATGAAGCCTTAAAGTGAAGTGTACTTGAAGAGGCTACTTCCAAACTTATGCTTTCTCAATTATGATTTAAAAATTAATAAGAGGGGATAACAAAACATATCTTATATGAAGGAACAATGAGAGAATACATGGAGCTAAAGGTTTAGGTGTGGATTGAAACAGGGGAATTGAGGAAACGAGAGGTACAAGTCAGTTAACAAAACTAAGAATATATGGAGAAGTGTTATGAAACTCTATTAGTTTGTAAGTCTATAAATTTTTGTGAAAAAAGAGTTTGAAGGGCTAGAGAGATGGATCAGCAGTTAAGAGCACTGACTACTTTTACAGAGGACCCAGGTTCAATTCCCAGCACCCACATGATGGCTAACAACCATTAGAAAAAACAGTTCCAAGGGATCTGATGCACTCTTCTGACCTCCTTTGGCATTGCACAATATGGGTACACTCTCATGCCTGCAGGAAATACTCTCAAACACATAAAAAATAATAAACAAAATAATAAATAAAAGATTTTTTATTACAAAGGAGTTTGTACTGTACATTAGTGAATGAAGCTTTGAAAAGACATGGGTTAGTAAATGAAATAGTGTCAAAGAGAAGTTACTTACCTAGGAATTACTGGTCAGAGAGGCCCCATAGGCACCCCAAACAGTACAAGGCTATTTTTACTGCTCTTGATTGCCCACAATAGCTACATAGTAAGATCCTATTGCTGAAGACTCCATACAATTTTGTCATAGGACACAGATAAATCAACCTTCAACTGACTAGGAAAGTCTCCCTGCTGGCTAGCTTTCATAGAGATGGATGGTCCTATTAAGGTTGCTATGAGAGAAAATATTTCAATGATCTTATGTACTGGACCCTGAATGCTACAATAATTACCTGCTAGACAAGATATGCCAATTGGTGCAGTAGTGGTAACACTATGGGAGTAACCAATCACTCTCTTGATAAGATTTGAGGATTCTTCCACGGAAGGGAATTCACACCTGGCATTGTAAACATAGTCAGAACCCATGGCTAGATAAGTTATAGGGCCTAGGGTTGAATCCATTCATGTTTTTCCAAATGGAGGCCCCATCCCTAGCATAGAATCTATTTGCACTTGATGGCTTTGGGAAGAGAGAGAGTTACTTTGTTCAGAAGTGTGGCTTTTCGTAGGTTCTCTATGCCCCAGTGGATAACCCCACACCCATGTATATATTGTCAGAAGTAACTGAACTCAGTGGGTTAAAATAAATTCTAAAAAGATAACATGAGGTTGGGGAGATGTGATGTGGGAACCTGGGTGGGAGTTATGTGATGGATTAAAGAGTGAGAATGATCAAGATCTATTGCATCTTGTTCTAGTTACTTTCTTGTTGCTGTGATTAGATGGCTCAGCAGTTAAGAGCACCGAATGCTCTTGCAGAGGACCTGGGTTCGATTCCTAGCAGCGACATGGCAGCTAAGAAATGTCTTTGGCTCCAGTTCCAGGGGAATCCGATACCCTCTTCTGACCTCCACGGCATTGCAGGATATGGGTGCACCAACCTACATGCAGACAGTACACTCATGCACATAAAAATAATAAAATAAAACAATAAAAAACACTGGCTACAACCAACTTTGGGAGGAAACGGCTTGTTTTATTCTACAACTCTCTGGTCAAAGTTCATCACTGTGGAATACCATAGCAGAAACTCAAGGCAGGAACCTGGTACACAAACCATGGAAGAATGTGGCTTACTGGCTTGCTCCCCTGGCTTTTTCACAGCCTGCTTTCTTATACAACACAAGACCATTTACCCAGTGGTGGCAGTGCTCACAGTGGAATGGGTGATTAGGCCCTCCTACACCTCGCAAAATTAATCAAAATTTCCCCACAGACATGGACACAGGCCAATGGATGTAGTTCCTCAATTGAGATTTCCTCTACCCAGGTTTATTAACTTCACAACTAAATCTATCCAGTACATATACACATATGAAATCTTCAATGGAGAAATAATAAATAATTTAAATAAACAAGTGTTATATTGCTTAAGAAAATAGTTATTTCAGTTGGAAAATCAAAAGAATAAAAGAAAAATGGTAATGTA
Source organism: Rhizomys pruinosus (assembly GCA_009823505.1). NCBI lineage: Eukaryota > Metazoa > Chordata > Mammalia > Rodentia > Spalacidae > Rhizomys > Rhizomys pruinosus. The sequence continues at coordinate 190,176 of VZQC01008473.1, read as the reverse complement.
ACAAATCAGAAATCATAGTCTCTAAGCCTAAAATAGCAAGTTTCTTGGGACAGTGACTTCATATTTGTTTAATGGCCAGATGTGTGAGGACAGTAAATAAAAACTGAGATTCATGAGTACAGGGGATACAGATATAAGAGATTACATATAGGCACAGTTGCCAAAAGACATACCTTAAGTAGTTAAACTAGTAAACTGCTTTAGGGATGTCTATTTGTCCTGAGCATGACCAGACTACTAAGGGAGAAAAATCAATCAACAGTCCAACCCAGACCTAAGCCTAATAGGCATAATGACCAGCACAGCTAACTACTTCTATTGGCACTGTTTTCTGGGGGTAATCAACAGCTTTCTAATTGGCCTTAAAGCCCTCTCAATGGGAGTGAACTTATGGGTGACATTGTAAACACAACCAAATACATATGGCAAGAGAGGTCATAGTTCCTAGAGAAAGCCATAGTTATGCCATATCTCCAGACAAATGAAATTTCTTACCATATGCTAAACATGGATCCTTATATTTGAAGATAAATATACACTACACCACTTGTTAAAGAAGCTTTATTTTGCAACAGATAGAGGCTACTGCAGAACCCACAACTGCTAAGAAACAGAGAATATGTATCTGAAAGATGCCTGGTACTAGGTGACACATCTACAGTTGAACCAAGTTTCACAGAACATAGCAGAAAGAGTGGTAGAGAGAAAACTAGTTCTTGCCCAAACTATCATCAGTGAAGTTTCCTTATACAACAGAGTGTGATGCATACAGAAGAACGCACCGGCCAAGTTTTAAAGAACATGAGACTGGAGGTGACTCCTATATTAAAACACTACCACCGGGGCTGGAGAGATGGCCTAGCAGTTAAGACTACTGACCGCTCTTACAGAGGACCCGGGTTCAATCCCCAGCACCCCCATGGTGGCTGAGAACCATCTGTAACTCCAATTCCAGGAGATCTCAAGTTCCAGAGGAATCCGACACCCTCTTCTTACTTCCTCGGCATTGCACAACACGGGTGCACAAACCTGCATGTAGACAGTACATTCATACACATACAGAAAAAAAAAAAAACTCTACCACCAAAAGCTCAGGGACCATTAGGGAAGAGGGGGTAGAAAGATTGCAATAGCCAGTGTTGGTTCATGAACACAGGGAAGCAGAGGGTTTCAAGCCACTGGAAATGTTCTCATGTGAACTTGTGTCAATGGTGGCATCTAGCACAGGACCCATGCCAACTCAATCATACAAGAGCCCGAAGTGGAGCAAGAAAAATGAGTGGCAAGTCAGCCATAATCTTGGAACTACTACAAACTGATTACAAATAGATGAGGGAGAGTAAACCTTACTTGTGATCTCTAGATAGGCTGACTAGACTCTAGTGGATGAATCTACACCAAAGAACATCTGGGTACAATGCTTCACTGGACAGGAGTTAACATGTATTGTGGAACACATGAGGTCCAGTGGGGAGATGCGGGGCATGGATGAGGGAGGAGATCTAAATCTGTTTAAGAATTGTTGCATGAAGTATAGAAAAGCTCAATAAAAATTTTTGACAAGCTCAAAGAAACAGGAACTCACATTTAAAATCACTAAATACAAAGGAAAACTAGAGACTAAATGGAAAAAAGACACAAATCAGACTCACAAGCATGATAGATTTGGGTACTTTCAGATAGAGATTATAAATATATTTGATGCAATTATAGGAGTTGCAATATAACAATGGGGATTGGGGAGATGGTTCAGTGGATGAAGTGCTAACTTACAAGAATGATAACTTGAGTTTAGAGCCTAGCACCCACATAAAAACCTGAGCACATTTATAATCACAGTGCTGGGCAGTGAAATAGGGAGGTATTGAAACGGGGTGACTTCTTATCTAGCCAGAATTGTTGAAATGGTGAACTCCAAGTTCAGTCAGAAACCCTGTGTCAAAAAATAAGTTTGAAAAGCAATTGTGGAAAACACCAACATCATCCTTTGGTCTCCATTCTTGCCAGCACAAATGAGCATACCCACATACATGTGCACACACACATTTGTAATGATTCCTCTGAAGTATAAAGTTTAAGCAGAAATAAAATGGTCCCAGAAAGTTGATCTGAAAAATAATAAAGGACTAAATAAATAGAGAGCAACAGCTTAACATGGCTATATACGTGTACTCCAACACTTGGAAGTCTAGGGAAGTTCCAGCTAGACCAGCTTGGGCTACACAGTGAAATAACTCTCTCAAGAAAAAGAGATAACAACTCAGCATACACACACACACACACACACACACATACACACACACATAGATAGATAGATAGATAGATAGATAGATAGATAGATAGATAGTAATAATATATATTATCATTTACTAGTTAGAGTTATAAAAACCACCTACTAAAATCCTAAATGACAGTAGCACTTAAGGAATAAGATAGATAGGTATAATATTTCAAAATTCCATAGATATTTTTTGGAAATAAGACACTTGTTAATTGATTAAAGTTTTGAGAATTCTTATAGTTATTTAAAAGGAAAAAAAGAGTATCTGACTTATTTTAGCTCAAATTGAAATAACTATTTTAATAAAACTGAAAAATCTAGTACAATATCAGGGTCAGACAAGGCCACTGGGGGATCATTGATGGGTAGAATCAAAGGTGGACCACTTCATATTCATGTATCAACACAGGATTTACATGACCTTTGTCCAAACCACAAACACAACCAAACATACTTCAGCCTCGCTAATAAAATGGCTGATGCTTCTGTACCAATTAAACTATTTGCTGAGTGCAAGTAGCTCTATATTCTATATAAAACAGTATTGCCTTCCATCATAAAATTTTCATGATTTTTCACATTAGCCAATACAGAACAAAGCCCAGCTTCCTTCATCTCACCCCCAAATCACCTAATTAAAGCAAAGTCCTAAAAAAAATCTTAACTCTTACCCTACTGTGAAGCCTATTTATTCCTCCATATATGCTGTGTTCTGCATTGCCATAAACACAACTCTTTAGATTAGAATAATGCTCCCAGTTATTCTTAGCTAGAAGACCTTATACAGCATGTTAAGATTATCTAGATAACCATTAAAAACTAAAAATTGCATTAACAATCTAGTATACAATACCATGGAATGTTGAGGAGAGTGAAAGAATCAAACAAGTCAAATGAAAAAAAAATAGATAAAACTGAAATCAATAGGAAATTGTGGCACACAGATAATATCAGAAAATATAACCGCATATAATATTAACCTTAGTTTACCCAGTAAACTAAGACTAATAGACACCAATCCTTTCCCCACATTAACTCTCTTATCCCCAGTCAAAAACCACCCTAACATAGGGGGCTCAGTTCCCCTTCAGGTATTCCAAACCTCATCCGTCCTGGTACACCTAACCTGCCAGACAGTCTCGCCCACCTAGGATGCTGGTAGGGAAAAACCAGCTTTCCCCCCCTTTCTTTTCTCACAGTCTGTCCACCCTCATCCTACCAGCCTGGGACACAGGAAGGTACCTAATTTTCCACCTTAGACCTCCGATCTACCTACCTCCCTAACTGAAACTTGTTAAACACCCTAGCACAGACCACTAAGTACCCCTTTAGGTGGTGATTCCCCAACCCCAACCTCTCTGGTGCAGACCTGACTCACAGACATGACCCAGGGAGCACCTTGGGAAGTCAGACCCCGCCCACAAACCATGCCAATCAGTTCCTATAACCCACCCCACACCCCACTCTCAGCCAGACTAGGATTCCTGCAGACACCAATCCATTCCCTGGACTAACTCCCTTAACCTGAGGCACCAAGCACCCTAGCATGGGTGCTAAGCACCATGTCAGTCAGGTAATCCTAACCCCCACCTCTCTTGGCTCTTGATCTGATGGTCAGTCCTGACTACCTAGGACTTAGAACAAAAATTAACCAAGTGATATTAAGAATACAAATATAGCAAAAAAGAACATGCATATGCCCCAGCAGCAGTGCAAAAACACAAATAATATGAAAAACCAAGAGAACATGTTCCCCCGACAAAACCCATTCCACCTCCAGAAAGGCACTAGAATGAACTGAATTCACAAAAGAGATAGAATGAACTGAATTCAAAAAAGAGATAGAATGAACTGAATTCAAAAAAGAGATAGAAATAGTGAGGAAAACTCAAACATAAATCCTCATGAATTTGAAGAACCCAATAAGCCAATTGGCAACAGCAGAAACCCTCACAGGCAGAATGAACAAAACAGCAAATAGAATATCAAGATTGGATGACAAAGGTGATGATCAGGAGACCTTAAGCAAAGACTATGTAACATTAAAAAACAAAATACAAGAATGGAATATGCAGGAAATGTGGGACAACATGAGAAAACCAAATCTAAGAATTATGGGCATACAAGAAGGAAAGAATCTCAGGTCAATGACATTGAACAGAACTTCAACAATATTATTGAAGAAAACTTCCCCAAATTAAGGAACAAGATACCTATAGAGATTCAATAAGCACATACAACACTAACTACACATCACCAGAACAGAAATCTTCACCACATAGAATACTAAAAGCATTAAATATACAGAACAAAGAGAGGGTACTTAAAGCTGCTAGAGAAAAGCAAGTTACATAAAAAAGGAAAACCCATCAGAATCACAGCATTTCAATGCAAGCTATGAAAGCCTGGACCAAAGTATGCTCCACTCTAAACAACCTTGGATGCCAACCCAGAATATTCTGTCCAGCAAAACTATCAATCAAGGTTGAAGAAGAACAGAATATTTTTATGACATGAATAGGCTGAAAGAATTCATTTCTACCAAACCAGCCCTACAGAGAGCACTCAAAACAATACAAAGGACTGAAGACAGGAATGAGCATACTCAAGAGGTTACAGAAAGAAAACACAGGAGAGTACAATAATGGATACTCAAAATAGGTCCACGAACTTAAATAAATTAAATTGATCACATTCAATACACACCTTTCAATAATATAATTAATTACCAATGGCATTAATTACTCTGTCTAACAGAATAGATCATAAAAGAAAACGCATTTTTTTGTTGTTGTCAAGACACTCCATCTCACCTTCAAGGATAGACACTGCCTTAACATGAAAGGATAGGAAAAAAGTATTCCAAGCAAATGGTTCTAAAAAGCAAGCTGGTGCTACAATCCTAAAATCTGACAAAACAGGCTTCAAATTAAAACTAGTCAGAAAAGATGAGGGTCACTTAATTCTAATCAAAGGAAAAATTAACCAAAAGTTACTACAAATATGAATATATATGCACCAAATTCTGGTAGACACTCCATCTCACCTTCAAGGATAGACACTGACTTAACATGAAAGGATAGGAAAAAAGTATTCCAAGCAAATGGTTCTAAAAAGCAAGCTGGTGCTACAATCCTAAAATCTGACAAAACAGGCTTCAAATTAAAACTAGTCAGAAAAGATGAGGGTCACTTAATTCTAATCAAAGGAAAATTTAACCAAAAGTTACTACAAATATGAATATATATGCACCAAATTCTGGTGCACCCAAATGTATAAAAACAGTACTTCTGGACTACAAAACACAGGTTAACCCCAAATAAATAATACTAGATGAGTTTAATACACCACCCTTTTCAATAGACAGATCAATTGCACAAAGAATAAACAGAGACACATATGAATGAACTAACACCTTATAAGAAATGGACCTAATGGACATCTACAGGCATTCAACTGACACACAAAATAATTCACTTTCATTCATTAGCCCATCCAAGTTTTCTAAAATATATCATATTCTGGGACACAAAATAAAACTGAACAAAATTTAAAGTACTTAATCTAAAAAAAAATAAAATATTTAAATAATTCATGCATTCTATCACAGCACAGTGCAACAAAGCTTATACTAAACAGCAAAGGAAGCTCTAAAGACAGGAACTCATGGAGATTGAAAAACACACAACTGGTCAGTGAGGCACCGGTGAGGCAATGTGGACCTGCTTGCCACCTGCCTCCTGAAGTACCAGCTGGGACTGCAGACAACTGCCCAGAGTCAGGGAGGTGTCAGAGAGGTAAGGCGGACCTGCCTTGACCCTTGGGGGCCTACTGGTGTGGGCCAAAGTAGCAACCCAACATAACCCAGCCCCCCATCCTGGTGGAACTCTGGTGCAGAGGACCTAACAGGCTGAGCACTGGTGATTATAATCTGTGCAGCCAATGTTGAGGTGCCAGAATTCAAAGAAAGAAATAAGCAGATAAATCCACATGCCAAAGACACAAAGAAAAAACAACATAGAAAAAACCCATAATAAATCCACACCAAACTCTACCAACCCTACAGAAAATCCTTAAAACGAGATATCCAAGGAAAGAAGCCAAGACACTCTGACTTTAGAAGAACAACTGTAGACATATTCAAAGAAATTAGAGAACTAAGGGAAGAGAATGAAAAACTCAAGAAAGACCTAGAGGGAGATAATGACAAACCGTGGAAAGAACTAAGGGGAGAGATTGAAAATCTCAAGAAGAACCTACAGGGAGAAAATGACAAGCTCCAGAAGGAAGTGGAAACACTGAAATGATCCCAGGCTGAAATGAAAAAAGAAAATGAACAACGAACCAAAGAGCTACAAGATGAGAATGACAGGCTCCAGAGGGAAGTTGAAAATCTAAAAAAAAATCACAGGATGAAACGAAAAAGGATATTTAACATTCATCCAACCACCAGGAAAGGATGGGGAAAAGCCAAAGAAGCCGAATGGAAGAAGCAGAAAAAAGAATATCAGACCTGCAGGATAATACAGAGCAATTAGAAAGCTCAAGTAAAGATTATGAAAAATTAAAAAAAAAACAGAAGAGTGGAACAACCAGGAAATGAGAGACACTATGAAAAGACCAAACCTCCACATCATAGGATAGAGGAAGGAGAAGAATCGCAAATCAACACTATTGACCAGATAGATCTTCAACAGGATAATAGAAGAAAATTTCCCCAAACTGAAAAAGACAAACCCATACAAATAAAAGAAGCACATGGAACACCAAATAGACAGGACCAGAAAAGAAACTCCTCATGCCATATAATTGTTAAAACACTAGATGCTCAAAACAAAGAAAAAATACTGAAAGCCAGAAGAGAAAAACAAGTTACAGAAAAGGGGAAACCCATCAGGATCATAGATGATTTCTCAGTCGAAACTATGAAAGCTACAAGAACGTGGACCAAAGTATTCCTTGTGCTAAACGACTTTAGATGTCAACCCAGACGACTATATTCAGCAAAAATGTCAGTTGTAGTTGAAGGAGAAAGAAAAATCTTTCACGACATGAACAAGATGAAAGAATACATGACTAAGAAGTCACCATTTCAGAAAATCCTTGAAGCACTACAAAGAACAGAGGAAAGGAGCAATTAAAGAGAGAAATCAAAAAAAGCATAATAAATACAAACCTAGACCAAGAATGCAAACAAAAAATAAGGTAAAAGGAAGCAACACACATCTCTCAATAATAACCTTAAATACTAATGCTCTAAACTCCCCAATCAAAAGACAGACTGGGAAAATGGATTAGAAAACAGAATCCATCTATATGCTGTCTACAAGAAACCCATCTCACCCTCAAGGACAGACACCACCTTAGGGTGAAAAGATGGAAAAAATATTCTAAGCAAATAGTACCAAGAAACAAACCAGAGAGGCTATTCTAATATCAGACAAAATTGACCTCAAAGTAAAACTAATTAGAAGAGACAGAGAGAGCCATTACATCCTTGTCAAAGGAATAATTAACTATGAAGACTTCACAATCCTAAGTGTCTATGCACCAAACTCTGGTACACCTAACTTTATAAAGACCACTCTTCAGGACCACAAGACACAGATTAATCCTAACACATTAATAGTGGGAGACTTCAACACTCCACTGAGCCCCGTGGAGACAGATCAACAGGACAAAAAATAAACAGAGAGACATCAGAACTGAATAACACAATACACCAAATGGACCTCACAGACATCTACAGAATATTCCACCCAAGCACCAGACAATAGGATTTCTACTCAGCGCCTCATGAAACATTCTCCAAAATAGACCACATACTGGGCACAAAAGAAATCTCAACAAATACAAAAGGATTGAAATTATTCCATGCATTCTATCAGACCACACTGCCATAAAGCTCAATAAGAATACCAGAATAAGACCAACTAGCTACAAGAGCACATGGAGACTAAACAACATCATCCTGAATAATGAATGGGTCCTGGAATAAACAAAGAGTGAAATAAAATTGTTCATGGAACTGAATGAAAAAGACAATAAAACACAACAAACTTGTGGGATACTATAAAAACAGTCTTGAGAGGGAAATTTATAGCCCTAAGTGCCCACATCATAAAAATAGAAAGGGAACAAATAATTTAACACTGCAGCTAAAAACTCTTGAGAGACAACAACAAATGAACCCTAAACCCAAAAGACAGGAAGAAATCACAAAAATTAGAGCAGAAATCAACAAAATAGAAACAAAGAAAACAATACATAAAATCAAGAAATACAAAAGCTGGTTCTTTGAAAAGATAAACAAAATAGACAGAACTCTAGCCCAGTTAAACAAAAAAAAAAAAGAAAGAAAAAGAAAGAGCAACTCCAAATCAATAGTATTGGTGATGAAAGAAGAAACATCCGGGTCTGTAATCTTGGTGGGCAATACAGAGTTATGTGCATTCACTGTAAGGGCAGACCGACAGGAACTTTTTCCTACTTTGGAACCACCTCACCTCAGGGGGGGGGGTGGTTCTTCAACTGCCAGAGAGAAATTGAGGTAATTGGAATGACAGTAGGAACAGGACAAAAAAAAATAAAAGAAAGAAGAAACATCACAACAGAAAAAAAAAAAAAAAGATCCAGACAAACATATGGGAATACTTCAAAAGCCTATAATCCACTAAATTTGAAAACCTAAGATAAATGGATGAATATCTGAAATCCTGGGAACCAACAAAGCTTAACTAAGAAGAGATTGACAGTTTAAACAGACCCATAATATTTGAAGAAATTGAGGATGGAATAAAAACCTCCCAACAAAAAAAAAGCCCAGGCCCAGATGGATCCACAGCAGAATTCTTTAAAATATTTAAAGAAGCTTTACAACCATTACTACACAATCTGTTCAGAAGGATACAAACAGAGGGAATTCTCTCAACAAATTCCTTCTATGAAGCCAGCATCACCCTAATACAAAACCAAACAAAGATACAACCAAAAAAGAAAGCTATAGACCCATCTTAATAATGAACATAGATGCAAAAATTCTCAACAAGAAAATACTGGGGGGAAAATGCATTACAGACCCACATACAGAATATCATTCCATCATACCAAAGTTGGGATTCTACCAGAATGTAGGATGACTTCAACATACATTAAATCAGTAAATATCATACAAAACATAAATGGACTGAAAGACAAAAAAACAAAAAGACTCACCTCAACTGATGCAGGAAACAAAGCCTTTGACAAGATCAGCATCACTTCATGATTTAAGTGCCTAGAGAAATTGGATCTGAACGGGACATTGTCCTAACAGGATCAAAGCCAGTATATAGCAAAACCCTGGCCAACATCATCCTAAATGGACGAAAAATTTGAATCATTTCCCTTAAAGGCACATACCACCCTGGGTATACCACAAGACTCATCCTACTGCAGATGTACATACATGCACAGCCTATATTTTATTGCTGCTCTGTTCACAATTAGCAAAAAAACTGGAATCAACCCCAAATGCCCCTCAACACGAGATGGCATAGGGAGGGAAAAAAGTTGTACATTTACACAATGGATTCTATGCAGCGGTAAAGAAAGATAACAACATGAACTTTACCATGGCAATGGATGGGAGCTAGAAGACATTCATTGTTAAGTAAGTAACAACAGTCCCAGAAAAACAAACAACAATTGTTATCTCTCATATGTGGATGCTAGTCCCAATAACCCAGTTATAAATATTTTTGTGGAGAGGATGCATATTAAAGAACAACAGAAAGATTTGCAACAGAAAACTGACTGAAATGGTGACTTGGGGAAGGGTGGGAGGGGTGGGAGAGGACACGGGGTGTATATTCGATTGGTGCATATTATTATGACGTGAGTTCAACAAAGTATCCAGTTTGCCCGACTCTGTCTAAGGCTACATGGTATGTTTATGACTTAGTAAAAGTAAACAATGTATATTAATCAACATTGTTTAAATTGTGATAAAAATGGTAATGCATCTGAGTTCAATTGGTGAATAAATGTGTTGTCGTACATAGGCTTTAAGTTAAAAACTATATAACAATTACTTTGGGATTGGTATAAACAAATGTTCTCTATGAATTTGCTGTCATATAGGTATGACCAGGCTAACACTCTCTTTCTACCTAAGGATGATTTAACTAAAAAATAAAGTTTGTTCCAAGTTAATCACATACAGTAAACCCAAAACAGATGGGGAACTTGATGAAACTCGTGCCTTACTCCACCCTATCGGTATATATAATACAACTGCTTCTTTAGATTTCATGGGTCAAAAATAAAAACCTAAAATAAAAAAGGGGGATATATATAAATACGAAAACTTTTTGTCAAAAAACCTTGCAATCCAAAGCTTAAAACTAACTACGGGAAAGGATTTGTATGTTCCAACAGGCCAGAGTATCACCAACTTAATGGCTGAGAAAGAAAATGCAGCTTTGCAGTGAGTAGAAGTAGCAGCTGCATAGGAAATAAAGTCAGCAGTTCACAAATGGGACCTCATCAAACTCAAAAGCTTTGGAACAGTGAAAGAAATAATCAAGGGAGTGAAGAGAAAATCCACAGAGTGGGAGGAAATCTTCACTAGTGTTTCATCTGACAGAGCATTAACATCAAGAATATATAGACTACTCAAAATACAAAGAAGAAAACAAATGACCTACTCAAAAGGTGGAGTAAAGAGCTGAACAGAGACTTCACCAATGAGGAAGTAAAGATGGCTGAGAAACATCTTACAAAGTGTTCAACACCATTAATAATTAAGGAAATGCAAATTAAAACCACTCTCAGATATCATCTCACTCTGATACGACTGGCTAAGATTAAGAACACAAACGACACTAAATGCTGGAGAGGTTTTGGGGTAAGGGGAACACTCATCATTCTGGTGGGAATGTAAACTTGTACAACCATTATGGAGGCAAGGTTCCCCTCTATCTTTATTCCTTTTCAATTCAGTGCTTGAAAATCTTGCAAAAGCAATAAGAGAAGACAAGGAAATTAAAGGAGTCCTAATTGGAAAAGAAAAGGTCAAATTGTCTCTATTTGCAGATGATATATTGTTATACATGAGAAATCCAGAAAATTCCATGAGAAAACTAGTAGAAATGATTAATACTTTCAGTAAAGTGACAGAATACAAATCAATAGCATTTCTATATACCAACAACAAGCAATCAAAAAAAGCACACAAGGAAACCCTTCCATTAAGATTAACTTCAAAAAAAAATAATACTTAGACCAGGTGTGGTGGTGCACACTTTTAATCCTAGCACTCTGGGGGCAGAGGCATGGGGATCTCTTTGAGTTCCAGGCCAGCCTGGTCTACGTAGAGAACACCAGGACAGCTGGAGCTACAGGGAGACCCTGTATCTAAAAAAATACTTAGGAATATACCCAACCAAAAATATTAAATATCTCTACAGTGAAAATTTCAAAACTTTAAAGGAAGAGATAGAGGAAGAAACTAGATGAAAAAATTTTATCATGCTCATGGATTAGTAGAAATAATATTCTAAAAATTACCCTCTTACCAAAAACAGTCTATACATTCAATACAATATCAATAAAAACATCCACAACATTCATCAAAATTGCTACAAAAAAGTCATCCAAAAATTCATATGGAACCACAAAAGACCCCAGATATTCAAAACAATTTTGAACAAAAAGAAGAATGCCAGGGACATCACCATACAAGATCTCATGTTATATTAGAGAACTGTAGTTATACCAGACTTCAAAATATATTACAGGGGTATGGTCATAAAACAGCCTGTTATTGGCACAAAAACAGACCTGTAGATCAATGGAACAAAATTGAAGATCCAAACATGAGCACATCCAATTTCAGCCAGCCACATTATATTTGACAAAGGGGCCAAGAAGACTCAATGTAGGAAAGACAGAATCTTCAGCAAATGGTGCTGGCAAAACTGGATCACCACTTGTAGAAAAATAAAATTAAATCCCTATTTCTCGCCATGTACAAAATCAACTCCAAATGGATCAGTGACCTCAATTTGAAAACCGAAACTCTAAAAAATGATAAATCATCAGCAGTAACCTACAAGACATAGGAGTACGAAATCACTATAAATCAGACAGCAGCTACATGAAAAATAAGATCAACAATTGACAAGTGGGACATTATTAAACTTAAGAGCATGTGTACAGCAAAAGAAACAATCAAAGTGAAGTGAAAACCCACAGAGTGGGAGGAAACCTTCAACAGTGACATATCTGATAGAGTATTAATATACAGAGTATATAAACTACTCGAAAATGAAACAAAGGAGTAAGAAAACAAATGACCCACTCAAAAGATGGAATAAAGAGCTGAACAGACACATCACAAATGAATAAGTAGAGATGGCTGAGAAACATCTTAAAAAATGCTCAACATCGTTAACAATTAAGGAGATGCAAATTAAAACCAGCTTAAAATTTCGTTTTATCCCAGTAAGACTGACTAAGATTAGGAAAACAGAGGACACCAAATGCTAGAGAGGTTGTGGGGAAAGGGGAACACTCATCCACTGCTGGTGGGAATGCAAACTTGTGCAACCCCTATGGAAAGCAGTGTGGAGAATACTTAAAAGAGTCAAATTAAACCTACCACCTGACCCAGTCACACCACTCCTGGGTATATATCCTCAAGACTCAACCTGTCCCAGAGAAACATGCAAAACCATGTTTATTGCACCTCTCTTCACAAAACCATGTTTATTACAGTACTCTTCACAATAGAGAAGTGCTGGAAGCAACCCAAGTGTCCCTCAACCGATGAGTGGATAAAGAAATTGTGGTGCATCTCCACAATGGAGTTCTATTAAGCAGTAAAGAAAGATAACATCTGGAAAGACTTGCGAAAAGATGTTTGGCAAGTGCAGGAACTCAGGTGGGGTGGGGGGGCATGGAAAGAGAAGTGACGCTAAATTTGATTGAGAAATGATGTATGATGTATGGAAATAGTTTAATAACAATAATAAATGTTTTAAATGAAAATATAAAAAATATGCAAAAAAGGACTGAGAGAAAGATGCAGGACATGCATGGCAGAATGCATGAACTGGGGTGGGGTGGGGGCAGGGAAAGGGCAATGTGTCTAAATTGAACTGATAAATGATGTATGGAATATGCAAAACATCAATTAAAGTATTATGTTGAAAACAAAGAAAGATGAAATCATGAACTTTGCAGGTAAATGGATGGAACTCGAAGCCATTATGCTAAGTGAAGTAACACAGTCCCAGAAAAACAAGTGGCGAATGGTCTTCCTCATTTATGGATGCTAGCACCATATTCCTAGTTGTAAGGCAAGCTGAGCAACGTTAATGTTATATTTCTTTTTATCGGAAAGCAACTGTACTGTTAAAATGTGAATCCCGCTGGGCATGGTGGCGCACGCCTTTAATCCTAGCACTTGGGAGGCAGAGGCAGGCGGATCTTTGTGAGTTCGAGGCCAGGCTGGTCTACAGAGTGAGTTCCAGGACAGCTGGGACTACAAGGAGACCCTGTCTCAAAAAGACCCCAAAAAATATTGTTTTTAAAGTTATACAAGAAAAAACATGATGTTTGTCATTCTGTGTCTGGCGCATTTTGCCTAATGATAAGATTTCATTCTTCTTAATTGCCGAATAATACTCCATTTTGTGTATATATACACCATACTTTGTCCATTCATTTGTTGACAGGCTGATTCATATCTTGGATGTNTACAAATTGGAGGGAACAACAACAAAAGGACTAGGGCAAATAACTTACTGAAATAGTCACCTTCTGCCTAAAACAGTAAACCTCTGCATAGGAAAACTTTAAAAAGACTGAGAAAAAGATGCAGGACATGTATGGCAGAATGCATGAGCTAGGGAAGGGTGTGGGGCCGAGAAGGGAGTATGAGTCTAAATTTGATTGAGAAATGTAGCACAAAATGAACAAAACTTCAATAAAATTGGCACATAGGTCAATGGAACCGAATAGAAGACTCAAACATGAGTACATACAACTTCAGTCACCTGGTATTTAACAAAGGTGCCAAGAATACACACAATGGGAATCAAACAGCATCTTCAACAAATGGTCCTGGCAGAACTGGATCACCACCTGTGGAAAATTAAAATTGGACCCTTATCTTTCTCCCTGCACAGAAATCAACTCCAAGTAGATCAAAGACCTCAACATAAAATCTGAAACTCTGAAAAATGCTAGAAGAACACATAAGCAGTATGATCTAAGATGTAGGCATAGGAAAGGACTCCATTAGCTGCTCAAGCATTAAGGTAATCAGTAAGTGGGACCTCATTAAGCTACAAACCTTCTGTAGGGAAAAAGAAACAGCCAAGGAAGTGAAAAGGAAACCCACTGAGTGGGAGAAAATCTTTACCAGCTACACATCTGAAAGAGGATTAATATCCAGAATATACAAAGAACTCAAAAAAGAAGTAGTAAGAAAATAAACAGCCCAATGAAAAGATGGGCTACAGATATGAACAGAGAATTCTCAAATGAAGAAATAAAAATGGCTAAGAAACATTTTGAAGACTGCTCAAAATCCTTAGTAATTTGAGGCATGCAGATAAAAACCACTTTAAGATTCCATCTTACCCCAATCAGACTGGCTATGATCATGAATATGAAAGAAACAGGATGCTGGCAAAGGGTATGGAGAAAGGGAAAGACTCATTCACTATCGGTGGGAATGTGGACTAGTGCAGCCCCTATGGAAGGCAATGTCTAGAACTCAAAAAACTAAAACTGAACCTACCATATGACTCAGTTATACCACTCCTTGGAATATACCCAAAAGACTCATCATACTGTAAAAATAACAGTACATCCATATTTGTTGCTGTTCTATTCACAATAGCAAGGAAATGGAAGCAAACTAAATGTACCACAACTGATTAATATATAATGAAAATATGGTGTATCTACAAATGGAGTACTACTCAGCAGTAAGAAAAGATGAAATTATGAAGTTTCCAAGTAAATGGATGGAACTAGAGAATGTTACTTTGAGTGAAGTATCATAAAGGCAGAAAATCAGGCCATGCATGTTCCCTCTCATTTGTGGATTATAGCACCAATCCTCTTATGTGAGTATATATACTGATATAACATCAGGAGCCAAGAAATTGGAAAGAACACATGGAGGTAAAGGAAAACAAAAATCTCAGAATGGAGGGGTACTGTAAGGAACAGAGGTTACTATGGGAGAGGTCGGGAGGGTGATGGTGTGGGTTGGGAGTAGAGGGAGGGGAGATAAATGGGGGGCATTGTAGAAAGTGGGGGAGGGTAGGAGAGGAGGAAGGTGGGGATTATGTGGGTGATGGGCCCGGGGAAGGAGGATGGGTGTGGGAAAGGAATTAGAAAAATAGAGATGATTGGATCTTGGGAAGCTAAGAAACCCAGAGTATAATGTGATGCCCCTGAGACCCCATGAACAATCCACAAAAATTGTCTGAACATTAGTGCAAGGGTGGTGCAACTAAGTGGCTGTGTGACAGGGAACACAGTGCAAGACAGAGGATACCTCCCTTTGTATGGATGGTGAGAGCGAGCCAAGCGACTCTCAAAACAATCCAGGCTATCTCCAAAACTCTTGATTATTCACCAGAAATAGAAAATTAGACCCTACTGTTCATAACGGGACATGCCTCAGGTATAGGACTTATAATAATTGAACAGGAACTGACCCGAACCTTTCTGCCTGAGGTTAAGCACTCATAATACTAGACAATGCACATTGCTAAGGGAGAAAAATCAATCAATAATATAACCCAGCCACAAAGTCCCACAACTGTGATGAGCTGCTCAGCAAACTACCTCTAATGGTGCAGTAGAGGTTTTATTGTCTGGGGGATGGTCAACAGCTGTCTAATTTGACTTGGAACCCTCTCAATGAGAGTGAACCCATGAGTGACACTATAAACTCAGCCACATGCATGGGGCTGAAGAGGACATAGACCTTAGAGAAAACCCTATCAGTGTCATATCTCTAGACAAATGAAATTTCTTACCACACATAGTTACAGACAAGCCTATTATATGACACTCATGAAAAAAAGCTTTTTTTTTCAGCAAGATTTACAAAGGAGGCTGCACCAGGCAACTCATCAAAGATGTGGTAAAGCAAGAATCTGTCCCTTGCCTTCTGTCCGAGCTCAGCTCACAGTGTGGGTGGGCATGGCTTCATCCTGGAGATGAGCTTACCGCTACAATCTAGTACCTCCAGCAGGCCTGATGCCAAGTGCAAGGTCAAGAAAAGCCCATCTTTTATGAGCAGTACTGCCCCTTCATTCTTCTTGACAATTGTCCCAGGACTCCACCTCTGACCCTGTTGCCATGAGTGGCTGACAGTGAAGTAACCGGCTCAGTGAGGCACAAGTTCATGCTACTAAAAGGATGGACCTACATAAATCATGCATTGGTTGAAAAGATAAAGAGTATAGTTAATAAACACCCACAGCCATTGCAAATGGTCAACTCTTTGGCCTTCAAACAGCATCTGCTCACAAAGAGTATATGTACTGAACACCCACAGCCATTGGAAACAGTCAGCTCTTCCTTAGGGCTTTGTCCTTCAAACACAGGCCCCCACACCCAGATCAGGCTCCGATAGCACCTCCCCGGTCACAGACTTCACATTCCCTTCACATACACTTCCCTGGAGTCTGAGAACCCAGGAGAGAGATGGGGCTCTCCAGCCACTGGTTCTCCACACTTTCAGGGAAAAAAGCAAATAACAATGTTTTCAGCAAAATACTATCTCATTTTCTTGTCAGAAAAATCGGGCAGACTACTTTTGCCACTCCTCAAAGACATGAGACACAGGTTTTTAACCTTCCAATATGGACTGAAGACTCATTCTCTCCAAGAATCCTCCAAATCTTCAATGCCAGATGGGGACTACTAAGATACCCAGCTTGCAGACTAAGCAGCTAAGGGGATTTCAGCCTCTTCAGAGTATAGACTGTCATTGTTGGACTACCTGGGCTGTATCATGGAGGCCAGTATAGGGGGATCAAGACAGGATGCTTACTGGACTTCATTTGGGGGACCATGGGAGAGAAAGACCCCAGTGTGGAGCACAAGGGCAATATTGATGGTTCTTTGTGCTTGTCAAGGAGGAACCTTTAAGCAATTCCTTAAGGAAAATTTGACATCTTTTAGGAAAAAAAATGTCATCCAGTTCAAGTGACATGTGTATGTATGTATATACTTATACATATACATACAAATGTATATATACATAAATATGTATATATACACACAAATTCACACACACAAAAAAAAAAAAAAAAAAAAAAAAAAAAAAAAAAAAAAAAAAAAAAAAAAAAAAAAAAAAAAAAAAAAAAATCTAGAAATACACAGAAGGGAATGCAGGACATGTATGGCAGAGTACAGGGACTTGGGTGGGGTGGGGGGCATGGAAAAGGAAGTCACTCTAAATTCGGTTGAGAAATGATGTATGACTTATGGAAAAAGTTTAACAACAATTTAAAAATCGGGCAAGAGGCAACAGCTGGTACAGAATGTAATGCCAGATATCTATGGCAAAGCTTCCTCCTCCTCCTCTGTCACCATGGAACTGCGGCAGTATGGCTGCATTTCCCTTCACTATGGGGCTGAGCCTTGTGGAAAAGGAGGTGGAAAGTGGGCAGAAGGGAGAGCAGATGGGGTCTGTTAGCAAATTCAAACCCCTTTTTATCTGAAGCTTCATCTTGCTTCCACCTCCCCATCCTGCATAGCCCCCACCATAATCTAATGATACAAAGAGATACCCCCTTCTGCATACCAGTCTGTGGCACACAGCTTCAGAGATCCCTGAGAGTGGTCTCCTGGTGCTGAGTAGAGAGGGAGGTAAGGCCAGGCACCACCAAGTTTCTGTGACACCTTCTCTCATACACCCATCTCATGGCCAGAGGCCACTACTTGATCTCATCCCCAACAACTCAGTCTCAGGAAGTCTGCCACCTGCAGTCCCAAACCTGTGGCTCTATTTCTTTTCCTGCCCTTCAGCCACCCATTTCACCAGAGAGGCTGGTTGCCTCTCTCATCCAGCCCACTCCCCCATGTAGGAAGTAATGTTCAACATGGGAAGAACTTGCCAAGCAAGTGTTTGGGATGCAGCAATTGATACCAGGAACTTCAGTCCCTCTTCCTTTATATATGGGCTCTGGGTACCAAACTAGAGTCTCTGTGTTTGTTCAGCCAACACTTTGCTGACTGAGCCATCTCTTCTATTCTCAAGCATGCATCTATGGTCATAGGGTTTGCCCTATGACTGTTTGACTGAGGAAGAGAAGACTAGGGCTTAGTTTACAGGTGTTTACAGATGTTTCAGCATGCTATGCAGGCACCACCCAGAAGTGGACAGCTGAAGCATTATAGGCAATTTCTGAGACAACCCTGAAGGGTACTGTTGAAGTGAAGTCTTCACATTGGGCAGAACTTTGGGCAGTGCACATGGTTGTTCATTTGGCTGGATGTGTGGTTACACACTGATCCATGGGAAGTATCCAATTATTTGACTGGATGATCAAAGATTTGGAAGGACCATGACTGAAATATTAGTGAGAAAGACATTTGAGGAAGAAGTATATGGCCAGAGCTCTCCAAATGGGCAATGGATGTGAAGATGCTTGTGTCTCATGTAAATGCTCATCAAAAGGTGATTTCAGCAGAGGATAAATTCAATAATTGAGGAGATTGGATGACTCGTTCTGTGGACAGTCAGCCTCTTTCTCCAGATATCCCTGTCATTGCTCAATGTGCCCATGAACAAAGTGGCCATGGTGGCAGAAATTAAGGTTATTCATGGGCTTGACAGCATGGACTCCCTCTCAACATGGCTGACCTGGGTACAACTGCTTCTGAGTGCCAGATTTGCCAAACTACACTAAGCCTATGATATGAAACTGTTCCCTGGGATGACCAGCCAGCAACCTGGTGGCAGGCTGATTACACTGGACCAGTTCCATTGTGGAAGGGACAGTGCTTTGTCCTTATAGGAGTAGACATTTATTCTTGTTATAGATTTACTTTTCCTACACATAGTGCTTCTGCCAAAACTACCATCCAGGGACTTATAAAATGCCTTATCCACAATCATGATTGCTTCTAACCATGGAACTCACTTCTCAGCCAAAAAAGTGCATGATCATATAATTCACTGGACTTACCATGTTCCTGACCATCCTGAAGCAGTTTCCCTGACACAACAGTAGAATGGCCTTTTAAAGACACAGTTACAACACCAATTAGGTGGCAATAGGCTGGAGGGCTGAGGGTACTCTAGAAGGCAGTATATTCTTTGAATTAGCTTCCAGTATATGGTACTGTTTCTCCTGTAGTCATGTTTCACAGGTCCAGGAAGTGGAAATGGCTCCACTCACCAGGAAAATTTTTGCTTCCTATACTTGTGACATTTGCACTCTGTTGGCCTAGAAGTTTTGGTCTGAGAAGGCAGGGGAGTTTTGGTCTGAGAAGGAGGAGTCTTTCATTCCAACTGGAGGGATAGCGCAGCTGTTAAAGGCTAAGGCTAACAACTAAAAAAGCTACTCTTTGCAACAGATGAAGACCACTGCAGAATCCCACGACTGGTCAGACACAGAATACATTTGAAAAATCCTCATTCCTAGGAGACACATCTACACTTGAACCTCTACAAACAGAATGAGGGGCAGAGAGAAAACAAGTGCATCCCTCAATTCTTACCAGTAAAGCTTCCTTACACAATGGGGTGTGATACAAAGGAAGGCCAGAAGGAGTCAAGCTTCAAAGAATGGGAGCCTCCAGAGTGTGTATCCCTGAATGGGGCCCTATATTAAACCTTACCTACCTACTACTCAAGGATCATTGTGGAAGAGGGTATGGAAACATTGTGAGAGCCAGGACTGGTGCATGAAAGTAGAGAAGCAGTGACTTACAAAGGGCTGTAAGCTTTCACATGTGAACTTGTGGCAATGTCGGCATCAGGCATGGGACCCATGTCAACAGGGACAAGGTCTCTAAGTGGAACAAGAGAAATGGGTGGGGGACTGACCCTGGACTGGGAACTACATGAGACTGAGTACTGTTGGGTGAAGAAGTGTATGTCTTTCTTAGGAGTCCTAGATATGCTGACTAGAGTCCAGCAGATCTATTTGCACAGAAGAAGATCTGGGTTTGGGAGCTTGACTTGACAGGACTTAGCTTGGATATTGTAATGCATGAGTTCTGATGGAGGGTGGGCATATGTAGGGGGCTGGGTTTGATTGGGAACCATTGTATGAGTTGTACAATTGCTCAATGAAAAATGAAAAGAGGAATCTCACAAAGAAAAAACTATTAACTTTAGTTAATACAAATTTATAAAATTCTATAAATGCAAGACAACTATCCTATTAGAGAAATCATTAACAGAAGAAAACTTTCAATCAAAACTGGAAAAGATAATGAGGTAAAAATTATTGAAAGAAAGCTGGCATATCTTTACTAATTTGGGGTAAAATTGAGAAAAAGTAATTTAACTAGAAATAGAATTTGTAAACATGACAGGCAAGTAAGTATTCTGTGGCCAAAACAATCAATGAAGCAGAATATGGGAGTAACTGGGAAGTAGGTTTAAGTAGAGAAAAGGCTGGGAGTGTCTGACAAAGAAGGGGGAAGAGAGAGAACTAACTAAATCTAACTCTAAGAAAGTTTGAAAAAGATATGCAGGGCTGGAAAGATGGCTCAGCGGTTAAGAGCACTGACTGCTCTTGCAGAGGACCCAGGCTCAATTCCCAGCACCCACATGGTGGCTAATAACTGCCTTTAACTCCTGTTCCAGGGGAATCTGACACCCTCTTCTGACCTCTGCAGCATTGCATGACATGGGTGCACCTACCTACATGCAGACAGTACACTCATACATGTAAAATTAAAAAAAAGAAAAAGACATATAGAACACTACTTATTATATCCTATTGCTAAAGACACCATACATAGGTCACAGGACATGGAGAAATCAAGTTGGTACTAACCAGGAATCTTCCTCCTTACTGGCTAGCTCTCATAGTACTAGAAGTTTGAATGCAGAAAGCTGAGGGGAAAATGTCATCAATAATCTTACCCAGCTATAAACCTGTAAACTCCAATAATGACCAATATAGAAAGATATGCCCATGTATTTTGAAGTGACACAAATTCTATGGGAGTAACAAACCATATTTTGATAGATTTAAGCCTGAGTTATAGGAGGAAACACCCGAATGGCCAGGAACCCATAGTTGTGGAACTCACAGACCCCAAACCTAATCTACTACAATTATTTTGCTAAACATTGTATTATACTTTCCTCTAAATTTGTATCTTTATACCCATAGATTAGTATACCTCTCAAACTTCATCAGTGAAATTTCTTTGTGCTTGTGATGATAGTTGCAAATACTCATAACTGATGAAAGTATAGAGAATAAGTTACTGTGTTCAGCCACAAATGGGACATAGACACCACAATCCCTCCCTAAGGAACTATCTAAGAAGAAGTATTAGAAAGATATTAAGACACATCATTTGGGGAGGATCAGTGCAAAACACCATATTCCAGACATGACAGAACTGCTGCACTGATAAACTCACAGCAGGTATAGTCAATTGCATAAGATCAAGCCAGTTGACATGCTAGCATGGGTTCCCAGATCTAATGGAGGAGATATGGACAAATGATGGCTTCTGAGAGAGGGAGAGTATTTTTTTCTGTAAGGCTCCTGGAAGGCAGCCTTGTTTCCGTAGGTGGCCCCACATTCTGAAGTGTATTGACAACACAGACTGGAGATGATGGGTTATTAAATTTCACACAATTGAGAAGAGGATAAGGAGATGGGGTGAATATAGGAATAATTAAGGTGATGGGTTTGGGTTGAATTGATCAAGCCATTGCATGGAATTTTCAAAGAATTAATAAAATAGTTAAAGGATAAAAATAAACACATGTGAAATATTCATATGGAACAGACTGAGTTATCATCATGCACATGTTCTTTTCTACTTCTATAATAATAAGTAAGGGAATTTCAGCTGGACACACTGGAACCCTGAACAAATAAATTTCCTAGTCTCTTTTGAATCTAAATGTATATATAAACAAAGGTATTTTGTGCAAGCAACCAGAATGATAATAAAACTCAAAAATTATTTGTAGAGAATAATTAAAGATATCAATAAAAACTACAGAATGCTTCACAGGGATAAAGAAAATGAGAAAATATAACTGTTTTAAACTGTGGAATATTTATTTCATTAAACTGAAGTTTGTAGTTTTGGTGTGCTTTGGTAAATATAGTCTATGAAACATTATATAACAAACCATATCTTTTTTTCATAACACATGTTTATAAACATGTACAATTTCAAAAACATTTTTCTAAATTCAAAGTTAAATGGATTACTTCAACTAGGCACACAAAGTTTCTCAAAAGGAACAGCAAATGATTAGTTTCTCTAAACCTCCAAACTCACTTAGAAGCCTAAGATTTAATAATTTTGCTTTTGAAATTCCATTCTTTAGAATGGCATGGTTTTGCATGAATCAAATTTGGATCACCTGTATATGAATAGAGAACACTGAAGTAATTTCTCAGAAAATTTAGTCTCTTCTATTTTTCACAGATGAGCTAGCTCAGTATTCACAGAATCATGATCCTTTGGTTAATATCATTCAAATCCAAAAATATATTATGGGCTATATTTAAGGACATTCATTCAAAGGGAATCAGCCAAAATTTTATCAGAAATTATGGAATTTTCTATTACAGGATGTGACATAATTGGACTGTCTTCCAAATGGACTGTCCCTGGAAGGGATGAACCAGGGAACCAGTGACTCCTCCAGTCCAGTTTACATAAGAAGGACTAAGGGTTTGAAAAAGCAAGCCCACATGCTTGGTGAGTACATGCTTGGTGAACACATACTTGGTGAGCACATGTTTGGTGCTCTCTCTCCAGCTGGCTCCATGTTGTCTGGAGCCAGGTGTTGTGTCCCTCAATGAATATGAGAGGGAGAGTGCCAATAAAATCCTGTAAGTCCCCACCTCTAGTTATTTGTTCTATAAGCATGTCTGAGTAAACTCTATCATCTCCCCTAAACTAAAGATTGGAGAGTCTGTTTCTTGATATGCCTTGGGAACCATGGGTGGCAAAAGCAGGATGCCACGTGTGTGGGTATCTCCCAGGAAGAATCTTTGCTACACAGGATTAGGCCATAGTTAATTAGCTGTACTTATAGTTAATGATTAAAATTGTACATGACTACATTCATTTATATGATAAAGTCATTTTATGAATAATATCAAAGCTTTCTTCTCAGATCTTGATGTAGTTTCATACAAAGCATGTAAATGAGAGCATCCTTTCTATCTGACACCTTGGAATGGAGATTAATCAAGAAAGATGAAGGAGGAAAATAATCAGAGTTAAGGTAGACAAATAATTAGAAGCCAGGTGTTGTTTGATGCTTTAATATCTTTAGTATCTTTTTTTGGTGTTTTTGAGACATGATCTCCATGTAACCCCAGCTGGCCTGGAACTCACTCTGTAGACCAGGCTGGGCTTGAACTCACAGAGATCCTCCTGCCTCTGCCTCCTGAATGCTAGGCTAAAGGCATGCACCACCATGCCCGACATTTAATATCTTTTTTTAAAAACTCAACTTTGTTTTACATAAAGTCTAAAATAGAAGTTGATTAAATTTTTCAATATGGACACAATGCTACTTAGTATGTAGAGATGTTTGCTGCAATTTGAACATTTACAGGAGAAGTAAGCTTGCTAAGACATTAGATTAAAAACTGAAAAATTTGGCTCCTTAATGTTTGCTGTTCAAAGAATTTCACAAATGACACTTAACCAAAAAGATGACATAAAACAAAATATCTGCAAACTAATTTTGTCATAAAACAATTTTTGTGTTGTTTTGTTTTCCTGAGACAAGAGTGTCATTATGTAACCCTCTGGGAATATGGGCATCAGCAGATGGTAAATTTTCTAAACTCTATATCTGAACTTTAGTATCCGAGTCACAGCACCAATAATATTAAGTATAAAAAAGCATGAAACTCCAATAAAAGGCACATGAGGCTTAGGTCACTCTAGGAGCATGCTTTACTTCCATGTGGGACTGCCAGCGTGAGCCACCTGCAGACACATGGTGGGACCGGACAGCATGGCAGGGGGCAGAGAGAGTGGGGGATGGGGACAGAGAGAGAGGGACACAGAGAGAGAGGCACAGAGAGAGAAAGAGGCACAGAGAGATTTATGGCGGCTGGGTCTACCCTTTATACCCATGGAGCGGGGCCTCAGGTAAGTGGGAAAGGGTCAGAGGATTGGCAGCTTCTGGAGGAAGTGGGCATCTGTGTACCCCTTAGGATTCAGGGAAGCCTGGACCTAACATTATGAGTTTCTAATTTCCAATATTAAACTTCTTCACAGTAGAAATAATCAGATGAACTTTTTTTCTCTCTGATGAAACCTCAGCCAAGGTTTAAGAGACATAGTTATGAAACTAAGCCTGACTCAATAACAATTTCCATAGGCCCCTCTAATGGGAATCCTGACAGCAGTGATTTATGGTCAGGACTGAATTTTGACAATTGAAGTAAAACCTATGATTCAGAAATATGGGTTTAGTTATGAAACAGTTCAGCAAACTCTGTTCAGCATCTTCTTTTTTGTCAACCAAAATCAAAACAAATAGATTTTGAAATATAATTAGTAGATTTTTCAACTTATAAAAATGGATCATAAACAGTCTAAAATGTTGAAAAAGATGTCATAACCCCATCAAACTAATGAGATCACAAACAAGATGCTAAATTAAGCAAACACCAAGTTTCACAGCACAAATCCTTACCAAAACTTTTATATTTATTCCTATAATGAAAGACTCTGGAGTTTCTCCTAACTGATGACTACCTTGCATTATTTCATTTCAAGAATTTAATTATTTGCACCCTCTCAGTCTTCAAGGATTGCCAACTGTTTTCATAGCTTGTAAATGTTGCTGAACATGGGCCCCAAGAGCTTAGGGAATATAGTGGAATTTCCTTTAATATTCCTACAGAACTAAGTCAAATCATATTCAGGCTGAAAAGAGGTTTTGGTTATATTAAGTTTTTCCAAATTTTAAAGTACAAATAATATATAAATCACAGAGGTATTTTATTCTATTTTATTTTATTTTTTTTTTATTTCTGTATGTGTACGAATGTACTGTCTGCATGTAGGTCTGTGCACCCGTGTCGTGCAATGCCGCGGAGTTCAGAAGAGGGTCTCGGATTCCCCTGGAACTGGAGTTCTCCTGGAATTGGAGTTACAGACGGATCTCAGCCGCCATGTGGGTGCTGGGGATCGAACCCGGGTCCTCTGCAAGAGCGGTCGGCGCTCTTAACCGCTAGGCCATCCCTCCAGCCCCACAGAGGTATTTTAAAGCCATCTTTTCCAATTTATACAGTTTATATACCACATCATCTTCCAGTGTAAAAACAAATGAGTTTATCCATTACAGCACAGAAGTAGCCGAGAGATATCTGCCCCCTTAAGTAAGGGAACTTTCATCATAAAGTTATTTTATCTAGGCATTATGTGCTGGACATCATATAATTATAATCTTATAATAAAAATTATATTATGTAGAGTGATGGTTTGAATGAAAATGTCCCCCATAGGCTTCAAGTATTCAGACATTTTGTCCCCAGTTGGTGGTGTTGTTTTGGAGGACTTAGAAGGTGTGGCCATGCTGGAGGAAGTACATCATTAGGGGTCGGGCTTAGAGCGTTTAACAAGCCTTGCTAGTCTCCAGTGGCTCTGTCTTGGCTTCCTGTGCACATTGGAAGATGTGAACTTCAGCTTTCTGTTCCAACTCCTGCCATCATGCCTCCCCACCACAATGGACTCTAATTTCATGGAACCATCAATCATCAGCTCAGATAAACTCTTCTTTTTATAAATTCCCTTGGTCATGGTCACAGCAACAGAAAAGTGACTAATACAGGTAGGTAGTCACATTTTTTTTTTCTTATTTTATTAAAAAGAACCAACAATACAGGAAAAACTTCATATAAAAGAGAAGCAACAACATCACCCTCCAAGTTGTCATTTTCTTTTTATTTTATTTTATTTTTATTGATGCTTTGTGTATTTCATACATCATTTTCCAATTCAGTTCAGGCGTATATCCCCTTCCCTTCACCCCGCCCCACCCCTACCCATCCCAGATCATGCATTCTGCCGTAACTGTTCTGCATCTTTCTGGGTTTTTTGTTGTTGTTGTTGTTTTGTTTTCATTTTTTTAACAATAAGTGATAATTTGTGAGTACAAGCATCCTTCATGTCAAACCAATTTGCGAGCAGTTGTGCCCAAACCCATACAGCTCATGGGTCCCACCATTCAGCTGGTGTAACCTACCGTAACAACTAGTAATGTTTACCTATATATCCAATTGCGAGTGCTTCATTAGTAGAACTGAAAGGCTATATATAATACTGTTTAAATACCTATATATCTAATTGCATGTGCTTCATTAGTAGGATTGAAAGGTTATGCCTGGACAAGCTGGCAGCCCATGAAAGAAAACAGCCAGAATTGACTAGAGACCAAGACAACAGCTCCAGAGAAAGTAGACTGTTTTGTATGTCATCCACGTGTGCCCCTTTTCTAAGCCTAGGGAACAATCTGCGGAAGAGGAGGCGTGGTAGAATGTAAGGGCTGCGATTGGGGTGAAAGGTGAAACCAAGTTGTCATTTTCTAAGCATTTGTTAGACATCTGAAACTTCTGATATCAAAGCTAACCTGTGTTCTATTACACCTAATACATCTGTTTGCAAAACACCTTCACATGCATCATGTCTTTTCACCACAAGTCCAAGCTTGTCATTTCAAAGGGACTGGATGTTATAATTAAACTATTAATTTTTATTTATTTTTTTTCAAATTTTATTTATTTTTATGTGTATCAATGTACTGTCTGCATGTAGGTTTGTGCACCCGTGTCGTGCAATGCCGCGGAGGTCAGAAGAGGGTCTCCGATTCCCTTGGAACTGGAGTTGTTCTGGAATTGGAGTTACAGACGGTTCTCAGCCGCCATGTGGGTGCTGGGGATCAAACCCAGGTCCTCTGCAAGAGCAGTCGGTACTCTTAACCACTAGGCTATCTCTCCGGCCCCTAAACTATTAATTTTTAATAAGCCTTTTCTCACTGTTCTAACATAAATGGACTTGCACAGATGCCTCAAGACTGCATCAAAAATCGATAACATGACAGAGTCCATTTACTCTAGAATTTTTGCTTTCTGAACTTCATTTGATCAGACACAAGGAATTTCAATAGATTTAATCAAAGAAAAAATGCTAGTAAACAAGTGAACATTCCAAGAATAACACTACCATACCTCTAGATGTGCTGGAGTAATAAAGGAAAGGATTTGATGAGGTCTATTTTGACATAATTATTAGGTTCATGAAACCAAATTATACGATCATACATGTCCATTACCAAAAGGCCCGTTTCTTCATAAAAATAGTGAAGTTGCATTAAAAATCATGTCAGGAGGGAGGATGACTAGCTTAATAGTTATAGATTAATTGTTAATAAATTATGCTATTACATATGCTTATGATATATGTAAGATTTTAAAACATATTTCCTGTGCACTTAAATGGTTATATATCATGAAAAACAAAAGATTGGTCTTGGATATAACTAGGATAGCAAATGGTAAAAGATA
Source organism: Rhizomys pruinosus (assembly GCA_009823505.1). Classification (NCBI taxonomy): domain Eukaryota; kingdom Metazoa; phylum Chordata; class Mammalia; order Rodentia; family Spalacidae; genus Rhizomys; species Rhizomys pruinosus. The sequence continues at coordinate 162,123 of VZQC01008473.1, read as the reverse complement.
AAGGAGCAATTTCTAGAAAGATTCATAAAATGTTATTTCAAATCTTATAACTATGTGTTAACTCATGGATATGGGCATTAAAATATATTTCTAGTTATTAAAGAGAAGACAACATAAATTACTTATGGGAATTTTCTGAGAAAAATATTTTGATGTTTTCCTAACTTACTGAAATTAAGTAAAAAATAAAAGTTCAACAATGAAAACATTGAATAAAGCATTGGGAAATTATCATCAAGCAAGTGAATGTATAAATGTATAAAGAATTATTATTATTTTTTTTGGTCTTTTTGAGACAGGGTCTCCTTGTAGCCCCAGCTGTCCTGGAACTCACTCTGTAGACCAGGCTGGCCTTGAACTCACAAAGATCCGCCTGGCTCTGCCTCCCAAGTGCTGCGGTAGCCTGATTGCCTAGAATGTTCAAAGCCTGAAATCCAAACTTCACTACAAATGAATGAATGAATGAATGAATGAATGAATGAATAAAAAATAAATAAATCAGAGAAATTCAAATTTAAGGAACTACTTTGAATTTCATCCTACCGTTTTTTTAGAAGGGCTAAGAGGATGACAGCAAATGAAAATGAATGAATGCTGGCATGGCTTTGAAGAAAGCAGAACCCTCATTCACTGTTTGGGGAATTGCAAACTAGTATAGCCACTATGGAAATCAGTGTAGAAAATTCTCAAAAAGCTAAAAACGAATCATATGAATGTGGATCATCCTTTGGCATATACCTAAGATTTGAAATCCTACTATATAGAGATACTTGCTTGGCTGTGTCTATTGTTTCCTTTTTCACAATTGCTAGAAAGTGGAAGCTGCCTTGGTATCTTTCAACTGATGAAATGTGGTACATATACACAATGGAATATTATTCAACTGAAGGGAAAATGAAGCCATTGAATTTTCAGATAAGTGTAACTCTGATCCTTCAACAGAAAGAAGGTATTGCAGAGAATCCACAACTGATCAAAACACAGAGAATAAGTTTCCATAAGGTACCACGCATCAATAGATACATCTACACCTACAGTACAAAACCTATACCTAAATATTAGGGGTCATCAAGAAAGATGGGTTGAAAGAATTGCTAAGAGCCAGAAGGCCAGGGCCCTTTCTGACAGATAGTGCCTTCCAGATATGACAAGATAGTGCCTTCCAGATGTAAGAGATAGTGTATTCCAGATGTGACAGAGCAGCTGCACTCATAAAATTACTACAGGGGCTGGAGGGATAGCCTAGCGGTTAAGAGCACCTACTGCTCTTGCAGAGGACCCGGTTTCGATCCCCAGCACCCACATGGCGGCTGAGAACTGTCTGTAACTCCCATTCCAGGATAACTCCAGTTCCAGGGGAATCTGAGCCCCTCTTCTGACATCCACGGCATTGCATGACACGGGTGCACAAACCTGCATGCAGACAGTACATTCATACACATACAAAAATAAATAAAATTTTAAAAAATTAAAAAAAATTACTACAATATGGTTGCCTAAGGAGGACCTGCACAATGAGAACAACAGTTGACATGGAAACATGAACGGTGTAAATTTCACAAATATTCACATGTAGAGATCTGCAGTAAATGGCTGCTGAGAGAGGATGAGCGAGTTTTCTCCAAGGATGAGCTCCCTGATCAGTCATCCAATTCCAATGGGTCAGCCCTAAACACATATACATATGAACAAAACTAAACCATATATATATATATATATATATATATATATATATATAATATTAATACATATATATATCTCCAAATAAAAAAAATAAAGGAAAAATCAACAACAGAGTAATAAAAATATAACTCAAAAGAATAAAATTATCACCAATTTTTGAAAGCAAATAAGTTACGTCAAATATTATATTAAAGAAAAAATATAACATTGTATACACTGGAAAACACCATTCCAAGAACAAAAATCAAATAGGACTAAATGAATGATACAAGGAAGAGAAATGTTAAATCAGACTGCCCCAAACCTAAAAAGGAATGAAATAATTTCAAAGACGAGATGAGATTCTCATAAAGGAAAGATCCCTGAGATATCTTGAGAATTCCAATCCCAAGGCAACAAGTGGATAAGAGAAATCCAACTCCTATGACAGCAGTCCTCTCACCATCCATACTTGTGCGTGGAAAGCACACACGCCCACACAACACACAACACACACACACACGCAACATACATATATACGGATTTAAATCAAAAATTTGGCAGTGCACGACAGAGCTTAGATCGGGGATTCCCAGGACCACTTGAACCACNGCAGAAAAGGCCATTGACAAAAGTCAATATATTTTCAACATAAAAATCCCCATGGAATTAAAAGAGAATGTATCTCAACATAATAATGACCACCAAATCAGAATAAAATGCAAATATATCCTCCAAATTAAAAAAATAAAGGAAAATCACAACAGAGTAATAAAATATAACTCAAAAGATAAAAATATCACCAATTTTTGAAAGCAAATAAGTTACTGTCAAATATATTGAAAGAAAAATATAACATTGTAACACTGAAAACACCATTCCAGGAACAACAAACAAAAGACTAAATGAATGATACAAGGAAAGCATGTTAAAAGACTTGTCTCAAACCTAGAGAAAGGAAATGGGAAAAATAATTTCAGAGACAATGAGATGTCTCATAAAGTAAAGATGCCTGAGAACTTGAGTTCAATCCCAAGGACCAACATAGTGGAAGGAGAAGATCAACTCCTTGACACAGTCCTCTCACCTCCATACTTGTGCTGTGGAAAGCACACACAAACAGACACACACACACACACACACACACACACACACACACGCATGCATGCATATATAATTTTTAAAATAAAAATTTTGGAGTGCACAGAGCTTAGATCGGGGATTTCTCAGGACCACTTGTATCACAGTCTCCCTGCTAGCTGGTATAAGAGGAGGGCCTGATGCCACTGTGAGACTTGAGTGCACGGAGCTTAGATCAGAGATTTGGGACTGCCCAGGACCACCTGAAGCACAGAGTAGTGGGCTAAGCTAGGACTAAAAGACAAAAAATACACACAATCATCTTAATTGATGTGGAAAAAGCCTTACACAAAATCCAGCATCCCTTAATACTTAAAGTCCTAGAGGGAATTGGATTGGAGGAATCATTCCTCAATGTAATCAAAGCCATATACAGGAAACCCACATCCAATATCATCCTAAATGGGGAAATGACAGAAGCATTCCCTTTAAAAGTAGGAACTTGGTAAGGCTGGCCCATGTCACCACTCCTCTTCAATATAGTGCTTGAAACACTTGCTAGGGCAATAAGGCAAGAAAAGGAAATTAAAGGAGTACTAATTGGAAAAGAGGAAGTCAAGCTATCCTTTTTCCCTAATGATATGATTGTTTACCTAAGGGATGCTAAAGCCTCCACCAGAAAACTCCTAGATATGATTAAGAGTTTCAGTAAAGTGGCAGGATACAAAATTAACCTAGAAAAATCAGTAGCCTTTCTTTACACCAACAACAAGCAAACAAAGATGGAATACAAGGAGAACTTCACACTCACAATAGCCTCAAAAACAATAAAATACCTAGGAACAAACCTAGCCAAAGACACCACAGATCTCTACAAAAAATATGTTAAACCCCTTAAAAAGGAAATTGAAGAAGACATCAGAAGATGGAAAAACCTCCCATGCTCATGGATTGGGAAAATTAATATAGGAAAATTGTCCATTCTATTCAAAACTATTGTACAGATTTAATGCAATCCCAATTAAAATCCCAAGAGTTTCTTCATAGGCTTGGAAAAAAGTCCTTAATTTCATATGGAAAAACAAAAGACCCTGAATAGCCAAAGCAACCCTGAGTAAAAATAGTAATACAGGAGGGATCTCTATACCAGACTTCAAACTATACGACAGGGCTAGAGTCACAAAAACAGCTTGGTACTGGCACAAAAACAGACCTGTTGACCAATGGAACAAAACTGAATATCCAAACTTGAGCACATACAATTTCAGCCACCTCATATTTGACAAGGGGGCCAAGAAGACTCAATGGAGGAAAGACAGCATCTTCAGCAAGTGGTGTTGGCAAAACTGGATCACCACTTGTAGAAGTATGAAATTAAACCCCTACCTCTCACCCTGTACAAAAGTCAATTCCAGGTGGATCAAAGATATCAACACACAACCCAAAACTCTGAAGAAGAAAAAGTTGGCAGCAGCCTACAAGACATAGATGTAGGAAAAGACTTCCTAAATCAGACAGCAGCTGTGCAAGAAATAAGATCGACAATTGACAAATGGGACCTCATTAAATTCAAACCTTCTGTACATCAAAAGAAACAATCAAGGATGTGAAGAGAAAACCCACAGAGTGGGTGGAAACCTTCACTGCAGATACATCTGACAAAGCACTGATTTCCACAATATATGAACTACTCAAAAAACAAAGAAAACAATTGACCCACTCAAAAGATGGAGCAAAGAGCTGAACAGAGACTTCATAAGTGAGGAATTAGAGATGCCTGAGAAATATCTTTAAAAAGTGTCCAACGTCCCTAATAATTAAGGAAATGCAAATTAAAACCATTTTAAGATATCATCTCACTCTGATAAGACTGGCTAGGATCAAAAAAAGAAATGATATCAAGTACTGGAGAAGTTGTGGGGAAAGGGGAACACTCATCCACTACTGGTGGGAATGGAAACTCATACAGCCACTATGGACAGCAGTGTGGAGAACCCTTGGAAGACTCAGAATGAGCTTGCCACCTCACCCAGTCATACCACTCCTGGGTATATACCCACAAGACTCATCTTACCACAGAGATACATGCACAGACATGTTTATTGCAGCTCTCTTCACAATAGCAAAGTGCTGGAACTAGCCCAAGTGCCCCTCCACTGACAAGTGGATAGAGAAAATGTGGTACATATACACAATGGAGTTCTATGCAGTGGTAAAGAAAGATGACATCCCCCCCCAAAAAAAAATCCCAAGAGACCCCTGAGGAACAGATCCTCAACTGACTTGAGAAAACAAAAACCTTGGTTAATCTGGGCTAACTGTGTGTCCTTAAGCATCCAAAAGGAAAGTACAACCAGATACAAATAATCAGTAAGACCAGAGAAACTGTACTGCAGATATAGAACTTGATATCTTAGTAAAAAAGACAAAAAGAATAAAGAGAGAAAGAACACTGTTGTTTGGCCTATCTCCAATTCTTACTGGCAAGTGCATCTACTCTGTGGCTGCCACAGCTTTTGCCACTCCTCACAGGCATGAGGCACAGCTTTTTAACCTCCTGATATGGACTAAGGACTCATGTCTCTCCAAGAATCCTCCAAACCTTCAATGCCAGATAGGGACTACTGAAATACCCAGCTTATGGTCTAAACAGCTAAGAAGATGTCAGCCTCGTCAGAGTGTAGACTGCCATTGTTGGACTACCTGGGCTGTAACATGGAGGTCAGTGCAGGGGTGTCAAGGCAGGACTCGTGCTTACTGGACTTCATTTTGGGGGACCATGGGAGGGAAAGACCCCAATGTGGAGTAAAAGTGCAGGATTGATGGTTGGGGTTGCCAAGGAGGAACCTTCGAGCACTTCCTTAAGGAAAACATGACATCTTTCAAGGAAGAAAAAATAATCCTCCAATTCAAGTGAAATGTGTATGTATATATGTATATATTTATGTATACATAACTATACATTTCCATATATAATGTAGAAATACAAGTTGGAGAGAGCAACAACAAAAGAACTGAAAAAAAAACTCTGGAGAGACTGATAGAGAGATGCAGGACATGTATGGCAGAGTGCAGGGACTTGGGTGGGATAGGGGGCATGGAAGGGGAAGCAACTCTAGATTTGATCAAGAAATGATGTTTGACCTATGAAAAAAGTTTAATAATGGTAATAATAAAAAAGAAAGATGATATCATGAACTTTGCAGGTAAATGGATGGAGCTAGAAGATAATCATGCTAAATGAAGTAGCACAGTCCCAGAAAAACAAACGACAAAAGTATCCCTCATCTGTGGATGCTAGCACCAATTACCTAATTGTATGGCAAACTGAGCAACATTAATGTGATCTGAAAACAACTGTGCTCTTATATTGTGAATCCCTTAAAAATAAATAAATAAATAAATAAATAAATAATAAAACAAAAAATAAAATAAAATTTTCATTTGATCCTGTTGAACAAATATCAAAATTAGGTTAAGGCATAATTATGAATTAAAATTAGCCAAAAGAAGGAATAAAGTAAAATATAATTTGCAACTTTAATTTTATATAAACTCAGGTCTAAAGTAAAGACATAGAGTATAAAAAACATGCATTAAAAAATAATGATGGTTGCAGAGAGGGCTCACAGGTTAAGAGCACTGACTGCTCCTGCACAAGATTCAGATTTAGTTCCCAGCATCTACATGACAGATAATAACCATCTGAAACTCCAGTTCCAGGGATTCCAACACCTTCTTTGGCCTTCATAAGCATTGCACACATGTGATAACATATATGCAGGAAAACACTCATACGATATAATAAAATGAATAAATTAAACAATTAAATATGTTATAATAAAACATTTATAATTTATAATGGCATTATAAATTCCATGAATGATCAGGAGAAATTCTGACTGAGCTTTTGTTTGCATGGAGCATACAAACTGATGACCTTCATTTTATGAGAAAGGAAAAGACAGTGTCAGTCTTGGGAATTTTCACAAGCTAGATTGAGTAAAATTTGAGTTAGTCATCTACATGCACACTGAAAATCCTAAACATTTTGGTCTATTTCATTAGACACAGGTCTTCCCATATTACATTCAAATTGTAACCACCTTTCCCTATATCAAACATAAATTCTTTCACCAAATAACGTGAGAGACCAACTGTCCTCCAAATGAATAATTTATCCTGTCCTCATAAATGATACAGTCCTTTTACCACCCTCAATTCTGCAAATGATCACGAATGTGTGTGTGTGTGTGTGTGTGTGTGTGTGTGTGTGTGTGTGTGTGTGTACAACTAGGGAAAATCCACAGGTAAAAATGTTTCACTTGCTCTTCAGTTAAGTCCTCAATTTTCATCATTTTCTCTGTGCCCTCTAGTCAGTGTGCTAAGTCAGTTAATGACTTTTATGCATTGCTCTGAAGCCCTATTGAGCATGTGATGCTGTCTATTTCATCACTCAAACTACTCCGTTCTGTTTTTGCATTCCCATAAATTTGTGGAGAATCCTCATCCAAGAATGGAAGCATTCTCTCCTTGTTGTCATGTCACAACTATGTTCATGACTTAAAAGAAATCTTAAAAGGGTCTCAGGACACAGAAGTTCCAAATACATGTTCTTAGGTCACTACCTTAAACCTGAAGAAATTTATAGTATTCTTAACAAGATAGATAGATAGATAGATAGATAGATAGATAGATAGATAGATAGATAGATGATAGATAGATAGATAATAGATACATAGATAAATACATAGATAGGATCTCCATTGTAAAAAGAAATGTTTGCCTGCTTGTAACTTTTGCTTTTATTGCTCTCCTCTTAGTATTTTTGCAAATTTTCAAATAATTGGAATAATTATTTAAAATATAAAAGCTCTTAACTGGTTATTTAACTTTGGAATTTATCTTAAAGAAGAGTAAAATAGCTAAAGTACATGTGAACAAACATATTTGTATCAATGATTTTGTCTGATTTAAAAAACTGAAAAAATTGATAATTGATGAATTACAGTACATTAATAACAGGCTTATGTGGTCATTGAAACTGATGACCAAATCATATATATTGGCGTTATAATGTGAAAAACTCTACTATACCATACTGTTATACAGTGCTTTAGAGTACATGCTTGTGAAAATTCTGTAATGATACATATTAAATCATAAGTATCAAAACTGTCCGGGTGATAATTTGATTTCTCTTTTTGCTGATTTTTTTTATTCACAGAATGTGTGTTATTTATGTAAACAGAGATTAAACCTATCTATTGAAGGGTGAGAGAGACTGAGGAGGAAGGGAATGGAGAGAGAAGGAGACAGGGAGGAGGGAAAAGGTGGATGGAAGGGGAGACAATAAAAATCAATGTATACAGACACACTTGGATAGAATGACTTACTATTACCTTAACTAGTTGTATTTGGTAAGATTCTATGGGGCTGGAGAGATTGCTCGGAGGTTAAGAGCATCGACTGCTCTTGCAGAGGACCCGGGTTCAATTCCCAGCACCCACATGGCGGCTAAGACCCGTCTTTAACCCCAGTTCCAGGGGAATCCAATGACATCGCATTGCACGGCACGGGTGAACCAACCTACACTGCAGACAGTACACTCGTACACATAAAAAATAATATATAAATTTTTAAAAATCAAAAAAAAAAGATTCTGGAATTTTAGTATTGGACTTCATAACATTTTTAATGCTGCACTATTTGAGCATGCTTGGAAATGATTTTAATAACATGAACTCTCCTTAATTTTTCTTACATACTCTTTCTCCTTAATAGTATAGCTAAAATCATTCCACCTTAGTTGATAATGCTTTAAAAAGTATATAATGTGAATTATCTTAATGAGTCCTAGGGTTAACTTACCACCTACTTTCAGGCACGGTAATTAATGTACATGGGCAGAAGGTATATCTTCATATTTTAGAGTAATATAAAATTAAAAGAAAAAATCTGAACCCCTGAACATAAAGAAAGTGACTTCTGGATGTTGAACCTTTGTCAGATGGGTTACTGGTGAAGAGTTCTACTCTAAACTTGTTTTGGAATTAACTTAGAGTTTATTTTCAGAGTTTGTAATTTTGGTATATGTATGGAGTGTGTATATATGTATTTTAGAGTAATATATATATATATATATATATCACATATGTAACATATATAAGCATATATATATATGCATATTTTGGAGTAATACAAAATGAAAGGCAACAATGACAAAAAAGACTTGATCAAAGAACTGACCAAAACTATAAACTTCTGTATCAAAATAGGTAAAAAAAGACTGAGGAAAAGATGCAAGATGGACTTAACATGTATGGCAGAATTCATGAACCCTGGTGAGGGGGTTATGGATGGTGGAACAGGTCTAAATTTGATTAAGAAATGTTGTATGAAATGTACAAAATCTCAATAAAAAATTAAGGAGAAAAAATAAAAATTGCTATGTTAAAAGCATAGAAACACTAAATTTTTGTTTTATTGAGTAGTATATATCATATTTAAAAACAGTATCTCTTGCAGAGATTATATCCTCTAAAAAGACAATCATACTAAAATGATCCATTGCAATCATGTTTTTTCTTAAATTCCATAAAAGTCCTATCATAACAAAACTAAAACTAATTCAAGAACAGTTTGTCAGTATTCTTTCCTGGGTTTCATTATCAAGCATTCATTCTATTTCTGCATTTGTCTCAGACTGTTCATCTTACATATATTTCCCATGTTGACAATACAAATACACAGGTGTTAATGAGCTTTTTGCAGATAACCTGGTTTCTTTCCCATTAGCCTTTCTTGAATGATTCTACATATATATTTTCGTCTTCATGTTTATCTTTCTTAAAACACTGACGAATACCTGATTAGTCCTAGAATTCCATAGAAAAGTTTCAAAATAACTTGCTTAAAGCCTCCCATTTTTTTTCTCGAACACTCCTAATTCATGTAATAAACCAAGTTTGAAGTTCTCTTCCTCTCAGGCTTCAGGAGTATATTTATTTTCATTCATTTTGACGGTTTAAACAGAAGCCCAGCTACCTTGGTTTCTTTCATGTTTATTTAGACATTTAAATACAGAGGATCTCGGTGCTGGAGAGATGGCCTAGGGGTTAAGGGCGCTGACCGCTCTTGCAGAGGACCTGGGTTCGATCCCCAGCACCCACATGGCGTCTAAGAACCGTCTGTAACTCCAATTCCAGGAGGACTCCAGTTCCAGGAGAATCCGAGATCCTCCTCTGACCTCTGCAGCATTGCACGACACGGTTGCACAAACCTACATGCAGACAGTACATTCATACACATACAAAAATAAATAAAATTTAAAAATAAATACAGAAGATCTGTAGTTGTTCTTTGCCCACACATTCTATACACTTGGATGGACATTTGCATTGTAAATGGGAAGCTTCTGCTGTCTATATTCCTTCATTTAGCATGGTTTCTTTCTCTTTGTTCCACTGTGCTTACTGCAACAAAATCTTTCTCTATTGTGTTTATTCCCTTGTAATAATTAGTTGGTAATATATTCTGTCAAAATGGAACTCCAACTTGTTTTCCTGTGTAGTCCAAGGATGTAATTATTTTGTTGTCTCCTGGCTTATTAGTCAATCACTTTCTTGAAGGCGTAGGATTGCAAAGGAATAAAGAAATAAAAGTACTACTTGGAAGGTTGAAGAGATGGCTCACTGGTTAAGAGCACTGGCTGCTCTTGGAGAGGATCTGGGTTTGAACTCCAGCACCTACATGAGGTAAACAACCATTTGTAACTCCATTTCCAAGGGATCCAACACCTTCTTCTGACCTCCACAGACATTGCATGATGTGGGTGCACTTACATACATACAGGCAATACACATAATATGCATAAAATAAAAATAATAAAATTTTTAAAACAGTAATTGGAAAGAGGCACAGTGAAAGGTATGATACCAATCTTAAGCATCTGTGTACATATCTGGAAGAGGCCATTCAAATTAAACCCAAGTCAAGGAATCTTTCTATCTGAAGCCTCTTTATGACTAGAATCCTGCTTATTTTTGCAAATCAACTCTTGTCACCAATTCCTTTCAAACACCTCTGGGTCCAATTAGCCTGAACTGTGTCCTTATTTAATATCCTATTTCTTGCTAGCAGAACTTGGGAGCAACTTCTATCGTATTGATCACTATTTCTGTGCAATTTGGCATTTGCCTGGTATACAGTCCTAACTCTACAAATATTAACTAAAAAGTTAATGAAAAATACAGTGTCATTTTCTCTTACATATTTTACCTTTAATGCCCTTTCCCTTAGTTTCTATGAAATAGGAATTTTCTCATTCTTTAAATTAGCTCATGTCATCTCTTGTGAAGAGCATACAGAGAATATCACCTACTATAACATATCATAGTATTATAACTTTTTTGCAAATCATATTTGTAAACTTGCCAATGAGCCTAATGATAGTAACTATTAATTTTATCTTCATGATCACAATTGTGATTATAATTAATAAGTATTTATCAAATGACTGTTGGATATATAGTATTATAATACCAAATTTAGAATTTTTTACAATAAGAGTAAAAAGATAAATGTTTATTATAATATAGTATTTAAGATTTGCCTTTAATCTTAGCACGTGGAGGCAGAGGTAGGTGGATCTCTGTGAGTTCAAGGACAGCCTGGTCTACAGAGTGAGTTACAGGCCAGCTGGAGCTACAGGGAGACCCTGTTTCAAAAAAAATGTTTCAACAGTCAGATACTACAATACATATGTATATTTTTTACTAAATATTACCTTCATTCTTAGGAAAATCATTTACATCTTCTAGTCCTCGTTTTCCTCAACTATAAAATGAGGATAATATTATTACCTGCCTGATAAGTTCAAATTAATGAATATATGGAAAGTGATTTTAATAATGTATATAATGATTTTTTAAGTTACTGAATATAGGGAAAGTCATTAGAATATTTAATACCTATTAATTATACTATTTTACCATTGCAATGTAAGATATGTTTGATTTTTATGTAAAGGAACCTAAATAAGCTAACTTATAATTTATTATTCACAGCAATAATAAAGGCATTACTTAAAACATCTTGAAACTGAGGGAAAGAAACATCAAGCAACTTGTTCATGATTGGAAAATTATGAAGTATTAAAATCTACCTAACTCTCAATTCCAAAACAGGTTTGTATACTCTTGAACATTCATTATAGCTTATGTTCTATAAGTTACCAATTGTTCTATTTATTTGAAAAAATGCTCCTATGCTTTCTCTCCCATATTCAACATGTAGGCTATATATGGTGATTTTTCTTTTGGTCTTTTTGAGGCAAGTTCTCCCTATAGCTCTGGCTGTCCTGGAATTCACTATGTAGACCAGGCTGGTCTTGAACTCACAGAGATCTGCCTGCCTTTGCCCCCCAAGTGCTAGGATTAAAGGCGTGTGCCACCACGCCTAGCATATACAATGACTTATTTTATTTTATTTTTAAATCTTTTTAATATATATTTTGTACAAGATTATCAAATCTAGAACCGTGTCCCCCACTCTATACCCCCATCCCACCAGAGCTCATGTATTCTGCCAAACATGCTTTTCATCTCTTTCTGTCTTTCTCAATATTCTCCTTGTGAAGTTGACTGTTTTGAGCAGAAGTTCACTGTTTCAGTCAGTTCTTTGATGCAGTCCTTTCTGTTGTTGTTGTTGTTGTTGTTGTTGTTGTTGTTTCCAATATGCATCATTCCCAACTGCTTGGACAAAAGCTCAAGGGGCCCTGCACAAGAAATACTTACAACTAGGTAATTGGCACTAGCATCCACAGATGAGGGATACCATTTGTCCTTTGTTTTTCTGGGACTGTGTTACTTCACACAGCATGATGTCTTCTAGCTCCAGCCATTTTCCTACAAAGCTCATGATGTCATCTTTCTTTACTGCTGCATAGAACTCCATTGTGTAGATGTACCACATTTTCTCTATCCACTCATCAGTTGACGGTCATTTGGGTTGGTTCCAGCTCCTTGCTATTGTGAAGAGAACTTCCTGAGTTTCAGCTGGTCTTGGGAGATCTCTACAATGATTTTTAAGTGTTGCCTTGAGTGCCACAGTTCGAATACTAACCTTTAAATTCCTAGAATATTTTACTAGCCTGTGATCTTGTCTAACTGCATATCTTTACTATATCTTCAGTTCCTTTTTTAAAATGAGTATACCAGTATCAATCTAAAAAGATAAATTTTTCTGAGGATCAAATGAGTCTAATATGCTTAGCACCCAAAAGTCTATATATGAAAAAATTCTGTCGTCCACCACTGGTTGTTAGCCTTGTTTTATTAGTTCTTGCTTTGCATTATAGCACTTTTAAAATCTCATTTATAAACTCTGGAGGGTTATACTGTATCAGAGAATTTCATACTGTTTAGCCATTTGTCGGATATAGGTATCAGTGAAATTAGCATACATCGTGATAAATTATGAGCCTCTGAAGAGCTTTAGAATGCTTAGGAAAAAAGCTTCCAACTAATGTATTTACAGGGAACCAGAAGTCTTATGACTGAGTGAAATGGACCTGCATTTTATAGTTGATAAAGAACCATATACCCTATTTTTTTCCAAAATATCCATTTGAATCTATTTCAAATAAAAATTTCCATTCATATAAATTAACTATTTTTCCTGTATTGAATTTTTATTTTTTTCATTGAGTTTTTGTGCATTTCACATAATACATCTTCCTATTTTGTCAAGCACCTATATCTATATGTTCCTTGCTGCAAGTTCATCCACTGGAGTCTAGCATGCAGAAGACCCATGCTGACTCAATCAGACAAAAACCCAACAAAGAATGGAGGAATGGGCAGTAGGCCACAACCATCGCCAAGGAACCATTAACAAATGATTACTGTGGGGTGAGAAAGAGTAGGTGTGAGGGAGTGACTCTAGCCAGGTGGAATAGACTCCCTATACCCTGTTTAAAAGAGGTACCAACTTCTATGCTCAGGCTGATTTTGTTCATGACATATTGTGGGCCCAGTATTGGTGGATATCCTGATGTTTTGAAATAGATCCCAAACCTGGAATTTTATGTGAACTTCCCTGAGTTTTAATCCCCAAGAACAAGTTCACTAAAATGAAAACATTGGGTCAGGAGTATAATTCAGCTATGGGATGTATACTTAGCATGCAAAAAGCCCTTAGTTCAGTTTCAAGTACCAAAAATAAATCCTGAAAATTAAATGAAATTGGGACAACCAGTTTGCAAACTCTGCCTTCAACAGTAGGAACATTGGTGAAGCATACTACTTTGCTTATACCTTCTACCCTAACAATCCTCTACTTCCATAGACAATAGATAGTATCATAATGGATTATCAGTGGGGTTGTCTCTCAGTTAGTCCAATATGTTCATGGTGGTCACAGTTGACATATTATTATCTTTGCTTTCCTCGTGACCAGAATAGCTGGAAGACAGCATCTGCCACATTGATCTGCACATGACATTAACATTTTTTTAAGTAGGTTAGTAATGAGGATGGGCTTAAGAATCAAGTCACTGAGGTTTCATCTTACTTCACATCTGTGGCTCAGTTTCCTCATATGTAAAATACACATTATAATAGTTAATGGTGTAGAATTGATGTGTGTGTTAAACAAACTAGTGAAAATAAATATCATTATATTGAGTGTATGATGGATATATGAAGCATTAAATATTTGTTAATAGCCATTTGTTTTCATATGTTAAATGCAAACATTACTCTTAATGCTGGATCAAACATGAACAAACTATTTGTGTTTCTAAATATACATACTTTTCATGGTAGTATTAATAGTATAGCTTCCCAATAAATATGTGTTGATATATATATATATATATATATATATATACAAGTGAGTGTGTTTATACATGTGTGAGTGTGTATATATGTTTGAGTGTGTGTGTGTGTGTGTGCGTGTGTGTGTACGAAATAAATCTAAGCTGGGTCCAGGACTGCAGGTCTGCAATTCCAGAACTTAAGGTAGAAGGGAAGAAACAGGAGTACAAGGTTATCCTTGGCTAAATAGAAAGTGTGAAGCTAGCCTGAAAAAAAGAGAAGAGGAGAAGAAAAGGAAAAGGCACAGGAGAAAGGGAATAAGAGGAAGAGCAAGACAGAAATATAATTTGAGGAATTAATAGCAATATAATTGGTGTTTAAAACTATAAAAAATTATGTCTGAAATATACAAAACATCAATAAGTCTACCTGAAATGAAAAGAGATAGCATCAGTAGAAAAAATATTCAAGAACTATGAATAAAGACATTCAAGTAGTTAAGAGATCAGGAGAAAGAGAGGGGTGTGTGTGTGTGTGTGTGGGTGTGTGTGTGGGGGGGGGGNTAAAGCAGAGCATAACCCAAATTAATTTTGTAGTAATTTCTAAGTCTAAAGTAAATTTCAAATAGTATGATTTTTTTTTTCGAGACTGGGTCTCCCTGTAGCCCCAGCTGTCCTGGAACTCACTCTGTAGACCAGGCTGGCCTTGAACTCACAAAGATCCGCCAGCTTCTGCTTCCCAAGTGCTAGGATTAAAGGCGTGTGCCACCACACCCGGCCCTATTTATTATTTTTTATGTGCATGAATGTACTGTCCGCATGTAGGTTTGTGCACCCATGTTGTGCAATGCCGCGGAGGTCAGAAGAGGGCGTCGGATTCCTCTGGAACTGGAGTTAAAGACGGTTCTCGCCATGTGGGTGCTGGGGATCGAACCCGAGTCCTCTGCAAGAGCAGTCGGCGCTCTTAACTGCTAGGCCATCTCTCCAGCCCCATTTTCATTAGCATTGACTGAGTTTGATGGCAAATGCTAATCTATGCTCATAGTCTTTTGGAGAGTGGATAGGGAACATTTTGGCTGGCTTGTATCTTTCTATGTAGCCCAGGCTGACCTAAACTTGCAATGATCTTCCTCTATACTTAGTGTCCCTAGTGATAGGATTGCAGGCAAGAACCAAATACTTGGCTCATAGTCACATTCTTAAGACATAGCGATATGTTTGTCATGCAGTAGTCCTTACTATATTTTTGAAATGAAATAAAGAGAAATACCAAGCAGAATATTTTTGTACTTCCAATGAAATGAACTTTTGAGAGAAAAAAGGGAGCTAATATTTGTTGAGTCCTCAGTATAGATTAGGTCAGTTGTGAGATACATTATAAAAAGCATTGTAATCTTTACAAAACCCCTAACTTACTGTCCCCATGTCTCAGAACATAAACTGAGGTAAGTCTCCTGAATTATTCAAGCCCTCAATTAGCAATTAATGAGCCACTGTGCATCTAAATACAAAGTCTATGCTCTTTGTACCATGAACTTGACTATGCTCTCATACTAATTCAATACAGAATTTTAACTGATCAACTATATGAAAACACAATACATTATTGGGAGTATTCACATGTTAATTGCAAAACAATTACTGGCACTAATTTGTTTATAAGTGGATTGATTAGTTAAAACAATTATGGTTCATCTGTAACAAACATTGAGAAATGTCAGATAGAAGTTTTTGCTTCCTGTAACAAAGTTAAAAAGTTTGTGATTTTGTGCTAAATCAGATACATATCCTCTTGGATTATGTCAGAAAAATGTGTGTTGCATTTCAACAGATGGAATAATTTTTTAAAAGATGATTGATGTGGCCTGGAGCTTTGTAGAAATGCTAATCTATTATGTCATCCCCTAACTTCCCCAGTGACTTCCATGCTTCTCAATAGAACCTCTAATGTTCTTCAAAGGGCTGACTTTTGGCCCGTGGCTGAATCTCAAGTCCTGCCTCTTCTCTCCAACAAAACCTCAGTCCAAGCGTTACAGAAATTCCTTCAGTAAGTCATGTTCTCTGCTGCTCTTCTGTTTCTTCATTTTCCCTGACTGACCATTCCCATCCTTCAATCATCTCAGACTTCCAAGTAGCCTATGAAACTAGATCAGTCACTCAGATGTGTGCCTTCACAACCATGAACTCTTCCTAGAATAGCCTTCATCTTACTCCTCCCTCCTTTCCTCCTTGTTCACTAAAATTTTCAATTCATTTATTAACTTTGGGAGGGCAAACTACGTTTGTGTAGCTCACCTGAAAATTTCCAGCTTTTTCTAAAATACCTGGCTTAGGGCTGGGGAAATATCTCAGTGGACCAAGCATGATGATCTTAGTTTGATTCTGAGAAACCAACATTAAAACAACAACAAAAATGGCCCCTCTGCATTGTGATGCACATTTGAAATCCCAGTGCTTGGGGATCGAGACAAGTGGATCTTTGGAGCTTGCTAGCCAGCCAACCAGCCTTCTAGCCTAGCCTACTTGGTGAGTTCTGGGTCAATGGGAGACCCTATATCAAAAGGCAAGGGGGATGGCATCTGAGGAATGACAATAAAGGTGGTCCTACGGCCTCCATATAAGTGCACACATGTGTATGTACACTCCTGCACATATGTTAAGCCATACACCAAGTAAATAAATACTTTGCACAGAAAGAATATTTTTATGTGTATGTGTGTTTGTATTGGTTTGTGTGTGTGTTTAAATAAGTCATATGCTCACATGACAATAATAGTCAGATATAATATTAAGATTTGATTATGGATGGGAAAGATAGATTCATTCTGTCCAGTAAAAATGTATATTAAAATATGACATTTAGATCCACAAAGTGAAAAATTTCCCTAAAATTCGTCAAACTTAATTGTCTTACTTTACAGAAAATGTTGCTGAGGCTGAAAAGGTACAATAAGTGACCCAGAACACATGCCTCTTTACATCATCAAAAAGTGTGGGCTTGGGGGCTATAGAGATGACTCAGCAGTTAGGATCACTGGTTGCTATTGCAGGGGACCTTGGTTTGGTTCTCAACACCATAGGGATGGCTAACAACCATCCCTAACTCCAGTTCCAGGAGAACCAACGCTCTCTTCTGTTCTCCATATGCAATGTTAGACACAGGTGCACTTACATCCATGCCAGCAGTATCCTCATACACATAATAATAATAATAATAATAATAATAATAATAATAATAATAATAAATTATTTTTAAAACAGTGTATTCAATGGACAACTGCTCAGCCCACTGGGAGCTCTTAAATTAGAAGAGAAGACAGAACAAAATCCCTACCCTTCATAAGAATACAATCTGTTTGGGGAAATAAAACTTTCATCATTCAATTAGAAGACAATGGAAAACTATTATTAAGGGATAAATCAGACAGATGAGCTGTGCAAAGTGAAAGGAAGAATAAATTGCCAAACAAGCTCAGATTGATCACTTACTGACTTATGACTCCTTTGAAATTCTCCACTGTGTTTATAGCTGTTTCTACATCACTTCCAGCTCTTTTAGGAAAAGGAACATTCATTGCTTTCACACTATACTTGTTGTGGACAATTATTTATCAGTTGAAGAAAATTTATATGTATGCCATCACTTGGGTTTGTGAAAGGGACCCTTCAGAAATCATAGTATGCATAAATGAAAATATACTCTTCTATTCATTGATATTAAGATCTTATCAAAATAACTGAATAATATATAGCATTCATGTGCTTCATTAGTAGGATCAAAAGGTTATGCCTGGACAAGCTGGCAGCCCATGAAAGAAAACAGCCAGAATTGACTAGAGACCAAGATAACAGCTCCAGAGAAAGTAGGCTGTTTTGCTTCTCACCCACCTGTGCCCCTTTTCTAAGCCTAGGGAACAATCTGCGGAAGAGGGGGCGCGGTAGAATGTAAGGGCTGCGATTGGGGTGAATGGTGAAACTACAACAATATAGACTGGACACTCATTTGATCAACTTGATTGAACATACAAGCCCCCCCCCCCGCCGGATGGTAGGTCCCATGAGCTGTGTGGATTTGGGCACAACTGCTTGCAAATTGGTTTTACATCAAGGATGCTTGTACTCAACAGTTATTTCAATTATTGTTTTAAAAAAATGAAAACAAAACAAAAAAAAAACAGAGAAGATGCGAAAAGTATGGCAGAATGCATGATCTGGGATGGGTAGGGGTGGGGTGGGGGGAAGGGAAGGGGATATATGCCTGAACTGAATTGGTAAATGATGTATGAAATACACAAAGCATGAATATATATATATATATATATATATATATATATAGCATTCATAACCTATTCAAGTTCTGAAAACTGTCAAAGCAACATCAGAAATGATATTTCTGTTTCCTTAAAAATAATAATACACATAGACATAGACACGTATACAATTCAGGCCAATTGTTTGTAGAAGTTGTGACAGACGAGGGAGGACAAGGAAATCAAGAGACACTAACTTCTCTGGAAAGGCTATAAACTCTGGAAGCCCATCTCCAATAACAAACTTCCTCCAGCAAGGCTACACCTTCTAATGATCCTATGACCACCCCCAAAAGCTTGCACAACTGGGCCCACATACCAAGCGCTCAGATATTTGAACTTGTGGGGGACATTTCTGTTTCAAACTACCACAATATGTGATTGTTCTAAATTCCACAATGTTTCAAAGGGAAATGCTTAGTTCAGTAATTTTAAAAAACTCAATACCACCTTTTAAACTTCAATTTCTGGGCAGTTAGTAAGGTTGCCTGCCATGAACCTGAAGACCTGAGTTGTATCCCGGACCCCATATGGTGAAAGAAAAGGACTGACATTTGAATGTTATTCTCTGACCTCTACCTAATACTTGCTCATGTACATGCACAAACACACACACACACACACACACACACACACACACACACACACACACACACACACCAAAAACAAACAAATAAATCCTATCACTAAAACTCAATTTCTTATTGCATTTAACCTTTCTAAACTTCCCACGCTCTGTGCAGACAGCTCTCCATGGAAACATCTAAAGACATTTAACATATAATTTAAGTGTAATGATCTGACGTGGTGTTTTTCTTTTGCTAATCTCTAAATTCTTAAGCCCAGATCTTTGTATTTAACTTTTTACCCTAGCCAACTTCTTGTCACACAATAGGTCATAAAGATTTTTATATAAATAAGAGTACAGATTATTTTTCTTGATCTTCATTAAATGCATTTGTCAAATTTTGAAGCAACTTTCTTAACAGTGGTTCAAACTACTTGCATTCTGACATAAGCAGTCTAAATTTCAACTAGAAGCATTCTTTTTCAGGGAAGTGTTTTAAAGGAGACTATAACACGGGTATTTAAACAAAGATAAAATGAGAGTTCTAATATTATGAGCCCTAGGCCACTGGAGAATATGGTGCAAGTTTATAGACTGAACTTTTTTATCAAAGCTTTCTCTTGAAAAATATTGGCTTCCTTTCCTCCTGGAACTCAGTTCATTGCTCTGATACTTTCAACATTGACTTGACCTGTTTTCAGTTGTTAGTCTGACCCTGAAGTATGGCTAATAAAATATTTATGACCTTTACTAAGGTAGAAAGGTTTTTATTAGTTTTAAGTGGTATATACACAGCTCATAACAAAAATACAATGGCATTATTCAGATAAATTGATAACTCATAGTTACTAGACCACTAAACAGAGAATGCATTTCACTGTAGACAAATGTGAAATAATAAGAGACAATGAACCAAAACAAAGAGTCTATATTAAGCAGCAGCAGCAATGCAATGCAATGATCAGGAAAAAGATTTAGGAGTTCTTGAGTGATACAGCCAAACCTAGATACTCAGAATTATATTTGCCAGCTAAGCGAAAGCTTTCTATGGTATATAGAATACAATTCAAAGCGCATGACCAAAATACTGTGTAAAAAACAGTGCTAACATTCCTAAAACTCTGAATGTGTTTTTGCAACCATTTCACCAAGGCCAAGCAAGAACAATCAATAAGTTGGTTGGTTAAAGACAGTTAAAGCAGATGAATTATTTTTAAGTAGCATATTAGGAAGAGTTTCCTGCCTCTGTGGGCTATGAAACATTTAAATCCCTAAAAGAACAACAGACATGGTACATGTTATGGAACATTTTCTTACTTGCATTGTTTTCATCCTAACCACCTCATCTGCTCCTCGTAGGAAAGCTGCGAAACTCAGGAAAAATAATATTTCCACATTGCAAGAAGTTAAAATGGCTGAAAGTCAGTAGTCAAAGTGAGTAAGGACAGAATAGAAGCCCAGACCTTACAAATATTATTGTAGTCCTCCTTCTTTACCATGATCTCATCTCTCTAGGAATTTCCAAAGTAAAACTTGGAGTCCAAATTTTGCCGATTAAAAAAAAAAAACATACTGGAACTTGAATTTCCTCTTTGAAATCAGAATTATTATTTTTTTATTTTTGGTCTTTTTGAGACAGGGTATCCCTTTTCATCCCAGCTGGCCTGGAGCTCTCTATGTAGACCAGGCTGGCTTTGAACTTACAGAGATCTGCCTGCCTCTGCCTCCCAAGTGCTAGGATTAAAGGCGTGAGCCACCACCCCAGGCTTGAAATCAGAAGAATTATTTAATTCAGCTTTACAGACATACTCCTGAAAGAAGTTTTTAATGCAGTGTTTTGAGTTGGAAAATTTGTGCCAACAAGAATTAGAAATTTCTATCTCCTGAAAGCAGCTGTAGCAGTCCATATATTCAGAAGACAATGTAGCAATCTATATATTTCAAAGGTGTTCATAAGATGCACTTTTTTTTACATTTTCGTATGTGTATGAATGTACTGTCTGCATGCAGGTTTGTGCACCCGTGTCGTGCAATGCCGCGGAGGTCAGAAGAGGGTGTTAGATTCCCTTGGAACTGGAGTTACAGACGGCTCTCAGCCGCCATGTGGGTGCTGAGGATCGAACCCGGGTCCTCTGCAAGAGCAGTTAACCGCTAGGCCATCTATCCAGCCCCAGGATGCACTTTTTAACAATATAAATTTTCCTCCTTTTTATTGGGAATTTCATACATGCAATGTGTTTTGCCTAATTCCATTCCCAAGCTCCTCTTATCCTCTCATCACTGTCCCCTCCCAACTTTATGGACTGTTTTTTTTTTTTTAATTTTTAAACTGTATTTATTATTTTTATGTGTATCATTGTTTTGCTACCATGTATGTAAGTGCACCCATACATGCAAGACCCATGGAGATCAGAAGAGGACATTGGTTTCCCTGAACCTGGAGTTACTGTTTGTTGTGAGTGGTTATGTAGGAACTGGAAACTGAACCTGGGTACTCTGCAAGAGCAGCCAGTGCTCTTAATTGCTTACCCATCTCTCCAGCCACTGTTGTTTTGTAAAGCCTGGGAGTATATATTGTGTTGTCTTATGTGCATGGTTTTAGGACCATCTACAGGAGAATGGGTAGATTCCTATGTCTCACGTTCTTGAAGAAAACTGACCTGTCCTCTTCTAGCAGTCACTGATTGCTAAAATCTCCTGTGCTAGAGGTGGGATTTTATGACTACCACTTTCTCTCCATGCTGGGATTTTGCCGTCAGCTCATATATGCAACTGTCCTGTTTTGCCTGGAAAACATCATTTATTTATAGTTATCTACCAACACTGGCTCTTATAGTTTTACTACCTCTTCTTCCTTGATGATCCATGAAGCTTGGGAGGAGGGGCTATGATATAAATGTCCCATTTAGGGCTGGCCACACTGCAGTATCTTATTCTCTAAACATTGGTCATGTCTCTGTGTTAACCCAAATGTAGTGCAAAGAGAAATTTCTCTGATGAGAAGTGAGAAATGAACTCATCTATGGTATAGTGATAACTCATTAGAAATTGGTTTCATACTATGTCCATTTAGCAGAATGAGAGTCAGAGCTCCTCTAGTGAGTATGACCTCTCTACCCACAGATTCATGGCCACAGTAACAGTGCCAGACATGATTTCCATCTTCTCTAGTGGTCCTAAAATTCAATCAGAAAGAGATTCCTTACTCCTATAACATTTGCATCATTATTGCACTAGTGAAACAGTTTTCCCAGGACAGCCATTGTTGTAGGTCTCAACATTCACAGCTAGATAAGCTTGATGATTATTTTTCTTCACTGGTAATGTGAATAACCTAACATATTCCAACATTATTAGCATATAGAAATAGGTTTGTCCTTGCCACTATAGGGAAAGTAAACTCTTAAATTTTAGACAATTCAGAGACTACACTAGTAGGGAATTTATTGACTATGTTAATGCTACGGGCCCATAGAAATCAGTGGGAAAAAGTAATGATATATAAATCAATTTTTTATATTCCTGAGTACTTGTGATGGATAGAGTGTTTATATTCACTCAAGTTCTTATGTCAAAACCTTAGCCCCCAAATTCATTATGATGGTTTAAATAAGAAATTTCCCCCACCAGTATTTGGTTCCTTGGTCTCCAATTATTGACTCTATTTTTGAAGGTTTAGGCTATGTGCACTTACTAGATGGAGTATGTCATTAAGGGCTAACTTTGAGAGCTTATAGCCCTATCCCACTTCCAGTTTTCTTCTATTCATTTTTGCTGTGATGATATGAACTCTTAGCTGATTGGTTCTACTACCTTATCTGCCACCAGCTGCCATGCTTCCCTTGCTATAATGGACTCTTAAACCTCTGGAACCATAAGACCAAATAAAAATCTTTCTCCTATAAGTTGTCTTGGTCATGGTGTTTTATAACAGCAACAGAAAAGTAACTAATACGCTCATGGTATTAGGAGGCACTAGTATCAACAGATCATTAGGTTAAGAATAGAACCCTCAAGAATAGGATTAGTGCCCTTAATAATAAGTCTTTGACAAGACTCATCTTACTGCAAAGATACATGCACAACTATATTTACTGCAGCTATTTTCACAATAGCAAAGAGTTGGAACCAACCCAAATGCCCCTCAACTGAGGACTGGATAACAAAAATGTGATACATCTACACAATGAAGTTCTATGCAGCAATAAAGAAAGATGACATCTTGAGATTTGCAGGTAAATGGATGGAACTTGAAGCCATTATGCTAAATGAAGTAACACACAGTCCCCAAAGAAAAACAGGGAATGGTTTCCCTCATTTGTGGATGCTAGTACAAAATCTAGAATTGAAAGAAAAGCTAAGAAATGTTATGGTTTTATTTCTTTCTATCTGAAAGCAACTGTGATGTTATAATGTGAATATCTTAATGAGCCCTAGAATTAACTTGCCACCTACTTTAAGGGATGATAATTAATGTACATGGATGGAATGTATATATTCATTGTTTAGAGTAATATAAAATTAAAAGAAAAAATCTGAACCCCTGAACATAATAAAAGAGAAGGCATGTGTGGATGAAACTTATCAAGAATACCAAGTTGGTTACATACAGCATGATGCTTTGGTGTATGATTTTACAGTAGGATCAATATACATGTGATATTGCATGCATTTCAAAAGCTTCAAAGAAAGAACTGTGTAATTTTGTTAAGAACTGTGGAACTTTTAACCACAAAGAAAGAATGCATGTTTAACAACCTAGACATGTTCAGCAGTTTTAAGTTTTAAACAATGTATAGGGGCTGGAGAGATGGCTCAGGGGTTAAGAGCACTGACTGCTCTTGCAGAGGACTCAGGTTTGATTCCCAGCACCCACATGGCGGCTAAGAGCCATCTTTAACTCCAGTTCCAGGGGAATCCGACTCCCTCTTCTGACCTCCAAGGCATTTGCACAACATGGGTGCACTACATGCAGACAGTACACTCATAAACATAAAAATAATAATAAATTAAAAAAAAAACAATGTATATATGCATGAAACATCATGTGACCCTATAAATATACACAACTTTATATTTGTATATGTCAGCCAAAATACATTTAATAAATAAGCTAAAAAATAATCTTTGGAGATATGCTAGCGATTGTCTATCTCCAGGTTTCTCATAATAGAAAACCAAGCTTTTGCATTAGAGAGAGAGATAGATAGATTATATTAATAGGTAACCAAGATTGGTAGATAACAATAATTTTGTCAATTCTCTGTGAAAATAAAAAATGTAAAGAGAAATATAAATAAACAAAGCATCAAAGAGAGTCATTTTCTCCTCCTGCTATGTGAGGTTACATTGAAAAGATGTATGTGAGGAAGAGGGAACTTATCAAATCTCAATCTGTCTGTGCCATAATCTTGTACTTTACAACCTTCAGTACTATAAGATGATAAAGGACTGTTGTTTATAAGACACCCAGTAAATGGCATTTTGTTATAGCAGACCAAACTGCAGATATAGTAGTTATGAAGAAGGCATAGCTTTATAGCAAGTTTAAGTGAAAATACCAATACAATGCAACATAGTACTATTACTTCTATATGGCTCTAGGCCTCGAGATTGAAACACCATTTCCTTCTTATCAAGGTAGAGCAGAATTCGTAGTATAGGACCTAGTCAAGCCTCAACTGGATAATCTACAGTGTCTATCTTCTTATGTATAAGTTATTCCCAAGGATACCCAAGCACAGTCTATGAAAAAAACAGAATTATAAAATTGACTTGAAAACAATTTAAGTCTCTCTCTCTCTCTCTCTCTCTCTCTCTCTCTCTCTCTCTCTTTCTCTCTCTCTCTGTCTATGTCTATGTCTATGTCTATGTCTGTGTGTATGTCTGTGTGTGATTAGTGGACAACATGGACTGGCAGTATAAATTTCAGCATGAAAAAGAACTTTGTTGGTGATTTTGGGCAGCATCTATATTAAGAAGTATGAACTGACAGACAAGTAGGATTTGCAATGAAGGACCAAGGTGAATTTCATTATAAGCTGAGCACACACCAGGGAATTAGTAGAAAGAAGGGAATAAAGAAAAGGAAGCATCATATCAGTGGGTAAACACAATCTCAACATAAAGCTGAATTTATCTCAACAGTAATTCAAGACCCAATATCTGCAGGGCCTGATGTCAGTATAAGTTTCTTACTCGGGGCTGGAGAGATGGCTCAGCAGTTAAGAGCCAAACGTGGTGGTGCATGCCTTTAATCATGGCACTCTGGAGGCAGAGGTAGGAAGATCTCTGTGAGTTCAAGGCCAACATGGTCTACAGAGTGAGTCCCAGGCCAGGTGGTGCTATAGGGAGACCATGTCTCAAAAAAAAGTTTCTTAGTCAAAACAAAATTTAATGCACTGGTTGAAGATATCTCTGATTTCTACAGAAAGGTGCAGGAGAAAGAAGATGATGACAGTGTTGTGGGGCATGGTGGTTCACACCTTTAATCCTAGTACTTGGGAGGCAGAGGCAGGCTGATCTCTGTGAGTCCAAGGCCAGCCTGGTCTACAGAGTAAGCTCCAGGGCAGCTGGGACTAAAAAGAGACCCTGTCTCAAAGCAAAAAAAAAAAAAAAAAAAAAAAAAAAAAAAAAAAAAAAAAAAAAAGACAAGATAATTGACATTGTATAACAAGGCTTGTTAAGTAATTCAGGCTACGATATTTTATTTTTAAAAAGAAAACTCTAATATCTACAAAGTACAGTGCTAGGTAGATACAAAAATGAATAAATAAAACGTGNTTGTCTAACAAGGCTTATTAATTCAGGTACTATTTTTTTAAAAAGAAAACTCTAATATCTACAAAGTACAGTGCTAGGTAGATACAAAAATGAATAAATTAAACTTGTTGGATTCAAGAGTTTTGAATGTAGTCATTTCTCATTTTTCTGAATCATGATAAAATTAAAGCTGATGTTTTATGACAATTTATGACAAATATTTCATTAAAGCTATAGAGAGGGCTGGAGAGATGGCCTAACGGTTAAGAGCACCAACCACTCTTACAGAGGACCCGAGTTCGATCCCCAGCACCCACATGGCGGCTGAGAACCATCTGAAACTCCAATTCCAGGAGAACTCCAGTTCCAGGGGAATCCAACACCCTCTTTGACCTCTGTGGCATTGCACGACACGGGTGCACAGACTTGCATGCAGGCAGTACATTCATACACATACAGAAATAAATAAAAATTTAAAAAAGCTATAGAGAAAGTAATGTGCATATGTATTATATTGCTTATAGTTTAATAAATGGGAATTTTCAATTACATCTGTCCCTTCTCAAGTCTGTTGGAAAATGAGAAATAAATACATGAGCAATCAAAAATCAAAGATCCCTGATATTCAAAGGCAGAAAGAGAAAATGAGTGAGAAAATCAGTGCAACTAAATTAAAATAATGCTTGTAGGATTCAGCAAAAGATAACAGGGGAAGAGCTCAGGTGCACAGAAAGACAGTGCATAGGGACAAAAAGTAAAATAATAAAATATACAGTGTATTAGAAGAAAGACCTTAAACTTTTATGTAAACAGGTCCTGGGGAGACAAACACTAAGTAGCTTTATTTGTTTCATCAATATCATCTTCATATTATGGATGGAAGTATCTTTAATAACACACACCTGAACCAGCCACTCATCTTCACAAGACCCTTCATATTTAAAATTTTCTCTAGAGAAGACATATGAGTAAACTATCTTTGGTGAGTGACTGTGTAAAAAAGACACCAGGTTTACTAGATCTGAGGAGTAAATGGAAAGAAAAGATGGAGTAGGGTAATAGGAAAGGGGAAGGGAGGAAGGAAGGAAATTAATAAACATCATCAATGTACAGAAATTCTTAACTATGAGGACATAACATCTAACTCAGTAACTTTGTTAGGGACTTATAGGTGAGCACTGTGTGCAGAGATTTTGCTAAAATCAGGATGGTGAATACAGTATATATTAAAAATTTTACAGTTTTCAGATTTGATAATTTGTACCTAAAGTTGATAACCATAGTAATAATTATGAATCAGCATCTAACTACAAAACATCTTGAAAATGATTCTGTCATTTTATTTTCACTAAAGGCTGGCGTATGAGGCCACTTTAAAGGGAGCATCAGTAGGAAAAATGAAATAATGTGAAACTCAGAAAATTATTAAAATGAGTTGAAATAGAGAAAATATATTCTTTAAAAGTTCTTGCATTCATGAGGTTTCTTTTTAAAGAATGGAAGTTATTTCATTTGTTCTACAATTAGATTGTTATGATGATATTCTAACTCTTTAGCTATTCCAAGAAGGTTGTATTGTAAATTAAGAGACCAAAGTTTTAGGTAAAGGAAATTATGTATCAATAAATCCATTAAAAACAACCCATGGGGCTGGAGAGATGGCCCAGCAGTTAAGATCACTGACTGCTCTTGCAGAAGATCAGGGTTCGATCCCCAGCACCCCCATGGTGGCTAAGAACCGTCTGTAACTCCAATTCCAGGAGAACTCCAGTTCCAGGGGAATCCAACGCCCTCGTCTGACCTCCGCGGCATTGCACGACACGGGTGCACAAACCTACATGCAGACAGTACATTCATACAAATAAATAAATAAATAAATAAATAAATAAATAAATAAATAAATAAATAAATAAAAATTTAAAAAGTAAGTATTGCAAAAAAATGTACCTTTTATAATAAAAAGTAGAAACCAATTCAATTTCCCTTTTTTTATGAATAGAAAGTTTCTTGTAAATATGTATATTCTGTTGCGCTAGTTCTGTAAAGCCAGAAGCATTTCACAGATGAGACACACAGTATATATTGTCAGGGCTCAAGATGCCCACCTCTCATGGAGGTCATAAATGAAATGCCAAGACTGAAAAACCAGTTATTAGTGACTTTTTCAAACGCTTGTGGACCAAGAGAGAAAAGCATCAGCAAACATTCATTCAGATCTGCCCTGGGAGACAGGGAAAGGAACATGACTCCAAAGACTCCAAGTAATGCATAAAACACAACAGTAGGAAAAAGAAAAAAGAAAAAAAAAAAAAAGCCGGTCATGGTGGTGCACACCTTTAATCCTAGCACTAGGGAGGCAGAGGTAGGCGGATCCTTGTGAGTTCAAGGCAAGAAAACATTTAGGTTAAAAGATGAGCAAGAAGAAACCTGTATTTGGGCCTGGTTGCCATCTGGAAGGTGACCTGAGCTGTGGATACATGGGCTGAAAATACAGTCATGGTCATCTGCAGTGAGAAGAGGTCTACCTTTCATTCTCAGCACACCTAGGATATGCCTTGGTTGTAGAGGCTCGCCTCAGAGTCATGGAAAATACAAAGCAGGAGAAGCCTTGTGGGAGATTAAAAGCAAAAATAAGGCTGTTAGTTAGTTTTCCACCCGCAAAACCTCTAATCTGGTTCTATCTAGTTGCCAGGAATCCCACACTGTAAAGAGGGTGGAGAGAAACTGAGTGAGCCACAGGTCCCCTAAGGGGGATTCACCAGCCACACTGGGCTGGAAGAGATGAGCTGTGGCTTCTCTCTCAGATGTCCTGGTCTTGGGCCCAGCCTTAGGGGAAGGCTCATTAGGGAAGTGACAGTTTCATGGGGTAGAACCTGCTGGATTTGCTGTGAGCACACAGTCATCCTCCAGGAAACAGGCAGGGAACGTGAAGGTGAGAAGGGAAACCTAAGGAGAGCTGTGGTTTGCTGAAATCCTTCTCTGGTAATGAGCATTTTGATTTTGGTTTGTTCAGTGCTAGACTGAAACTTGTTATGGCCAGTTAGTTGACAAGTCATCAGAGGTCTCAATTCCACGGGACTGTGGGATGGTAGCAATGTATTGGCAGAGCAATCCTGGGGGGGTGGGGGTCAGCCTGGTCAGACGGCGGCAAATGCAGTGATCCGCCATGAAGAATTCCTTGGACCCTTCTTCTCCCAATTCCAGAGTGAGCAGCAATATAACAGGAACAGAAGGTGGGTGTCCATGCTCCTTGGCCAAAACTCAAGACCTATTAATGCTGGGCTTAGAGCATGCCTATTGCATTCTTTCTTGCACAATGCTACATAGAAAGCAAGAGAAATAGGCTGGGACCTGACACTGAGGGATGGGGGAGGAAAGCTCAGTGAGGTCCCTTGGACACAGTCACAGTCACTGACTCTGAACTGAGGCCTAATGACCTCCTTACATTCTCAGCTGGTGGGAGGGAAAGTCGTTAAGGGATAAAAGGCAATGAAAACAGTAAACATGTGGCTATGATGTCACCCTGGGTAAACAGGGCCATCTATAAGAATGGACTAGAGCGCAGGGAGCAGCCCGCCACTGCTGCACTCAGGTAAAAACTTAGGGCAGTGACCCACGCGTGCAGGACAATTGATTTGCTGAGTTGTGCCAGAGGGGCTTAGATCTGAATCCTAAATCCCGCCAGAGCGTGACTGCGTGGCTCCGCCCCCCCACCCCCCCACCCCCGGTAGTCGCAAGCTGGTCCTGGGTTTGGGGTCAGGCATAGTCGCCATTGGCTGGTCCTGCACAAGGAGCAGCCCGCCACTGCTGCATGCAGGTACCAGGGCACGGGCTAAGTCAAGAATAACGTAACACCACCCACCGCCCGCGCCAACAATCTGGAATTGAGGAGAGGTATCAGAGGATTAAGAGAACATCCAGAACAAGAAAGGAAGAGTTCCAGTATCCATTTAACAAAAGTAAAGCTGAAACCTAGACAAATCAACACTCCATAACAGAGGAGAGAGGAAAAGGAAAAAGAAAAAAAAAAAAAAAAAAGCATTGGAATTGGGGAAGGAGGCAAGCAATAAACAACTTAGCCTTCACAAACGAAAAGACTTGGGATTTGAATCACAAGGGACCCATGACAGGAGAACGAAGAGAGAAGACATGGTGTGCGGAAATTCCGACTTCTTTTAAGCTCTACAACTTCCGGTAGGACAATACAATAGGACCCTCTGGGAGGATCTTCTAGATTAATCTGAGACTTAGAGAACTATTGCGCAGACTATGCATGAAAATTAAATGAAATAAAGAGAATTCAGGAAGTTATAGAGAGGAATGAAATCGAAAGGACCTAGAAGGGTTACAATGACAACTAAAGGAGCTCAGAGAAGTAAGAGAGGAATGAAGCCTCAAAAAGGACCTAGAGGATACAATGACAAACATCAGGAGAATTCCAGAGGAAGTAAGAGAGAGAATGAAAAACCAAAGGGTACATAAGAACTGAGAGATTGACAAACTCCCGAAAGAACGAGAGAGAGAAAAAACAAACTCTTAAGGAATGAAACTGAAATGGAGCCAACACATAGACCCGAGAAGAGTTGAGAAACTCATTAAAGGGAAAGGGATATTTAAAGAAATACAGATGAAATGACAAGGAAATAAAACTAAAACAAGAAGAAAGGAAAGGAAAAAGCCCTCAGAAATAGAATGGCGGAGCAAAACAAAAATATCAGATCTGGAAGATAATACAGAGCAACTAAAAAACTCAATAAAGATTATGAAATTAAAAAAAAACTGGAACACCAGGAAATTGGGACCTATGAAGATCAAACCTTCACATCATGGGAATAGAGGACGGAGAAGAATCTCAAGAGAATAGTGAATTGGTCAGATCTCAACAGAATAATAGATGAAACTTCCCCAAATGAAAAAGTAGCAAACCATTCAAATACAAGAAGCAACAGGACCAATAGAGATCAAAAGACTCCACGAATGCCAATCATGTAAATGCAGGTCCAAAAAATGGATTCTGAAGGCAAAAGAAAAACAAGTCACATACCAAGGGAAACCCACCAGAATTAAAACTGACTTCTACCACAACCGAGCAGAACATGGAGCATAGCATTCCCTGTGTTAAGGGGCTATGGATGCCAACCAGAATACTTTTACCCACAAATGTCATTACAGTTGAAGGAGAGAGACTCTTCCCAAGACAAACAAGATGATAGAATACAGTTGGAAACCCACTCTCCAGAAAATGCTTGAAGCATTTCAAAGGGGAGAAGAGAGGAGCCACTATCCCCAAGCACCTAGGAAGAAATAAAAAATATAACCTAGAGTAGAATCAGAGTCTAAGTCCAAAGGATAATAGGGTGAAAGGAAACAATATCCATTTTCAATTATAACCTTAAAAATATTAATGGATGAACTCCCCAATCAAAAGGCAATGACTGGGAGAATGGATTAGGACAATCATCCTGTATGCTGTCTACAAGGAACCCACCTCAATTTCAAGGACAAGCACAAACTTAAAGTGAGGGAGAGAAAATTCCAAGCAAAGGACCAAAAAGAAAGCAGGTTGCTTTTTCTCTAATATAGACAAAATAGACTTAAAGCAAAAGAAATCAAAAGGGACAAAAGGGCATTATATCTTCATTAAAGGATCAATCGATGATGAAGATCTCACAATAGAATAATCAAATGCCAGTGCACCAAACTTTTAAAGAAAACTCTTCAGGACCTCAAGTAGATTAACCCCAGCACAGTTATAGTAGGTGACTTCAATACCCATTAAGTCCTTTAGAAGATACAGGAAAAAGGGTAAACAGAGAGACTCTGAACTGAATGATACAATACACCAATGGACCTCACAAACATCTTCGATATCTAACACAAACACCAGGGAATACTTTCTACTCAACACCCAATGGAACATTCTCCAATAATCTTATGGAACGGGAAAACAAACAATACAAAAGATTGAAATAATTCATGCATTCTTTCAGACACAATGCAATAAAACTCAACATCAACACAGAATAAACCCTACAACACTCAAGAAACATGGAAACAATCTTTCTGAATGATGAATGGGTGAAGGAAGAAATTAAGGAAATAAAAACATTCCGGAACTGAATGACAAGATAATACACGCGCAAAACTATGGGCAATTTAAAAGTAGATCTAAGAGGAAAGTTTATAGCTTAAGTGCCTATTAAAAAAACAGAAGAGAAAAGTGAATGATCTAACACGTCCAGTAAAAGTCTTGAGAGACAACAACAATAACCTAAATGCAGGCAGACAGAAGATAAAAAAATCAGAGAGGATCAATGAATAGAAAGAAAACATACAAAAATCAATGATCAAAGTTTGGTTCTTTGAGAGAATAAAAGATAGGCAGACCTCTAGCATCTTACACAAAGAAAGAGGACCTCAAATCCAATAGAATCTGTGATGAAAGGGAAATATCAGAAGATATGAAAATATCCAGACATCATATGGAATACTTTAAAAACTAACCTACTAAGTTTGAAACCTAGAAGAATGGACGAATATCTGAAATCTTGGAATCACCAAAGCTACAAGAAGAGATAACAGCTTTAACAGAACCATAATGTGTAAAGAATTGAAGATGTAATAGCAGCCTCCCAACCAAAATGTTCCCAGGCCCAGATGGTCCAGAGCGAATTCTATTAAAAATTTCAAAAAGACTTAAAACATTAATATCCCAAGTTGTTTGAGTAAATGGAGGGAGTTCTTCCAGATTCCTTCTATGACTCCAGCATCACTCTAATACCAAAACCAGGGAAAGATGCAACTAAAAAGGAAAACTATAAACCAATCTCCCTAATGAAAACAGAAGCCAAAATTCTAATAGGATACGGGCAATTGCATACAGCACACATTTAAGATGTCATCCACTATGATCAAGTTATATTCATAACAGAGATGAAGGGATGGTTTAACATATGAAAAATCAATAAAAATAAAAAAAAAAAAAAAAAAAAAAAAAAAAAACACCATCATCTCCATTGACGCGGAAAAGCTTTGGACAAAATCGATCCGTTCATGTTTAAAGTCCGAGGGATGGATTGGAGGGATCATACCTTAATGTATCAAAGCCATATACGGGAAACCCGCCATATCATCTTAAATATGGAAATGACAGAATCATTCCTTTAAAGGTTGGAACTGGGCAAGGCTTCCCCTGTCACATTCCTTTTCAAACATAGTGCTTGAATCCCTTGCTGGGCATAAGGCAAGAAAAGGATTAAAGGAGTACTATAGGAAGAGGAAGTCAAGCTATACTTTTTGCTGATGATATGTTGTCTACCTGAGGGATGCTAAATTCTCCACCAGAAAACTCATAAACATTAGGAGCTTAGTAAGGTGGCAGGATAAATAAACTAGAATTGTAGCCTTTTCTCTACACACAGTAAGGCAGTGAAGAAGATACAAGGAGACTCCATCCAGCCCAAAAACAAATAACCTGGACAACTAACAAAGACAGGACGTCCTAGAACAAAAATTTTAATGACTCTGAGAGGAAATTGAGAAGAATCGGAGTGGAAAGACCTCCCATGCTGGTGGATTGGAAAATTAGTATAGTAAAATGTCATTCTACTCAAACTGTTAGATTTAATTCAATACCAATCAAAATCCCAAGAGCTCTTCACAGGTTGGGAAAAAAGATCCTCAATTTCATTTGGAAAAACAGCACGGATAGCCAAGGCAACTCTGGGTGAAAAGAAGCAATACAGGGGGGATTGACCCACCAGACTTCAAACTATAACTACAGGGCTATAGTCTGAAACGCTTGGTCTGCCAAAAGACAGTTGACCAATGGAAAAATGAAGACAAACCTGAGGATACAATTTCAAGCCATCTATATTTGATAGGAGGCGAAAGACCATTGGGGAAAGCATCTTAAACAAGTTGGTGTGGCAAACTGATCAGCCTGTAGAGAATGTGAATTATATCTACCTCTCACTGTAAAACGTATTCCATGGTAAAGACCTCAATGTGAATCCAAAACTCTGGAGGTGATAGAGAGAAACTTGGCAGCAGAATAAAAGACATAAGTGTAGGAAAAACTTTCTAAATCAGACAGAAGCTGTGCAGGATATAAGGTAGACAATTTTCAAGTGGGACCTTATTAAATCAAAAGCTTCTGTACATCAAAGGAACAATAAAGGAAGTGAGAGAAAACCCACAGATGGAGAGGAAACCTTCACAGCAAAAACATCTGACAAAGCACTGTAATTCAAGTTACAAGCTCTCACGAAGCAGAAACAATGAATATACTCAGAAGATGGGAAAGATCTGAAGGACAGAGACTTCACAGAGGGGAATTAGAGATGGCTGAGAAACCTTAAGAAGTGTTCAAATCCGCTATATTAAGGAAATGCAATTAAAACCACTTAGATATCTTACTCCAGTAAGATGGCTAGGATCAAGAAAAAATGATGCAGTGCTGGAGAGGGTGTGGGGAAGGGGACCTCATCGCGCATTGCTGGTGGGATGTAACGTGTGCAGACACTATGGGAAAACTTGAAACTCAAAGTCCTGCATTTTGACAGTCATAACGCTCCTGGGTATATACCCACAAGACTCTTTCTACCACGGAGATACACACACAACCATGCTTATTGCAATTCTGTTCATGCAAAAAATGCTGGAAACAACCCAAGTGTGCCTCAGCTGATGAGTGGATAGAGAAGTGGTACTGTAACAATGGAATTCTATGCATGGGTAAGCAGACAACATCATGAATTTGCAGGTAAATGGATGGAGCTAGAGACATCATGTTAAGTGAGTAACACAGTCCCAGAAAAAAATTATGAATGGTATCCCTCATATTTGGATGTTAGCATCAATAACCCATTTATTAATATTTCTTGTGGAGGGGGATACATATTAAAAGAACACAGAAAGATTGCATCAAAAACTGACTGAATGGTGACTCGGGAAGGGTGGGAGGGTGGGAGAGGGACACGGGTGTTATTCTTGGTGATTTTAATTGACGTGAGTTACAGTATCATTTGCAGATCCGTCTCAGGAATACATGGTTTAGGAACTTAGTAAAGTACATATGTGCATATTAAACAACATTCGTTTAAGGCTGATAAAAACGGCAATGCATCTGAGTTAATGTTGGTGATATAAATTGCTGTTGTTCCACATTAGCTTTAATTAAAAGATGTATAACAATTACTTTGAGACTGGTATAAACAAATGTTCTCTAATTTTGCTGTCATATAGTATCACCTGGTAGCCAATTTTCACTATGGATGATTTAATTTAAAATAGTTTGTTTCCCAGTAATCACAACTAACCCAAAACACCATGGGTGAACTTGATGAAATCTGTGCCTTTGACTCCACTCTATACGTATATATAAGATGTTTTTGTGAGACTATGGGTCAAAAATATAAAACTAAAATTTAAAAAGGGGAGATATGAAGATGAAAAATTTTGTCAAAAAATTCATCAATCTTTTAAAACTAATTGGAAGGATTCGTATGTTCCACGGCAGTATCCAAATTTATGGAGAGAAAAGTGGTTTAAGTGAGTAGGTGTCCAGAAAGTGAGGATTGACTCTCTGGGCATTGAAGGAAGAAATGCCACAGATTGCTGAGACTCAGCCTCTCTGGATCTACTTGTAACAACGATTTTAATGATCTAAAGAAACTTATCTTCTAGGTGCTGCAAAGGTTTTAATACAAGAGATTTTCTCTTAACTCCCCCCCATAGATAAGGAGAAATATGATAGATGAGGTCGTTCTCATCTGTAGATTGGCGCAATGTTATGAGGTTTCTCTGTAAATCTTTTAACCCTGCTTCTTTTATTGACTAATGAATAGAATGTGAAAGATTATTCGCGTATTCAGAACATAATGCTAAAGTCTCCTTAAGCTGCAACTTAAGCAATATTAATCAGGACTCTGACTAAACAATGGATTATTCTACAGGAGATGTTGGCCAGGGGGATCCAAGCCCACAAAAAGGTAAAGGCTCCTTGCTCACGATATCTGCAGGTAGAGAGGTGATAAGGCTGCTGTTGAAGACCTGATATAAAACATGGGAAAGATGTATAGAGACAATGCAAAGCACAGATGGTCTCTGGATGCCAGAGAGTGTTACCAAAGGCATAAACCAATATAGCAAATATAGGTCTCCTTGATCAAGCAAGACTCGTCAGCACAGCTACACCTATCCTGCCTGACTACTGTGCAGCAGTGGGACCATATTGTCTGTATACCAAATCTAATTGGCTATTGGTTTTCTCCTTGGAGGAATACCCACGGCTGATGCCACAAAATTACATCCTCTAATAGTTAGAAGATGTTATAAACCACATGACAACCCTGTCATACTTAAAAGAAAATGTAATTCATGGATTAAATCATCCACTTGTGTCTAGTACAATTAACTACGTAAAATAGTAATGTTTATACTATATTCATGCACGTGCTTCATTGGAGGAGAGGCTATTTTATACTGTTTAAATAACTATTTATCTAAGTGCATGTGCTTCATTAGTGATTGAAAGGTTATGCCTGGACAACTTGGCAGCCATGAAGAAACAGCAGAAGACTAGAGACAAGCACAGCTCCAGAAAGTACTGTTTTGCATCTCATCACCTGTGCCCTTTCTAAGCCTAGGGACATCTGCGGAAGAGGAGCACGGTAGAATGTAAGGGCTTCGATTGGGTTGAATGGTGAAGCTACAGCAACATAGTGTGGACATTTATTTGATTAACTTGATTGATCATACAAGTTCCCTCCTGCTGGATGGTGGGCCCATGAGCTTCTGTGGGTTTGGGCACAACTGTTGCTTGGTTTCATGAACGATGCTTGTACTCAAACTTACTTAATTGTAAAAAAAATGAAACAACAAACAAAAGATGCAGAAAGTTACGGCAGAATGGTGTCTGGGATGGGTAGGGGGGGTGGGGTGATGGGAAGGGATAACGCTGACTGACTTGAAAATGATGTAGAATACAAATAATAAATTATTAAATAAAAATAGTATTATTATTTATTAGAAAAAGAATGCTGACGGGATGAATGTATAAACATAAGTTCTACCCAAAGGGACTTGATTTGTCTACTTCATTGGCAAAGGACGATGGTTGAATGCTAAAATGCATAAAAGGAAATACATTGCTTATTAAACCTATTAGAACTCCATTTTTTAAAAAGAAAGAAGGAAGGAAGGAAGGAAGGAAGAAGGAAAAGAAGAAAGAAAGAAAGAAAGAAGAAGAAGAAAGAGAGAAAGAAAGAAGAAGAAAGAGAAGAGAGAAGAGAAAGAGAAAGAAGAAAGAGAAAGAAAGAAAGAAAGAAGAAAGAAAGAAGAAGAAGAAGAAGAAAGAAGAAGAGAAGAAGAGAAAGGAAAGAGGAAATTTTAACAATAAGTAATGTGAGTACAAGCATCCTTTGAAACATTTGCAAGCAGTTGTGCCCAACCACACAGCGTCCAATCAGTGGGGGCTTGTTGTTAGGTTATGATCAATAGGTCGTTTATATTGCTGTAGTTTACATTCACGCCAATCAGCTTATTCTCATGTCCTCTTCTGCAGTCTTTTTCCCTGGGCTTAGAAAAGGGCACAGGTGGTTGAGAAGCAAAACAGTCTACTTTTTCTGGAGATGTGTTTTGGACTCTTGATCAGTTCTGGCTGTTTCCTTTCATGGTCTGCGTTTGCTCAGGAATTACCTTTCAATCTACTAATAAGCAAATTAGATATATAGGTATTTAAACGTACAGATACTTATGTAGTTTACTTTGGTATAGACAGATGTTTGAATGGTATGCTATCATGATTGCGTTTTGTTTGGTTTTTTTTTCTGTAATGTGACATGGTCTTAATCTGGCTTATACATTATCCATGTCCAACTAAGAGGTTACTGTGGCATCAGCATGAGTTATTCCTCCAAGAAGATGGCTGCACAGTATTTTCAGGCAGGTAAGGTGTAGCTAATGCTGAAGGAGTCTTGCTTAACTCATGGAGAC
Source organism: Rhizomys pruinosus (assembly GCA_009823505.1). NCBI lineage: Eukaryota > Metazoa > Chordata > Mammalia > Rodentia > Spalacidae > Rhizomys > Rhizomys pruinosus. The sequence continues at coordinate 123,926 of VZQC01008473.1, read as the reverse complement.
AATTTTGCTTATTGGTTTAGTGCGTTGGTAAACTCTCTGGTATTCCAGTCAGACGAACTGTACCTTGCAAGTTCGGTCCTCAATACATTTCATGCTACTGAGGTTTGCAACAGAGGGTTACAGTCTCTTCTTGAGGTCCAGTTTGTTTGTGCGCCAGTAGGTGGTTGGATTTTGGAAGTTCATGGGTGGATAGAAGTGTTTTGTTTGGTTTTTGGTGACATTTGTGGTCGATTGGTTTTAGGAACATTTGATGTTATGTTATCTTTAAATTCAGATATCTCTCTGTTTATTCTTTCTCCCATTGACCTATTTGAGTTAGTGTGTTATTGAAATCCCCTACTACAAGTTTGTTAGGGTTAATCTGTGCCACAAATCTCTGTAGAACTGTTATTTTTTTTGTAATTGGGTGCATTCAGCTTTATTGCATATATGTTTTTTTTGATTGCCATAATTTCTGTGGTCAATTGTTTTTAATCAGAATGAGTGACCCTCTTTATGTCTTGTGATTCATTTCAGTTTGAAGTCTATTTGTTTTATTAAATTGCCCCACTTGCTTGTTCTTACGGCTTTGCCTTGAATATATTCCCATCTCATCTTAAGTAGTGGCTGTCTTGGGGGACTGAGAGGAGTTTTGAAGACAATAAAAACATTTTGTTTCTATCCATTCTCTCTAGTGTTTTTGCTGAAAGTTCAGGCAATCAGATTGGAAAGTTACAAAGATTTTGTTCATTGGCATCATTTTAGTTTCTGTTTGAATTCTTGTTTGCTATTTTGTGTTCCCAAAATTTATTATCTTCGTTTCCTTTTGCTTCTTGGATTGTGGGTTGCTTCTTCAGGTCTTTTATTGCTTTGACATGGTCTTTTAAGTGTGGTTGGTTAAATGGAATTATTTAGCCTATTTATTGTCAGAGATTTTTCTTCTTCTATACTTATAATGACAGTTTTGGCTGGTAGATATTCTGGTGCATTGGTCATTTATAACTAGTAATACTTTGGTTCAGTATCCTCTGGCTTTTACAGTTTCAAAGAAAGTCCTCTAATTAATGGTTTTCTTAAGTGTGATTGTTTTCCTCTTGCAACTTTAGCTTGTCCACTTTGGTTATATATTAATTGTTTACTCTGTTGTTACCCATGGGGAGTCTTTTCTGTCTTGTCATTTGGCTCTTTGGCTTTGTCTTGATTGGTATGGGTTTAATGTGGAAATTTCTTCTAATAATTGTCTGGTAGTAACTTTACTAAGTTTTTCTTCCTTTGCTATTGGTGTAAATTGGATTTCATAGTGTGCCCATTCTGATATTCATCCCTGCCTTATTATTTTATTTTCAATATTAATTGCTTGAGTGTTATTTTACAACTTTTATCAATTCCAACTTAATTTTCTTTAATTCATTATTTTTTTCATTTTTAACAATAAGTGTTAATATTTGAGTACAAACATCCTTCATGTAAACCAATTTACAAGCAGNAAGAGAGAAAGAAAGAAAGAAAGAAAGAGAAAGAAAGAAAGAAAGAAAGAGAAAGAAGAAAGAAAGAAAGAAAGAAAGAAAGAAAGAAAGAAAGAAAGAAAGAAAGAAAGAAAGAAAGAAAGAAGAAAGAAAGAGAAAGGGAAAAAGAGGAAAAATTTTTTAACAATAAGTAATAAGTTATGAGTACAAGCATCCTTCATGTAAAACCAATTTGCAAGCAGTTGTGCCCAAACCCACACAGCCCAAGCGTCCCACCATCCAGCTGGAGGGGCTTGTATGTAGGATCAAGTTGATCAAATAAGCGTCCAGTTTATATTGCTGTAGTTTCACCATTCACCCCAATCACAGCCCTTACATTCTACCATGTCCCCTCTTCTGCAGATTTTTCCCTGGGCTTAGAAAAGGGGCACAGGTGGATGAGAAGCAAAACAGTCTACTTTCTCTGGAGATGTCGTTTTGGACTCTGATCAGTTCTGGCTGTTTCCTTTCATGGTCTGACAGTTTGCTCAGGAATAACCTTTCAATCCTACTAATGAAGCACAAGCAATTAGATATATAGGTATTTAAACAGTACAAATTATTATGGTAGGTTACTTTGGTATAGACACAGATGTTTGCATGGTATGCTAATCCATGAATTGCGTTTTGTTTTGTTTTTTTTCTGTAAAATGTGACAAGGTCTTACTCTGGCTTATAACATTATACCATGTCCTAACCACTAGAGGATGTAAGCTGTGGCATCAGCCATGAGTTATTCCTCCAAGAAGAGGCTGCACAGTATTTCCAGGCAGGTAAGGTGTAGCTGATGCTGACAGAGGAGTCTTGCTTAACTCAAGGAGACCAATATTTGCTTTATTGGTTTAGTGGCCGTTGGTAACACTCTCTGGTATTCCAGAGACCAACTGTACACTTGCAAGTTCGGTCTCAATACATCTTTCCCATGCTTACATGAGGTCTTCAACAGCAGGGCCTTACCGCCTCTCTTCTTGCAGGTATCCCAGTTTGTTTTGTGCCCCAGTATGTGGTTGATTTTGGAGAAAGTTCCATGGGGTGCTGAATAGAAAGTGTTTACTTTGGTGTTTGTGTGAAATTTTTGGTACATGTGTATTAGGAACATTTGATGTTATGTTATCTTTAAATTCAGATATCTCTCTGTTTATTCTTTCTCCCATTGACCTATTTGAGTTAGTGTGTTATTGAAATCCCCTACTATTACTGTTAGGGTTAATCTGTGCCACAAATCTCTGTAGAACTGTTATTTTTTTTGTAATTGGGTGCATTCAGCTTTATTGCATATATGTTTGATTGCCATATCTTCTTGGTCAATTGTTCCTTTAATCAGAATGAAGTGACCCTCTTTATGTCTTGTGATTCATTTCAGTTTGAAGTCTATTTTGTTAAATATATTAGAATTGCCACCCCTGCTTGTTTCTTACTGACATTTGCTTGAAATATAATTTCCATCCATTCATCTTAAGGTAGTGCCTGTCCTTGGAACTGAGAGGAGTTTCTTGAAGACAATAAAAATACATATTTTGTTTCATAATCCATCCTCTCTAGTGTCTTTTGACTGAAGAGTTCAGGCAATCAGTATTGAAAGTTATACAAAGATTTGTGTTCATTGCCATCATTTTAGTTTCTGTTTGAATTCTTGTTCTGATTTTGTGTTCCCACAATTTTACCTTCATTTAGTTTCCTTCTGTTGCCTCTTGGATATAGTGGTTGCTTTCTTCAGTCTTTTTTATTGCTTTACATGGTCTTTAAAGTGCTGGTTTGGTTAATATGAATTATTTCAGCCTATTTATGTCATGGAAGATTTTTCTTTCTTCTTCACTTATAATAGACAGTTTTGCCTGGTAGACTATTCTGGGTTGGCATCTATGGTCATTTATAACTAGTAATACTTTGGTTCAGTATCCTCTGGCTTTTACAGTTTCAAAGAAAAGTCAGTCATAATTCTAATGGCTTTTCCTTTATGTGTGACTTGTTTTTCTCTTGCAACTTTCAGTCTTGTCACTTTGTTATATACATTAATGTTTTACTCTGATACGCCATGGGGAATTTCTTTTCTGTCTTGCTCATTTGGCATTCTCTGTGCTTTTTGTACTTGTATTGGTATGGGTTTCTTAATTGTGGAAAACTTTCTTCTATAATCCTGTCTGGTCAGTACCATTTACCTAAGATTTTTCTCTTTCATCTTTGCCTATGGTGTACAAATTTGGACTTTTCATAGTGTCCCACATTCCCTGCATATTCAATCCCTGGCCTTATTTATTTTAATTTTCATATTATTTCCTTGAGTGGTTTAATTCTTCAACTTTATCATCCAATCTTGATATTATGTTTTCCATTTTATTCATTATTTTTTTTTCATTTTTTAACAATAAGTGATAATCTGTGAGTACAAGCATCCTTCATGTAAAACCAATTTGAGAGCAGTTGTGCCCAAACTCACCCAGCTCATGGGTCCCACCATCCAGCAGGGGGGGCTTGTATGTTCAATCAAGTTGATCAAATGAGTGTCCAGTCTATATTGCTGTAGTTTCACCATTCACCCCAATCGCAGCCCTTACATTCTACCATGCCCCCTCTTCCACAGATTGTTTCCTAGGCTTAGAAAAGGGGCACACGTGGATGACATGCAAAACAGTCTACTTTCTCTGGAGCTGTTGTCTTGGACTCTGGTCAATTCTGGCTGTTTACTTTCATGGGCTGACAGTTTGTCCAGGAATAACCTTTCGATCTTACTAATGAAGCACATGCAATTAGATATATAGGTATTTAAACAGTGTAATATATAGCCTTTCGATCCTACTAATGAAACACACGCAATTAGATACAGAGGTATTTAAACAGTACTAATTGTTATATATAAAAGGAGATATAGATAGATATGAAAACTTTTTGTCAAAAAACCTTGCAACCCAAATCTTAAAACTAACTACGGGAAAGGATTTGTATGTTCCAACAGGCCAGAGTATCACCAACTTAATGGCTGAGAAAGAAAATGCAGCTTTGCAGTGAGTAGGATGTACCAGAAAGTGCCAGCAGAAGGATTGACTCCTCTGGGCATTGAAGGGAAGAAATGCCTCAGATTGCTGCAGACATCAGGCCCCTCTCTGGATCCTATTAGTAACAAGGATTTTTAATGAATCCTAACGAAGCTTACCTTCTAGGTGCCACAAAGGTTTTAATACAAGAGAATTTCTTAACTCCCCCCCCCCATAGAATAAGGTGAAATATGATGATGATGAGGTCGTTCTCCAGCTGTAGATTGGAACCAACTGTTATAGAGGTATTCTCTTGTAAAATCTGTAAAACTGCCTTCTTTAATTGACTAATGGACATAGAAACTGTGAAAAGGATTATTCTCTATTCAGAACCATTTCATTCATTATATTGACAAGGCTTTATCCTATCATTTCAGCCTGAGTTTTGCTCAGTATTTCTATCTATATCTTTTGTGAATTCAGTCAGAAGCTTATTCCCAGCTTTCTTTAATTGAGTGTTCATTAAATTTGTTGAATTCTTTGATCACATTTATGACTGCTCTTTAAAGTTCTGTGTCCTCGGTTGTCTCTAGGGGTAGAAGTTTTCTATATGATTGGTGGTGTTTGGTGGGAACATGTTATTTTTCATTGTAGTTTTGGCATATGAATTTATTTTGTTGCTTGTGATTATGGTATGAAACCAGAGTCTGGTTGAATTGAAGTCTGATTCTGTATTATTGACATAACTTGGTTGCTTTCTGATAGGTTATGAAAAGTTGGTGGGTCTAGGTTTCAGCTTCTCTTTTTATACTGGAGGGACCAGATGGATCCAGTTAGGCTACTCTGGACTTTCCCAGAGGGCAAAGTAACCCTAGCTAATTAGGAACCCTCCAGAAGCCTCTGATGGATGGTGCCAAGGTCAAAGGAGAGGCGATGGGAAGTGGATGTGCCAGTTTCTAATATTCAACAGGGAAGCCTGGTTCAGGTGGAGTGGGAGGGACTGCAGATGGTCCCAATGCAAGGGGATGGGCAAAAGGAGATTTGGGGAACTCACACTGCAGGGGCAGAGTCAGGCACTCTCAGAAGGTCTCCAATTGTCTAAGCCCCTATCTGCAGCAGGGAAGTCTGGTCCTGGGGCAGTGGGCAATACTGCAGATGGTCCCCAAGCAGGGGGATTGGCATGGAATGATTTCAGTAAGGCAGATTTAACTAGATATTGGACATGGGAATTAGTAGTTACAATTGAGAAAATGATATAATTACACTTTTATTTTATTTTAAATGTTATCTTTTCATTTGCATTTTATTTTTTTTTCAAATTTTTTTCTTTGTTTATTTTTCCAAGGGATTCTACAATATAAGAGCACAGTTGTTTTCAGATCACATTGACATTGCCCAGTTTGCCATACAATTAGGTAATTGGCACTAGCATCCACAGATGAGGGATACCATTTGGCTTTTGTTTTTCTGGGACTGTGTTACTTCACTCAGCATGATAGCTTCTAGCTCATGGGAATTAGTATTTGCAATTGAGAAAATGATATTATTACATTTTTATTTTATTTTAAATGTTATCTTTTCATTTGCATTTTAATTATGTTCATTGTACATCATTCGGGTTTTATAAAGACATTTTCATATAAGCATGTAATATACTTTGTTTTAAAAAAAACTTTATATTTAGAAATATATATTAATTGTTTTCAGATAAAATGATATGATATCTGATACCTATTTCAAAATAATGAATTAAAGGTGGGAGGGATAATGCAGGGAAACATGGAAAATTAGTGGTTGTTATAGTATAGCCCATAAGTCAGCAACATCATTATCGCGTGAAAACTTGTTAGAGTTAGAGCTTTCCAGCCTCACTCCCAAACAACTGAGTCAGATGCTCTGAGGATCAGGCCCCAAATCTGTATTTTAATAAGGGCTTTCTAGTGATTTTGATGAATGCTGATCTTTAGACCACTCATATGACAAATGTTGAAGTTTTAGACTAAGTACATGAGTACATTTATATTATTATTATGCTTGGAAACCTCCAAATAAAACGATAAATATAATATGAACAAGTACAGGCAAACCAGAAGAAGAAATTACCTACACCAACTCCCTTCCAAAAAACACCATATGGAATAAATTGTAACTTTATAGTAGAAAAACACAGTAGGTATTACCTGAAGCAGATAATAAATTCTAGCATCGAGAGTCATGTGATAGCATATATACTATGATTTGAAGAGTTACCCTCCAAAATGCAGGTGCTGCCTGACTGTGACAGTGTATAATAACACTGGCCTTTAAGTGATGAGTAGTATAGGGGGACTTCTCCCCCATGGATGGGGATAATGCCCTTGAAAAAGGGACTTCATGAACAGCTCTGTTGATCTGAAGATATTGCAGTCCTCATCACATAGCCAAGCCTCGTTGTGGTCTGATCTTTAACTTCCTAGGCTCCAAAATGTCAAAAAGGTATTTTTTGTTTTATTCTAAATTACCATTTGTTACAACAGCACAGACAAAGCCACATGCCTTTACAATAATATGTGACAAGAACATCACTTTACCACTGTGACCTTCCTCCCCAAACCCATAACCATAGTGTAAATATGAGGAAAAAAACACCAGAACAATACCAAAGTTAGAATACTCTACAAAATTTCTGACCAGTTTTCATCATAGTCTGCAGATCAAAAACAAGGAAAGACTCAAAAACTGTCACAACCAGAAAGAACATAATGTTGTGTGATGAATAAATGTGAGGTAGAAACTTAGAAGAGGATGTAGAACAGAAAAACATATTAGGAAATATGGACTTCTATTAATAATAATGTATCAATACTGGTTCATTGGTTGTATCAAATGTGGTATCCTAATGTAATATATTGATACTAGGGGATATTGGGTGTTACTCATATGGAAATCCTTAGCACTAATAGCTCATGTTTTCTATGAATCTAAGAGTTCTCTAAAAATAAAACCTATATTTAAAAATAAAAGAACTAGGCATGGTGGTGAACAGCTGTATTCTCTGTACTCAGAAGTCTGAGAGAGTAAGAAATGAACTGCAAGATCAAGACCACACTGGGCTACAAAGTAAAACTCTACATAAAAACATTTAAAAATATAAAAAAATAAAAGAAACATTCCCTAGATAGAAAGGTGCTTGCCAAAAGATCAAAGCATTTGAGTATGTTGGATTTGGGTGAAATAAAGCCAAAACAGTCATATGGGTTAGATTCAAGTGTTAGATACTAGACAAATCAGAACAAATGTCAAGGAAGGTCAATAGAACCAAACACTCTCCAGAAAGAGAACTGCAACAACAATCAAAGTCCAACATGTTGAACAGGTGAAACCTCCTGTCTTCTCCATGAGATCCACCTTAAATTCTGTAGAAGATTCTAACTGCAGTATGAGTAGCCACTCAGGTACTCTTGAGAATTATTTTCTCAGTGTCTTTGGAGAAACCGTGAAGTTTACTCAAATAGCCTGCATTTGGCATTCCAACATCAGTTTAACTTTTCAATTCCTATTAAAAATCTCCTTTAAGGTGTTTCCCTGGGGAGCACTGTGCTCCAGTATGGACTCTATTCCTTTCCTATAAGTTAATGCTTTGCATATCAGAATCAAGTGAAAAACTTTAAAATTTTCTTTTTCTCAGGGCAAGCTCACATACACCACATGTGCACGTGCATGCTGCATGCACATGCATGCACATGCTCGCAAGCACACACAAACTTTTTGGAGAAGTTTAGGACATCAACATATTTTTTTTTAATAAGGTATTTTATTTTATTTTTATTTTTTTTTAATTTTTATTTATTTATTTATTTTTATGTGTATGAATGTATTGTCTGCATGCAGGTCTGCACACCCGTGTCGTGCGATGCCGCGGAGGTCAGAAGACGGTCTTGATTCCCCTGGAACTGGAGTTCTCCTGGAACCGGAGTCACAGACGGTTCTCAGCTGCCATGTGGGTGCTGGGGATCGAACCCGGGTCCTCTGCAAGAGCGGTCGTCGCTCTTAACCGCTAGGCCATCCCTCCAGCCCAGGACATCAACATATTTAAAAAGAACTGTGATTTTAGCCAAATGTAGTGGTCCACTTTAATCCCAGTACTTGGGAGTCAGAGGCAGGCAAATCTCTATGACATCAAAGCCAACCTGGTCCCACCAGCTGTGGCTATGTGAAGACTCTGTCTCAAAAAGACTCTGTCTCAAAAAGACCCAAAAGAACTGTGTGATTCTAATTTGTAGGCAATATTGAAAGCTATTGGCTTATGATTCATCTTCCTTCCTCTAAAATCAACCTTATAGCTAGAGTGGCCTACATTAATCATTTTCTTATGTATATTCCCCAACTAATATTGTGCAATCACCTCCTGCACTTTTTTTCCATAATGAATACTTTTAGTATGACCTCTTAGCTGCAGAACCCAATAGACATTTTCCTGAGGTACTTTTTAAATAAATATTTGGAAGTACTTTGTTGTCTACTCCCATATGCCTAAACAATTCTATTTGTTCTACCCCCCTTCTTGACTATTCTCCTGTCTCTTATTGTACTTTACCTTCTTTGGGGTAGAACTCTTTCTTCTCCACCTTCTTTCTGTCTTTTTCTATAAACACTAACATTATTTATCTTCTTATTCCACTCTATGTACTTATGGTCATATTATAATCCCTTCCTTTCCTTTCCACTAGTTTGCTAAAGTTTCATAAGTGATGCCCATTCCAAATTCATCTCCATGATGTGGACTTGTGTGGCCAACTTCTTAGAAAACCTCTCCAACTACATTCCATGTGGTCCATATCATTGTGCCATTAACTAAACCCTTCTACGCAAACTTTTGGTTGTCAATAGAAGAATATATTCTAAGTCAAATTCCTTGGTTTTGAAATCCTGCCTCGTGGCATAATGACTCTCGTTAAATGAAATTAACCACTCTGCAACCCAGCTTCCTCTCCTGTAAAAATAACTGTATACTATAATCTTTTGAATGAGATATCCCCCAAAACCCATGTGGTAAAGTTTGGTCACAAGGACAGTATTATTGTAAGATGACAGTATATTTGAAAAAGCAGACTCCGTGGGCACTCTTTAGGTCAGAGGGGGCATGTTAATGCAGCAGTCAGGCCATAGCCGATGCCTCTCCCTCTGTCTCTGCGTCTTCTGAATGTGGTGAGAGGTTTTGCTCCACCATATATTTATTTCCACCATGATGTGCTGTATTGCCCAGGCCCAATATCAATGTAGCCAACCAGCCATTAACTGAAACCTCTTAATCTTTAGGCCAAAGGAAACCTTTTCAAAAGTCAATTGGCTCATATAATTTGTTTGTAGTAACACAATCTGACAAGCAGTGTAGAATAAGGCCAACTTCCACATGAGATTATCATGATGATTATATTACTGTGAGTAAAGGGTTCAAAGTAATGCCTAGCATTACAGTGTGCATTCTATTTGCTGTTACCACTCCTATTATTAATACAATCCTTATTCTCAAATTCCTACCTCAATGAAGGGCGTAATCAAGTTATTATTTATAGAAAGTAAAAATTTGAGTGTCATTCTTTTTACCTCATTATATCTTACTCCTATCTATTATGAGTCTACTCAATTTCCTTTTGAATTTTTATACTTCACACCATCATGGTAGGGACAGGAGTATACAGACTACACAATGATGTATACACACACACACACACACACACACACACAATGACAACTGCTTGTTCACATCTTCTCCAATCTCAAGTCAGTGTCATCCTAATGGTAGCTACAAATTATCAATAGTGAGATTACTATACACCATGGAAATCGTCAAAGTATAAATCAGGAATCATTTTTTTCTTGTATGTGTATGAATGTACTGTCTGCATGTAGGTTTGTGCACCCATGTCGTGCAATGCCTTGGAGGTCAGAAGAGAGTGTCGAATTCCCATGGAACTGGAGTTAAAGACAGTTCACAGCCGGCAAGCTGTGTCTCAGGCTGGAGAGATGGCCTAGTGGTTAAGAGTGCCGACTGCTCTTGCAGAGGAATCATTTTTTAAGTCAGTTGTTACACATTTCCCAATACACCCCTGTGCCCTTTTGAGTGTTCCTTTAAATTACTACTAAACACCTCAATTGTCTATTTCTACCTCTGTTCCTGGGCAGCTCTGATCTATTCTTTCTACTAGAAAAAACAAAATGCTTCTAAAACACTAATCTCATCATGTCACCACTCCATATTAAGTATCATTTCCCTTTGTATAAAAGCATAATTCCTTGGGATCTCATGCATAGCCTGTACTAGATATTGTTGGTATCCCTTTTTCTGTCCTAGGCCCTCACCTTTTCTTTTGCATGTCAACAGTTTACTACCATAAATACCTATAAGTCTCTACCTGAGGTCTTTTGTTGAACTGTTTTAGAAGACCCAGAATGTCATTTAATTCTCAGGGTAGTAACCTTCACCTAATAATGGAAAAGAGACACCTAGAGATAGAACATATCTTTTTTTCTCAATTCCAGCTAGGAGACTGAGTCCCACTTGTCCATAGCTTTAATCCACTCCCATTTCTGTACGCATACTTCCTGAGATGACTTCTCAAATAAATTACTGTCATTAAAGTCACTATCTCTAGGTATATTTTCAGACAACTCCAATGTAAAACATAGCTATTCATTACTTGCCTGTGCTCTACTTCATGTTTGCCATTTCTCTCTTCACCCTTTATGATCAAGATATACAGAATCACTTCATGTATAGGTCTCCAAAGCTAACACAGTTTCATACTTCCATGTTTTTACAAATGGTGTTCACTTTTTTGTGGAATAGCTAACTTTAAATCTTTCCTTCTTTTTAAAATTGTATTCATTATTTTTATTTTACATGTACCAATGTATTGCTTGCATGTGTGTAATTGCAACCATGTCATGCAATGCCCTCAGAGTCAGAATGTGTGGGATTCCCCTGGAACTGGAGTAGGGAGAGTTGTCATCTGCCCTGTGGGGGGTAGGAATTGAACCCAGGTCCTTCACAAAAGCAACCAGTACTCTTAACTACTGAGCCATCTCTCCATCCCAAGTCTCCCCTCCTTTACCCAGAAATATTTACTGTTTCCTTCAAAAAACAGCTCTGTGTCCACCATTGCCCTAGTCACTGCTGTCCTTTTACCCAAGTACATGAGTCTCATGTGTTCTTTTGTCACCTTTCACTTACAGAACTGCTTCCTAGTGGATGATGATGTCCTTCAGCCTCATCTCCAAAAATCGAATGCCCCCATTCTTACCCTTGTTGTAACAAATATAGTAAAGTCAATAAAAGTTTGATGAAAGTGTATATTTTTCAAGACTTTTGTCTATTATATTCTCATCTGTACAGAAAATGGTAAAAAAAAGAGGTTTATCATACACATTGAGAAACTGGTTTCATAGACTGCTCTATGACTGTTGTATAATTACAAACATTATCAGAAAACATGCTATTTGCATAAATATAGCCAAACACGTATTTTGGTTTACTACTGTCGATATGTTTCACAAAGGTTCAGTAGCTTTCTAACCCTGGCATTTTCTTATTATCTCTGCATTTCAATGTTACCTTCCAGGCTCTGCAATTAAGCAAATTCTTAGAATTTTAAGCAAATATGCTTACACCATTTAAAAGTGGGAAAAAAACTACCCAGGGCACTATTTAATCCTCTGATTCTTTCTCTCTGGAAGGGGTTTCTGGGCTGTGACGTTAGAGACTTCTTGTTCAGCAGGGCCAAAATTTCTATTGTTGTCAATACTGCACTTTGCATCCTATGCAGAATATATTTACTTACAGCATTTCAGCAGGAAGACGCTGGAATAATGACTCATTGTCCTTATCCAGAAAGTTACCCTTTAGGCCATAGTGAGTAACTGTTCTCTTTCTTCTCTAGACAAGCACTGATCAGAAAATGCGTTTTCTGCTTCCAAAAAGGTTTCCAACCTAGGCTGGAAATGTCACTTCAAAAAGGTTGAAGCACAATTAAAATGGGAATATAATGTAATTTCTTGGACCCAAAGGTATTATGAAGCAATAAATATAGTTAAATATAATCTGGGTACTCATTGCAGGTAAGACTGTGTGATGGGTGCTAAGGAAGATAAAGAATACAAAAGACAGTATTTCTACCCAATTCTTCCCTTGGGAAATTATTGATATCTTACAGAGACTTAAGCATGTGTGAGGCTAATATCAAATAATTAGTTATAAAGACATAGTCTTGTCATTAACATTGCATATAGAATAGACAAATATCTCAGTACTGTAATCTCTCTACAGATTTTCTGCTCTTGTTATATATGATCAATGTCCAGGTTTGAATCCATTACTGGCACAATCTAGGTACATTCTTTCTTTTATATATTTCCTACTATTACTGTTGACACAAAGAATAATCAGAAACCAATAAATTACACGGGAGAAGCAGAAATCAGGCTCAGTGATGAAGTTGAAGGTTATTGGGTATAGGGTTTAAATACAGAGAGGTGTAGGAAAAGCCTGAGGCTTGACCATGGACTTTAAGAGTCTGGAGCAATAGAGTCATCCAGCAAAATATATAAATAGCATGTCTAAGAGGCTCAGAAAGTCTAGAAGGAATGAGCACATAAGCAAATAGTAAAATTCGGAAAGGGCAATTGTTTCACCATTAGCACAAGAAGCTAGGAATAATGGATGCAGTAAATGAGGTGATAGAATTCCTACAGCATTGTGGGACACGAAGTGTGAAGCAAAATTCTGGGCCCAGACCTCCTGAATTCAAATTCCTCTTTGTTTTGTTTTAGTCTTTTTAAGACAGGGTCTCCAGTAGCCCCAGCTGTCCTGGAACTCACTATGTATACCCGCCTGGCTTTGAACTCACAGAGATCCATCTGCCTCTGCCTCCTGAGTCCTGGGAGGATTCAAATTCTTATTGGACCAAAGAGTAGGCAGGTTTCTCATCTATCAGTAACAACAGTATTGTTTTCATAATTCTACCCACCCATTGATTTATAAGCCCCAATATTGCTGTGTGTTCCAATATATAAAAAGAAGCACTGGCAATTAATATAAAAAACACTTTTTATTATAAGATGCATCCTCTTGAAAATGGATTATTTGTCAAAAAGAGAGTGTTTAAGAATTGATAAAAAGCTTGTGGCATCAACCATGGGTTATTCCTCCAAGGAGAGAGCCAATAGCCAATTAGGTTTGGGATATACAGGCATATGGCTGCCTCTGCTGCACAGTATTTCCAGGCAGGCGGGGTGTAGCTGGTGCTGACGATGGAGTCTTGCTTGACTCAGGGAGACACGTATTTGCTTTATTGGTTGAGTGGCCTTTGGTAACACTCTCTGGTATTCAAGAGGCCATCTGTACACTTGCATGTGTAGTCTCAATACATCTTAACCCATGGCTGATGCCACAAGCTTACAGCCTCTACAGGTTAGGAGATGTTATAAGCCACAGTAAGACCCTGTCATATTAAACAGGAAAAAATGTAATTCATGGATTAACATATCATCCAAACATATGTGTCTATACCAAAGTAACCAACTATAACTATTAGTGCTCTTTAAATACCTATATATCTAACTGCTTGTGCTTCATTAGTAGGATCGAAAGGTTATTCCTGGACAAACTGTCAGCCCATGAAAGGAAACAGCCAGAATTGACCAGAGTCCAAGTCAACAGCTCCAGAGAGAGTGGACTGTTTTACCTCTCATCCACCTGTGCCCCTTTTCTAAGCCTAGGGAACAACCTGCGGAAGAGGGGGCGTGGTAGAATGTAAGGGCTGCGATTGGGGTGAATGGTGAAACTACAGCAATGTAGTCTGGACACTCATTTGATCAACTTGATTGAACAAACAACCTGTCACCCCCCACTGGATGGTGGGGCTGTAGGTGTTTGGGCACAACAGCCTGCAGATAGGTTTTGCATGAAGGATGCTTGTACTCATGGATTATCACTTATAGCTAAAAATGAAAAAAAAAA